>JAEQBA010000014.1:13462-228040 GCA_019434445.1 Phalangium opilio | reverse complement strand
TATTCAGGGTGTAGAAAGTAAATTATTTTTAATTGATTTTAACATAAAGAACAAACTATTTAGCTGTGCCAAGTGATTGAAAATAGAGTCTTCAAGTTTAAAGCAATTAACAACGAGATTGAAGTTATTAATCATATGAGCATTCAGTTAGGAACTGCGCTCAAAACTATATTTCCTCGAATGTCTTTAGAGTATATATCAAAAGACCTGGTTTGTGGAGGTTTTTCAACGGTATACGCTTGTACGCGCGATTATCGTGAAGAAGTTGCGTGGGATGTTGACACCATCTACTTGTCACACGATAGCAAAGAACTGTCACTGACACAAAACATTAAAGGAAAAAAATACAAGACTATGAAAAACAAATTCTTAATGACAATCTCTTCTCAATTGTAAAGAAAAACAGAAAATAAATGTTTTATTGCACCTTAGTGTATTTTATTGTGGTGGGTTACGGTTAAGGTTTGAAGTGCGACTAGGATGATTATTAGAGTTAGGAGTTGTGGATGTAGAGGCCGCTTCAGATGGTAAGGGCAACCCCTGACTTCTATGTTGTGATCTTAGCCATTGACGTTGTTGCTCGTTCAAACGCCAAAGGAAGGGTATTTGTGAATCTGGGTCCTGTTGCACCTGCGCACCTTCACGCAACATCGGTCTGACCCGTGCAATAGGTAAATTTCTCCATGACGGGTGATTTTTGTATAATTTCTCATTTTCGGTTCTTATTATCTTATTACTTAATTTTTCTAAAATTGCCTAAAAAATATTTAATTATTAAATTCTAAGACCCAATTGGAAATCATAATATCTTTATTTCGTGCAATTTAGGAAACTATCGAAAATTGGTTTTAAAAGTTTTTCAGTTTCTTTAATCCGATGTTTAAACCTCATGTTATTATATAGTTCCATGTTATATCGATCTTCCAATGATATTACATGTACAGTTATTATATGTGAAAAACTAACCAACAATTTTTATTTTTACACAAAGATGATTTTCTCTCATCAGGTAAAGTTGTTGCGAATAGCTCCTTGTTGGTGTTTAGGTTATTGGGAGAACTAATATTATCTAGAAGAACTAATTAACCGACTGAAAAATTAACTAGTCTTAATATACTTTTGTTGGTAATTTTGTAAATGAATAAACTTTGAGACTTTATTTGCAGGAAATAGTTTATTTTAGCAAGGTTAAAATTAAATGAACTTCTCGCGTTGGAGGTAATTTCGAGAGTGAGTTTTTGAGAGGCTCACTAGCAAGAGACGCGAGACCCCATAGGTCACGTGTCCGTTTTTTATCTTAGAACAGCAGAGGTTTTTTAAGCTGTTATCTTAATCGCCTATATTCTTTTTTTTTACATTGATCTATTTTGTTAATTTTAGACTATACATTATTAATTTTTATGATTATTTGATTTGTTATTTACACAAGATAAAATTACTAATTTTTTTCTTTTACACAAAGTTCTAAAATACTTTTCATGGGTCCGCTTTAAAACCAAATGGCAAAGTGTCCCAACCTTTAATTACACGTTTGTTAAACGTAAATCCAAAGCTTTTTTCTAGTTTTCGACTTAAAAGAGTGGCCGACGTTTTATTTCTAATGACGTTGAAAGGAACGTCCACTTTTAGACGTTTGGATTTATTTTTTATAGAGTTCACTATAGCTTCAAAGTTTATAATTTTCTCGTTAACACGATTAAGGCAAATTCCTTTAACCTTCACGACAGATTGACCGTCCGTAGTTCTGTAACCGTAACTCTTGGGACCATTTGAAACAAACTCTGTAATTGTAGCGTCCCCTAGTTCGTTAACCCAACACCCTAAATTGTTACCCGTGGGGGCTTAAAATCGTTTTCCCCCGCCACAAATAAAACGCTATCGGTATCCGTGTATAAGGCTCTTCTACCCAATTTATGTAAGGTTTCGAATAAGGTTAATCTTCAGTAGCACGAAACGAAACAGGCCACATACGGATTTCCTTTGAAATATGTGGGTACAAAATCATCTTTGTTTTTGTACGATAATAAGCACATTTCTTCATTAATTGGTCTTAAATCTACCAATTCCTTTGTGTCATCAGATAAGATACGTACAAGTTCTGTACACTGGTTAACAATTAGTGTTTTGGTTTTGTTTGTATTCATACCAAAACGACCCCAAAGACTGTTGAGACAAATCTTTGAAATAGCTCTCAGCGCGGGGTTATGGACTACTTCGTCCATCTTGATACTTATACCTTCAGATTCGTAAATCGATTCAATATATTTTTGTTTTTGCTCGTCAGTTTTAACGGAAGACGGATAGCCGGAATTAGCTTGTTTTATCTTCAAAAAATTGTTAACATAACCGCCAAATAGTCCATCGTTAACATGTTTTTCATACTGAAATGTCTCGTCGAAATGATGTACTTCGTATATTTTGATAATTTTATAACCCATTTCTACGGCTTTGTAAATTTCAGGCGAAGGCCAAATACCCGAAATAATTCGTTCCTTGTCAGAATGTCGACACTCTTCATTATTTGATTCAAGGGCACATGACTTACACAAGGGGAAAAACAATTTTCCATTAAACCTATATGGTAAAACTGGGATATATAGATCAGTCGGGGGCAAGAGTTCACACGATATTATACCAAAATAGGCATTTTTTTCATAGTTAAAGTTACTATTTAAAATTTTGGGATGTCCTTTTGGGTAGATTCCGTATTTATTGACAGCGGGATAGAGTGACATGAGGTCGTAATAATAAGCGTTCATTTTTTTCGTTTTTTGCTTCATCCGGTTTATGATATAATTTGAAGACTTCTGTCCTTCCACCGTATAAAGCCGACCTGGCTAATATTGGCGGAGGTACCTCTACAGTCTCGCAAAAGGTACTACAAGCGACATTTGTCTTTAACAACTTTTCAAACTCGCATTCCCACATTATTATATACTTTGCATTGGGGTGTAACTTTTTTATAAATTCTATTCTATCCAGACCCTTTTCGTAACAGTTTTTATTTGTATCATTTACTAAACTGTTCCATTCACTACCTTTAAAACATTTCGGACAACCGTGATACGCGCAACCATTGAACTCTAGGATAATTTCAGGATCCTTTGAGTAACCGTCAACTAAATAAGGTCCAATTCTTTTTTCTCCTTCAGGAGATAGGGCTGTCTGTATTTCTACCTTCATTTCTTTACTAACCCAAGCCAACCACTTGATTGCTTTACTACTTTGGTTGTATGACCCACGATAACCCGGACTAGGTACCACACCCAATGTATTTTTTTCTAAATATTTGTGTAAAAACACGTTAGTACAGGCCCCCGATATTGTAATAGCTCCGCAATTGTAAAGTTCTCTAAATTTTGTAATTCCTTTTTGTAAAACTACTACATCTTGTACAGCGTATTCCTCTAATTCGGTCATTATTTTGTACGTGGATTTTTTACCTTTTTCACTGTACCATAAATCAAAGGCTTGTCGGTCCTTTTCATTCATAAATTCAGGTTGAAACGCGGTCTTTTCAGGTAACGGACCTTCATAGTTTAAAGTGTCCTCTTTTAAGAAAATATAAGGAAAAAACTGTTTTTTGTAACTACCCAATTGAAAGGTTTCTGTAAAGGCTCTCAGAGGAAGGGCCACGAAGGAATAACTACAAATAAACCTAAAATTTTGACTTTTAATAAAGAGAGCTAGAATTTTAGAGCCGTCGAATATGACGTCTGGTTTTACATGGTTATTAATTAACCAATTTAATATAAAATACGAATCAAAACCTTTAAAATTGTGGGCCACTATAGTCAAATTTTCAAATTTAGGTTTACTTATTTTTATTCGTTTATTGTTCCTTGTATAAGATGTCTCATCTTCTGTTTGGGTCAGATATTTCATAAACTTATCAACACAATCAAAACCTCTAAAAATTTGATAATCGTATTCGGTATCATTAATTTGCATGGCCGAAACTAATAGAACTGGGGTATGTTTAGAATTCATATCAATAGTTTCACAGTCAAAATAACAAAATCTAGTTTCTTTAAAAGTATCATCAAGGGGTTGAACGTAACACATTTTGGGAGGGTGCTCAATTTTACATCTAGAACAAATTGTAAGACATTTATGTTTGTCATCGCGAATTTCTTTGCAACATTTTAAGCACCGTTTAATTTTTAAACAAGTGTCATTTTCTATGTGAAATTGGAAACATTCAGGCCCTTTAAAGTATCTATTACAGTTTTGACAGCGAGATATTTCAATCTGAGGGTCTTCGTGAAAGGTCTCAGAGTAACAACGCCAACATTTGGTTTTTTGATTAAAACATTTGTGTTTTTTTGCGTTCTTTGAATTAGTAAACGTTGTTAAACACGTATTACAATACGACGTGGCCCCAAACATACTGGCTAAACTTTTAATGACGTGCATGTGTTGATCTATTTGTAATAGAAAAATTTTTTTCTCCGAAAACATTTCACCTTGATAAACCTTTTTGAAATTATCATTAGCACTGAAAATAACTATTTGATACTCGGGTTGCAATACTTTTTGAAACATTGCAATTTTGTCTAAACTAACGGGACCAATAGGCACATTAGCCTTGGCATGAAGCTTTAACGCTTCTTCTTTTTGCAAAGGTCTATGACCTAGTTGTATACGTCTATAACGATTAAAATCAAAAGTCAAAGTACTAAGCTTTTGTTTCTTTAAATATGTTAAATCAGCAACCATCGTCCCGCAAACGATTGCTCTTGATACGCATAGTTCGTCATCGTTTATTATGGGTAAAAATGTCCTTCCTTTCTGAATATATTTGTCGAGAGCTATCATCGATCTATTTTTAACAGATCGACGACCTGATATTGGTACATTAACGTTTAAAAATATAGCATCGAGCCTGACATCACCCTCGAGAAAAAATTTCGCCGGCTTTGACTTACTTGACTAATGGCAGTCATTAATCTTTCCGCCGTTAACTCATTTAGGGCCATAAAATTTAAATTTATAGCATTTTCCAATAAGTCAGACCTAACACAAAATCTAACGTTATTGTAACCTGGAGAAGATTCTAAAATTGTCTCTATAATGGATTGAAAGATTTTTATCAATTGTTCATATACTTCTGTCAATTTGATCATATGAAGGTCTTTAAAAATAATTTTATATTCAGAGGCTAAACAGTTGAACTTTCGAGAGACAGTTTGGTTAACTTTTGATAATTCGTAAAACCTTTTAGGATTGAAATAGGAAAGATCCAAAGGCTCTTCTTCGGATGATGACATGTTTTCTATTTGATCTTAGGCGCGACTCGAAATAAAACTCTTGACGTAGACCTAGGAAACAAACTAAAATATCTAAAATAATATACACTACAAGTTCTAAAATAAAAAAAGTATTAATTTTTCTAAAAATACGTTTTAAAAATTCTTTATTGCGTACATTTTCAAATTTCTTATACAGTTACAGGCATTTTCTTTAAAACTTTGTCTATAAGACTGACAACTTCTGGTACCTCATCAAACTTTAAATTTAATTTTTTTTCGCGCATTTCCCCCCTATATTTTGTTAATAAATAGCCCGTATCTTTAAAATTTTCCAGTTCCAACATTCCCGGGAAACATAGGGTCTGTTTTATGGTACTGCATGGTTTGCTTAAATTTTTTTTAACTTCTTCTATCACGTCTATCGAAATACATATTCCATATATAAGGGGTTTTTTAAAAGCGTATCTTCTAATGTCTATATATAATTTATTGTTTAATTTAACTAATTTTACACCGATATTGTCGCTCTCGTTAAATTTAATTTCGATAGTTTCCCACGTTTGATTTGCCGTCTAAAGACAATAATGATACATTTGGACATGCAGTTTTTAAAAACGTGGAAAATTAAAAAAATCTTACCATGTCTAAAGGCATCGAGAGAATTTAGTTTATGGTCGAGAGATATTGGCTCAAGTGATTGTACGCCGCGACTTGCGGGGTTATATACTATATCTAAAACGGTCGACGTATCACGTTAAAATAAGTACATTTTGAACTATCATAGATGTAAAAAATCTTGTTTCCGTTTTACAAAAACAGCTGTTAGTTATAAGAGCGAAAAATATATTATAACCTTGACGTCATACGTATATTTCGAATTACCTTTGACGCCAACCTTGTTTTCGCTTTATTAAAACACCTGTTAATTATAACGAAGCAAAATATAACACGGTATAGGCGCTATATTATTCACCTTTAGGTATAACGAATCCTTGGGTCCTAGCTAGTTTGATAGTATTTTATGGAACGAAGTCTATAACCAACAACTGTTAGTTATAACGGAGTAAAATATAACACGGTATAGGCGCTATATTATTCACCTTCAGGTATAACGAATCCTTGGGTCCTAGCTATTTTGATAGTATTTTATAAAACGAATAAAATACACTAAAAACACAATAAACCATTTAAATTGCAATAAAATATACTAAAAGTACAATAAAACTATAATAAAACACAGTAAAACACAATAAAGCACTCCTCTAAAACTTCACTATACCACAATAAAATACAGATAGGCAGTTGTTTAAATGGTGAAAAGATAAGGTTTTAAAATGGGCTTAAAATATTAATTACATTAAACCTACGTAAAATAATTAGAAACCCATATCATTCAAACATTTTCTTTTTATTCGGATTCTACAAATATTGTTAAACACTATCCCTCGTCTACACAATGTAGAACTTACAAGCGTTTTATTAATTAAAGAAAGTCTGCGAAATACTTATTCGCGAAATAATTATTCGCGTCATTGGATCTCATGTGATCATGAACTTCATTAAACATTAAACTGTGAGTGTTATCACACAAACACTCGGCTAACCTGCAAATCTGCATGGCCTTGAATATATAATGCGTAGCTGTGTCGTTTTCATCACTATAATTTTTCCTTATGGTTTTGTTAGTTTTATATACCATAAACATACACATATGAAGAGCTAAGTTAAGAACTCTTAAGTACTGGTTTGGACAATGAAATTCGTATCCTCCATAATAAAATGTACGAAATTTACATCCCTCCTCATTACGAGGATGGCAACTACCTAACTGACAAATATTTGTGGTTCCATACATTTTGTTCGGTGTCAGGTGTACGGTAAATTCGTGGATACTATCCCCACTGAATTCTTCCAATTTGAATTGATGAACCTTGTTATTTATGATACATGGAAACTGTCTAACAAACATGTCAATTAATGACCCTGGGGGTAATTGCACTGTAGAAGTTAGTAATCTGTACATTGCCAAGTGTTTCAATCCAAAATTTATATTAGGGCCATTAACGTATTGCCATATATAACCTTTACCATCGGCTACATTATAGACTTCATTCGGTGTGGGGTTTATTAGTAAATACCCCGTTTCGGGATCTGTAGTCCTTTCGGATTTTCCGTAATCTTTATCCCATCCGATAGCACCAAATTTTTCAATTCGTCTTAAGTTGTTTCGTCTAACGACGGCTTCTAAAGTAATGGGTGAATTCATTCTACAATCCTCACTACAGCAGATAGGTTAGGAAGGGGTGTCCGGTGTATTGTCAGTTTCGGAGAACGCTTTTGATTCGTCCCTGATGGTGTAAAAATTAACCAAATACTCTGTTAGTTATAAGAGAGCAAAATATATTTTCTATACGTATATTTCGAGTTATCTTTGACGTCAACCAACCTTGTTTTCGCTTTATAAAAGCAACTGTTTGTTATAAGATATAAAAATATATTTCCAATTATCTTTGACGTCAACCAACTTTGTTTTCGCTTTATAAAAGCAACTGTTTATTATAAGATATAAAAATATATTTCCAATTATCTTTGACGTCAACCAACTTTGTTTTCGCTTTATAAAAGCAACTGTTTATTATAAGAGATAAAAATATATCCTTTACAAAAGTAACCTTGGTTCGCTTGTTAAGGACTCTCGCTAAGGGGATTCGAACTCGTGATACATAGAACAACGAGTTTAAAGGCAGATACGTTAACGAGCGAGCCAATGTTACTTGAGGGTGTATTCGGTTGATGACTATAGTACCGTGGATTTATTAATATAATATGATTCTTTCCCCCGTGACGAAAAGTATATCTGCTGGATAATCAAGTTCGCTACTAACCATAAGTTACTGTATTCAGATCTAAAAACTATCAAATTCTCCCCGCCATAATAATAGTCATGTCTTTATCGAATATACCTTCTCTGTATACCTTGGCTAAAGAAGCGTCGCGCGAAACTTTTAATATACTATACGAGTATGAACTCGCTTCTCGGCATGATCTTTATTCGGGTTGTTTACCAACTCATATCGCTACTGAACTTGAAGAAACACTCGCTACCGCCGGTCAGTGCCTCGATTCAAACATTTTAAACTATCTTTCGGCGCAAGATGTTTTCGACACTCGAGTTAAAGCGCATTATAAACTTTCATTTCTTCAGTACAATTATGTTATGACGCACCCCTCGGAATTACCTCACAATATTCCCGATTGGCGTCACGGTAATCATGTTGTAAAAGACTATTTTAAATTAGAAAATGTTTTTGCGTGCCCCAACAAAAACACACATTGCTTAAGGTGTCACGAAAACGATTCAAAACGTATATTAAAACTTTGTTCCACGTGTTATTACGATATCGATATGAATATTGAGAAAGACTTTGATCAAGTGACACGTGTAAAATATCATTCAATTATAGATAGAAACGATATTTACGACAATATCGTTCTGGATAAGGGTAACAATTGGTGTAACAATTGCTACACTACCCCCTAATTCACTATTTTTCCGGAAACCATTTGTAAAGAAACATTTAAAAATATTTACCACGCCGTTAAACGTCCCCTAATATTCGATGAAACAGACGTCGAATTCAAAATCTTAAAATACCCCCGCTTGTAATATTACTTTTAATGTATAAATTTAAACTTTACCCCCCCCCCAGTTCCCGTGTAATTTAAAAATCCTTGTAAAATATTGTTTAATTTCTGTTACTTTTGTATTATATTTCCTATATCACGTAATACGTGGGGTACATGTGTATTTTCACAAAGTTTCTGTAAGACTCAATATCATATTGATCATAATAACACGTGAAACAAAGTTTTTTATTTAGTTTATTATTAGTGTATTTAGTTTATTATTATTAGTTTATTTATATATTGTGCATTTATAACATTAAAGTAAAACGAAATAAATTTCCTTACCTACATCCCCAATATCACTCCAAAATTATTACGATATTTTTCGTTTGAATCAACTAACCATTCCACGAACATCTGTCACGACAAAACGGAAACAGTAGGTGTACCATTCTTGAACGCTTTTCTCCCAATGTTAGTTCAATATAAACCAACTAGTTTTTTCTACCTTTGGCTGCATAGTGATAATTTATCTTGGTTTAGTGTAGTTTTAGAGTGTTCTATTGTGTTTTATTATTATCCATGCTAATTTTAATTCAATGGACATCCCCCGAATATGTCCCCTGGTAATTGAAGAGTGGTTTAACCGCAGGTTGTCGTCAGCGACATCATGTATTTCATATGATAAGACGCTGGGGCTTCGGTAATTCTAGTATATATGCTTAAGTATTCAGGCGATCATATTCTCCGCGTGAGTAACCAATTTTCAGAGAGAAGTAACCATAGAGACCGTGAAAAGCACCTAATTACGATGTTATTAATAGGCAAAGTATAGAGATTTCGATGACCACGGTTATATATTTAGGACCATATACATATATATAAGATGGAGATTGGGTGGTAAGTTTTTAAGAGGTGGTTCAAACAAACCACGGTATATAAGGTTTTGACGATGAGTGAATAAAGTATTCAGACGATCATATTCTCCGCGTGAGTAACCACTTTTCAGAGATAATCTCTAGGCTGCCCGAAATTAACGCGAGAACCACTCGAACTACTCGAAACAGAATTTAAACTATGTAAATTCCATAAAAAAAAACCCTCCGTGTTGGTCCATTAAAGCTTTTAAATTAAATTTGTGGCTTAAAAATTAAAGTTTTTGTGTATAAATAATGAATATTCAATCCAAACTGATAACCGATCTTTCAATTTTAGGATAAAAAGCTTAAAAATTTAATACAAGTGTTTTTCCATATTTCTAGAAAGCTCTCCATATAGTACTTCAGTTATTTATGGTTTGGAGAGGATTTTTATTTTGTAGAAAAGAGTTGGAATAGATAGAAAATATCATTCTCTCATCAACACATTCTCATCGCAACTATGGATTCTACGATGTCTATCCCAACCATATGCAGTCTGCTGTATACAGCCACCTTAGGATTGATAACCCCGGAACTAGAACTAACATTCAGAGTCTTTACTATAGTAATTCGCAAATACCATCAGCGATGGCATAACGGTATCTTCCCTGACGAGGGGACCAGTCAAATCAGAGTGAATCTCCCCTATCATGCGAACCTGGTGAACGTTCGGACTAACGGACTAAAAGGAAGTCAAAAATTCATATCGGTAAGATTTTCTTTATTATTACTAGCCTCGTAAGGTACTTTAAAATTCCATTTGAGTTTATATGTTAATATACCTTCAGGTCAAAAAAATCGACATCACAGTCGAGGATGAAGTAGAAGTGGTAGACATCGTAGCTCTCTGGGGATTGAAGTCAATACCTCCATGCAGGGTTTTCCAATTCCTCGCTCCACTCAGTTGTCTATCCCAACGGCGATACCAATCACCCACCAGAAACCTATTCCGACAACGTCACCGACTCTGGACCACGCACAACTACAGACAAGTAACAACAACCCTCAAACGTTTTCCAGGGTCGCCCTACCAGAAACATCCCAATCTAACCTCCTAAAAAAGGTCTAAAGCGACGGGCAAGGTCGGACCCAAAAAGAGGGGTAGGAACACTAAACCGGTCATCGAGACGGATCTTTAAAACATTTAATCACCCTAGAGCAGATCTGTCAGGCGAACATGGACGACCCCAAGGTGGATTAAAAAAATAATAAAATAAAAAACTGTTACGAAAAAAAATAATTTGCAATAAACCAACAATTAAAATTGGACGTGTGTTTTCATCTCTTGATTCACCCTTCAGATTCTATCTCTCGAGTATCTTCGGAGTTTCAAGTTACTGATGAGCGCTGGGTGGTATATAAACCCGCCCAGAGTTTTGTATTTCATTATGAACTATAACCTAGTTAACTAGTTTGTACTTCATAAAATATGTTTCCGTGTGAGGTATGCGGCTTCGAATTTAGGAGAAAAGATACGTTAACGAGACATGTTCGAGAACAACATGAGGGTGTCAAATACACTTGTGATACGTGCGGGAAAAGTGTCGCCCGTAAACCACGTTTAACACGACATTCTCGGATACATGGAAATTTACCCATTACTTGTTCCGTACGCGAACCTACGTCTCCCGAAAGCCAATCAACACCGTCCAAAAACGATCCTACACCGGCCAAGGATGAATCCATGCCATCCAAAAGGGATCCTTTTCACTCGCTGGAGGTTCCCGCCCCTGACGAGAATGATTTTGCCTCCAATGCGGAGGAGATGTTAGCCTTAGGGGATGCGATCCTAAGTGCTAGATTCACTCCACCCGATTGTCAGACAGACCTTGAACGTTTTATGACACCTCTAATTCCTAGTCTCATCAAATATTTGGAGCAACAACTTATTAAGAGAAAGGGAATTAAATGGAATATTATAATTCGAGTACGCTATATTAAAGCACTACCCAACGGTTATGAGATAGAGCACACACCATACCTACGAAGTACAACTAGGACTACGCTCTTAGCGGATCAATTTGAGAATCAGATCAACGGGTGTGTTCAAGCTATTTGTAATCGGATGCAAGAATTCCAGTAGCTAGGGAGCAATTGGGTGGTAGATAAAATTCTTTGCCTACAAGTGGATGTTATCAAGTATCTCCTCCTACATAGCCACCCCCGAGGGGCTTAGAGAAACATCGAGCGTTCTCAACATAAAATCACACGATGGTATGTGTTTTAAATGGGGTTGCCTAGCCCACCTCCATCCCGTTGAGTTGAACGCGAATCTTGTCTCGAGATCTTTTAGTTAAAAAACTTCGAGTTTAAAAACAAGCTATCGATTAAAGTGCTTGCTTGGCTCTCGAAGTTGGGGACGCAAGCTAGATGGGGTGTTCTCTCTTTCCCCCTCTTGCTTTGGCTTCCCGCTCGCGTTCTTAACTCTACACACGCTAGCTTGGGTCCTCATCAATGCGATGTATCACACCTCGTCGGTGGTGAGAGCTGGTAACCACTACGTTGTGTTGGGCTAAGCGGATACGCGTCCTTCTCAAGCCAAGGTGTTGAGGCATCGTGCCGAGGGCTGCATGGTACCGGGGAAGTAAAACTACGGTATCGCTAACGATCCCCTCGGGGCACCAGGCGACACCCCGTTGTATCTAGCCTTCCACCCGGGTGGGGGACTACCAGGGGGTGACCGTTTACTTACCCCCTTACTCGTGGGATTCTTATGGATAACACATCAAAAAACCGCGCTAAAACTACAACACCTACGGTGCAGGGGTCTGCTCAGGGCAGAACCCACACTGATACCATTACGCTAGGGCCTGTATCCAGCGATACTCGTGCCGATTTATCGGTGCGTGTGACTGGTAAGGCTTCGAAAGGTACCGTGCGACGTCGCCGTAAACTACAGATTGCTCGGGAAAAGGCCGTGCAGTACTGGGTACTGTCCATCGATGGCTCCTCGCTGGACGCCATTAAGAATGCTGGTTTCGTGGGTTTAACTGGAGTGGACAAGGGTTCCTTCAAACTCCCACAGCACACGGAAACCACCAAAACCACTGCAGCCGAATCTACGGCAGGGGGTGGGACTAGCGAGATGGGGGATCTCGCTGTGGAGCTCGCTGGTGTCGCTCTAGGCACAGGGGGAGGCGGTGACTCATTCGGAAGCTTGTTCTTCCATGGATGAGTCCACCCTACTGGAAGAATCGGATGGGACCCTTCGGGATCCAGCCGATGTGCGTTCTAGTGGTCCTGATGAGGGGGAGGATCTTGGGACAAGGAGCTTGCCTGTCGGGGGGAGGTGCCACTAGCCGTCTCGGGACCGATGAGGTGTAGCTAGGACCCTTCTGAACCCCTCTCTTAAGGACCATGGGGACGCTACGTGCAATTCAAATCAATCTGCACCATAGTAAGGCGGCCTCTGCGGTACTCTGCAGGAGGTTTGCTATAGAGGGTCTGGATCTTGCCCTCATACAAGAACCGTGGATTTGCCATGGCGAAATCCTCTTTCTTGATTTTTACTATTTTATGACCTTACTGCTGCTAGACCTAGGGCGTGTATTCTGGTTCGGAGGGATCTTTTTTGTATAGAGATACCGCTGTACACGTCCCAGGACACGTCGGCCGTGAAGCTAGTCCTGGCCACTGGGCATGCCAAGTTGACTATCACGGCTGCCTCTGCCTACTTTGCCCACGACGCGGACTCTCTCCCGACAATTGAGGTGATAAATTTGGTCAATCAATGTGAAAAGAGAGGGAACAAACTAATCATTGGCTGCGACGCCAATGCTCATCACATCACGTGGGGCAGTTCTGACTGCAACAGGAGAGGTAATGATTTACTAGAATATTTAGTTGGTTGTAAACTTTATATTCTTAATCAAAACAATGAACCTACTTTTGTTACATCTAATAGAAGGGAGGTCATTGACCTCACGCTAGCCACGGAAAACCTCGTGTCCTCCGTGTTTAACTGGCATGTGTCCAATGAGCCGTCTCTGTCGGATCACAGGCACATCTGCTTCACTGTCGCGACTACTTCTGTCCCGGCGAGGACGGGGATACGCAATCCAAAACGGACCAATTGGGCCGGCTATAGGGAAGACCTAATCCTACGCTACGGAGATGGTCACAGCCCTAAACTTACTTCACCTAAGGGTCTTGATAGGGCTGCTGGTGACTTACAGTGCTCCATCATTGAGTCGTTTCACCGTAACTGCCCACTTAAGACCGTTTGCTGCTCGAGGCTTGTCCCTTGGTGAAACGCGGGTTTCAGCCGGCTTCGGAAATACACGCGCAGGCTCTTTAACAAAGCCAAGGGCACGGGTGACTGGACTGGATATAGGCAGTCCCTTAATACCTACAACAGGGCTTTTAGAGCTGCTAAGAAGGACTCCTGGCGGACCTTCTGTGAGCATGTCTCCAATGTCCTTGTCTGCTTTTGCAGGCGGTCTTAGACTACATCATCTCTCCGTTATGCAAGTTCTATAGACTTTGTATGCCTTGTGAATGGAAAAGCTCTAAGGACATCTTTATTCATAACCCTGGGAAATGTTGCTATCTTGAGGCGAAGGCATTCAGACCCATATGCCTGACCTCCTCTATCAAAATTCTAGAGAGGGTGCTGGCTGTCCAGTGGCAGGCGGGGTGGGTGTTGGCGATCCGGTGGCAGGCAGAGAGGGTGCTGGCTATCCGGTGGCAGGCGTAGTGGGTGTTGGCGATCCGGTGGCAGGCGGAGAGGGTGCTGGCTATCCGGTGGCAGGCGCATAGGGTGCTGGCTATCCGGTGGCAGGCAGAGAGGGTGCTGGCTATCCGGTGGCAGGCGTAGTGGGTGTTGGCGATCCGGTGGCAGGAGGAGAGGGTGCTGGCTATCCGGTGGCAGGCGCATAGGGTGCTGGCTATCCGGTGGCAGACGAAGAGGGTGCTGGCTATCCGGTGGCAGGCGTAGTGGGTGTTGGCGATCCGGTGGCAGGCGTAGTGGGTGTTGGCGATCCGGTGGCAGGCGTAGTGGGTGTTGGCGATCCGGTGGCAGGCGTAGTGGGTGTTGGCGATCCGGTGGCAGGCGTAGTGGGTGTTGGCGATCCGGTGGCAGGCGTAGTGGGTGTTGGCGATCCGGTGGCAGGCGCATAGGGTGGTGGCTATCCGGTGGCAGACGAAGAGGGTGCTGGCTATCCGGTGGCAGGCGTAGTGGGTGTTGGCGATCCGGTGGCAGGCGTAGTGGGTGTTGGCGATCCGGTGGCAGGCGGAGTGGGTGTTGGCGATCCGGTGGCAGGCGGAGTGGGTGTTGGCGATCCGGTGGCAGGCGCATAGGGTGCTGGCTATCCGGTGGCAGACGAAGAGGGTGGTGGCTATCCGGTGGCAGACGAAGAGGGTGCTGGCTATCCGGTGGCAGACAGAAGAGGGTGCTGGCTATCCGGTGGCAGACGAAGAGGGTGCTGGCTATCCGGTGGCAGACGAAGAGGGTGCTGGCTATCCGGTGGCAGACAGAAGAGGGTGCTGGCTATCCGGTGGCAGACGAAGAGGGTGGTGGCTATCCGGTGGCAGACGAAGAGGGTGCTGGCTATCCGGTGGCAGACGAAGAGGGTGCTGGCTATCCGGTGGCAGACAGAAGAGGGTGCTGGCTATCCGGTGGCAGACAGAAGAGGGTGCTGGCTATCCGGTGGCAGACAGAAGAGGGTGCTGGCGATCCGGTGGCAGGCGAAGAGAGGGTGCTGGCGATTATCAGAAATATATTACTTTATACGAAGTTCACTTCTCCCTACCTCGCGCCGGCCATCATCTATGAAGTATTTTTACAGGCTAGAAACGGTACCGTTCCTCCCGAACAGCGAGGCAGAGAGGTGAAAATAAAAACACTAGCGTCGCGTAGTGAGAAAAATGTGCTTCTCTTACAATCGTATCATGGTTGTATCTTATGCAGCGGTTTCTCACTTGCGCGAAATACAGTTGAATCCCGCCGTTTCTAGGAAACGTCAGATTATCTTGGCAGTGGCCATTTATCACAGTTCTCTCTCGAGAGGAAAAATGTTTCTCTTCGCGACTAGCGCGCGTCGGGAGGGGGAAAAATTCACACCTCTTCACTCTTGCATAGTTTTTTTTCCGATTTCTCTTCATAGATGATGCCCACGGTACTAACCATTATTGAAGTGAACTTCGTGTAAGGTAATATATTTCTGCTTTAAGTTTACTGAGTAAACCTTGCTTTTAAGTCGCCAAGGTGATTTCCCCTTTTTTGGGTAGGTCGGAAAGTTTTTGGGGGTAAGCCCCATCCTACTAATATTTTTCCCAAGCGACTCTAGTTTTTCATTTGGAAGCTTGTATTTTCATCTTGGGTGGTTTTTACCAATAGTACCTTTCCATTCACTTCCATACACTTTTACTTTCCCCTTACGTCATTGGTATTTTTGGAGGATGGAAAGGCACTAAAGGGGTTTTTGAAATGCTCCAAATGAAAAACTTTAAGCCTGGGTTTTTACATTTTTAACCGAAAATAATTCCACCAATACTTATACACTTTTGATATTAAAATATTTAACACCATCTCACCTCCCTTATTTCTGATCAAACTATCATATTTGGCGAAACTATCATTTCTTCTAGCTATATTTTAGACTGGCATTAAGTTATTAGGTAGATTTTTTCCCTCTCAACAAAACATAGATGGTCAAACTATCAAATCTTCCTTCAATATGTTAGAATGGCTCTCATTGTTAGATAGATTTTTTGCCTATCAAATCAAACTGAAATCTTTAGAAACGACTAAATTAATCGATTATTTAATTTCCGGACTTTAAATTTGATTGTTTTCCATCAAATTCATTTGGTCTCTACCTAATTTTCTCTGTTTAATCGATTCCTGATATTTCCTGATTTTGTAGAATTTCTAATATTTTCATATATTCATATAATTTGCATAATCTCATTTCTCAAGTTTGACTTATAACCGTCTACAGTTCAAAAGCTGCTATCCAAACTTTTTCAAATTATTCGCCCTTGATTTAATCTAAACCATCTACTATAAACGGTTAACTAATAATAATTAAAGGCAAAAATTGCAATTAAAAACTCTGGGTAATAAAAATCAGAAAATCTACACTTTAATTTATCTACTTCTACGTTTGGATGATTTCGTGGAATCGTTCTTCCTCCTCGAGTAGTCGTTCACATCAGTGACAGCACGGAGCTTCTATATACAAGAAGCTCCGTCTTCACAGTTTGAACTGTTGAACCATCGTTTATTTTATTTTTAGCCACATCGTATGATGAACATATACGATGTGTGGTGGCCTGTTGTTGGCGGTGAAGGTGGTGGTGGTGGTGGTGGCGGCGTCGTCGTGAAAGAGAATTGCCTTAGACAGTATAAAATGTTTCGATCGTCATTGAAGGGAGAGTGAATGGGAGAGAGTTGAGGTGAGGTGATATTTTTCGTTCGTCTGCTTAAAAGGAAGGAAATTATGATGGTTAGGTTAAGCCATGTACCCTCCCTTAAAAATTCCTCTTACCCGTCGACAATAAGAGTTTCACGCTCCCCTATTTTAACATTAAAAGAAATCGAGGGAAATTTTGAAAGCAAAAGCAAGTATTCACTGACGTTCTTTTTAGAATGGTCTTAAGGCACCGGGATAGTACAATTATTGCGTGTTTTCCCGAATTTTTTCTCTTTCAAACTCTTCTGACCATAAGTTCATGTTAGAAATTTATAAGAAGCGATAAGTTTGCATCGGTATAAGTCTATGTTGTAAACTCATCGAGGGGATAATCACTAAAACTATCTGTTCTTCGATTCGCCGGAATATTACAATTACGGCATAAGTAAGTTTATACGGGTAATAATTCTATCACCGTTTAGGGTAACTAGGGCATCAAGGGGCTATTCAATCTGATTTTATGCACGGTCAATTATTTAAGCATTGTAAAAGAAAGCGCTATTCACTCATTAGGGTAGGGTATAGAGGGGCTATTCACTCGTACGTTGTGGCTACTATTACGAGCCCTTGGGTCGCCTTGTTATTTATTTATTTGAGAGGGTTATAACGACCACCAAGTACAGAATCTTCTTATAGAATAAACCTACGCTTGCTAACGTTCAAATATATTAAAAACTTCGATATCATTCAAAAAACGACTTATCTTTCTAGAAATTTTCATAACTATCAAAATTGCCTATCAAAGACTAGTTCATAATCTTTTCAAAATGAAATCAGAAAACAGATGTCGCCAAATAAAATCACTCAAAAAATCAATATATTTCTCAAGGAATAATGCCTATAATTTTTTATGATTTCTAAAAGATGGGGTTAGTAGCCAGATCACGTTGAAAATCGATATTTTTCTCTAGAAGATTTCAACGAATCAATGAGTCATATCAACTTCGAGTGCACTTTCTAAGCTATCAAACTCAATCGATCATTATAATTCAAATTTTTCTTGAAAATAACTATCAAAATTGATACTTTGATTGGGGCAGATTTAGTTTTCTATCGTATCAAGTGGTAAAACTATCAAATGATATGATAGTGCCCAACTATGGACCCGGCAAGTCCAGTTTTCCACTACGAACACATGGACTCGCAACCTAAAAATCAGGACTCGCACACCTCCGGTAAAAAACTATTTAATTTTTAAAAATATGGAACATTAAAGGTGGAATTCATAAAAATATGTTTTTAAATGGTAAATATCTAAAACGGTATGTTAAGAGTTTTGAAGCATAAATTGTCCCACTTCACGCATTTTTTCTTTATTTTTCTTCAATTCCTCATTTTTCATCTCTAACTGCAAAAATATCAAAATGAAAGGATCACACGTCACGTCAGCCTATTCAATTTATACTTCTAACTTGACAATTCCGCGGAGAAAATATAAACTAAGACCATTCAACACGGGTGGACTAGAATGGAGATACGGCCGGGAGGCGCGTGGTTCTTTTAGGGCAGCGCTTCTCTAGCGCCGCCACCCCGCGACCAATAATGAAACTGGTTCTATTTTGTCAATTTTATGTTGATGAGCGCACCTAAGACCATAAGAGCTATCTCAGAAGCCTTAGTGTGACGTCACTCATAGAACCAAAGCGGTAAAAAAACATGGCCACCGCTCACTGAAGAAACTAATCCCTGGACGTTTCACCTAGGCACTGACGTCAAAACTGAGACTAGAGGCGTGGTTCATTCAGGGCAGCTCCTTTAAACCGTCACGCCCCGACCAATATTGAAATTTATTCGACTCAAACCACACAGCCATAAGGCTTACGAGTCGAATTAAGTTTCGGGACTCTCCCGCTAGGGGCGACGACAGGCCATGCCAATAGAAGAACGGGGTCCGTTTTATCTTATACTTTGTTCAGTTCATCCGTGTTCAATGGTCTTAGATATAAACAACCGAAAAAAACATTCCAACTTACTTTCTGTTGTAGATCATTTATCTTTGAAGTAAGGCCTGTTAAAAAATAGAGGCGATTACGCTAAATAATTTATAACCTTGAGTATTTAAGAATCTCCGTTTTTGACTTAATTTTGATTGATTTGTCCTTATCTCCGTTTTGCTTACCGAGTTGTCTGCCCACATTTTCAAGCCTGACAAAGTACATAAATACTATTAAGGCGCCAAAAAAAACCCTATGCTAATTTAAAATCTGTTTTTTAGAAGCATTTCTACGCATGACCATGCAGTGGCATGACACTTTATCGTTGCGTGTTACTAATTTTAAAAATAAATTCGTAAGATACGTTACAAACTGGAGTTTGTCATGAAGTGACGCGGGTCATAGATTCTCGTAAAGCGACGCCTGGTGAGGCGCTGCTATCATAGGCTTAGTAATGCTGACTAAAGCTAGATTCCCACTCGACGGAAAACCCGGCAGAAAGGGGTTCGACCAAAAAATCTTTACGCCCGACGAAATTGTCGTTTGGCCGGGTGTAAGTGGTGTTCTATTTTTTCGGTGTCGCAGCCAATCAAATTATTCCACAGACTACGCCATAAATTTCAAGAGCGCACACGTACGCGAGATAGATTTATAGCCGCCATTTTTTTTGTGGTTGACTAAGGCTTATTAGGAAACATGCCTCCAAGAAAGAAAAATGAAACTAATGGAAATAAAAAGAGATTAGAGGTTAATAACCAAGACTTTATTGAGGAAGTTAGAAAATATCCCTTCTGGTACGTTCTACGCGACAAGGGGGGAGAAAGATACCAATTCAGAGTGCAAAATAGAAACCACTCAAATCTGTCACGTGACCCAAAACTATCTTCCGCCAAACCCAAAATTCAGTCGTAGTGTGAACGGTCTAACGCCGGAAGTTAAATTTATACCGTCGACTGCGTGATTTCCGCCGGCTTTTTTCGGTTACGCTGGACAGAAATTACGTTGAGTTAGCTCTCTATTTTTTCGGCCGCGTTCACCGTTAACGCTCTGCGCGAGCCAATCAGCAATAAGCTTGAGTCGTGACGTCATTTTCAACCACGCAAGAGGACGTCCGCGGTCAGCCATGTTTTTATTTATTTAGTTCCTAATCGAGTCAGTTACTATCGCTGAGAATGCCGAAAGTTTTATTGAAGAGGTTCGGAACCTTCTAGAGAGCTGCAAAATGAAAAAAGTCATTCCCAAAGCCTGCCAACTCCAATGGTAAAATTTTCACAAACGCCACTGCCACCCTAACGCCAGTGTTATATTTTCAACTGCTCCCTAACGCCACACTAAAGTTCATTTGATTTTTGAATCCCTGCCAAAGCCAATTGTGAAGTTTCATACGAATTCCAATCCCTGCCAAAGCTGATTGACAGATTTAAAAATCTTTCCAATCCCTGCCGAAGCCAATGTGAAATTTGAAAATGTTTCCAATCCCTGCCAAAGCCAATGAGATATGCGACAAGTTTTCTAATCCTTGACAAAGCTAATGAGAGCTCCAACAAACTTTCCATATCCAAACACAAAAAAGCATTTAACCTAACCAATTTTCATTTATATTTACCCCAACGTTTCCCAGCCGGCCGTGTGGTATATTATCAACTTATATATTATGAACGTTTTCCAACGTTATCCCACTGCATGTTTTCAACTTTTTTTATTATAAACTGGAAAATTGTTTATAATTGTAGTTTCCCTTTTTAAGTTTAATCTAAGGCGACGGAAAATTTTATGACTCGCGAACGCGAACCTAAAAAGAACAAATAGTTTTAGTTTCGTTTTCTCTCGCAAAGCAATGAATTTGTGATTCTTTTTCGGAGGAAGGGCTGTACCAGCCGCGACCGTCACGTGTCGTCTGTGTGAAGTTGAACTTCATGCATCCCGCTTGCGCCAAAACAACCGTGTGGGAAATTCAAAGAGGAAAAATTGACTAATATCACTAATGCCACCCAACTCCGAATGAATAAAATAAGGATGACTCTCAATGCCATAAACTCCATTTGGATACTATAAATGCCAACACCAGCCAAAGCCACTTGAATCCAACAATAATCCAGTCCCGACCGACTTCCGTATACGTTTTTGAAATATTTCCACTCCCTCCCGACTCCGTTCCATTTCAGTGATAATATTCCCAAAGCCACCCAAAGCCAAATTATTTATTTTACCCAACTCCAACTCCGACCAAAAATGAGGGAGTCCCTTGGCTTTCTATGGAGTTGGAGTTCTCCCAAAGCCTTTGCAGTCCTCTAGAACCTTCCATATCTTTAAGATGTGGGAAACAAATATTACAAAGACCAAAAAAGAAAGGCCGCATAACTCGCGTTGAATAGATGGGCCGCAATTAGTGCAATATTAAGTTTTTGTCTGGTAAGCCTTGGTTCCGTTATGCGCGGGAACTGTGTACGCTAAGTGAAAACGCTATAACGCTGCCGCTGCCGCTGGGCGGCAACGTAAAAAACTTATCTGACATTTGACGTCCAGCTGCAAAGCAGTTTTTTTTTTTCGGTCAAGTGAAAACCATGCTTTAGTCTCTAGCATTACGAAGTATAGGAAGTGTCATACTTAATCTTATAAACTTATGTTTTAAACCATTAATTATTTCACTTTTCACGTATTTAAAAGCTAATTACTTTCTAACTATAAAAAAGCTGCTTCTATTTAGGCCCAAAATTTTGGGCTTATATAGTGTACATGATTTGGTGAGCTATTTAAGGCCAAATTTTGGGCCTAAATAGCCTATTATTTTATCAGTACTATTTTCAGGGATAAGGGAGTTGAGATGGATTGGAAATGATGATGGGCGACCTGCGGCACCGTATCCATCCCAGTGTACCTCGCTCGCACACGCCCCTACCCTTCGGTTCGGTAGGCGATTGCTAAGTGCTGCCGCGTAGCGCCATTTTATTTGTACGAGAACTAGCTTGTATTTTTAAGATAGAGCCAGGAGCGTCCTTTACAATTTTGCCCGGTACGACCCTACCTAACCGCTGAGGATGCTGGGAGGACTACGGTGCCGTATAAATTCCAATTCAAATTAAGCGCACTTACCCAGCATATTTAGTTTCGTAGCCTAAAACGCGTTCTTTATTATCGGAATCCAATTGCTTGCATTGGGCCTTTAATTCCTCCAATCTTTATTTAATTAAAGAAATACTTGAATTAACGTTTAACGCTTAGATGAAACTAGAAGCTAATATCATTTGAATTCTCGTGAAGTACCAAGACTATTAAACACAGAAGGACTGGAAAAATTATAAGCTAAAAACACAAACTCTTCTAAAGGCATCGGCTGTCAGCAGCTCCCTTAGCGGGAGAGTCCCGTAACTTAATTCGACTCCTAAGTCTTTTGTTATGGCCTTGGTTTTAATCGACGAAAAAGTTTAAATATCGGTCGCGGCGCGGCACGGCGCGGCGCTAGAGAGACGCTGCCCTAAAAGAACCACGCGCCACCCGTAATTAATAGTCTTTGGGCAGACTCAGGGTTCGGACAAAATTTTTATATGGAAAATCCCCCACTTTTCACGCAGCTTATCCCTGACGGCCCATTTTTATTTAGCATTACTCGAAGCAATCGTAGTATGACATACCAAACGAAATCCGTGACCTATCCCTGACTTTTTTTTAAAAAAAAGCGTTAAATATCCGATACACCTAGCCCCTGACTTTTCCCCCATTTTTTCATATCCCTGACTTATCCAGGTTCTGTTCGAACCCTGGGACTGACTTAAAATCTTTCTATAATCTACAATTATGTCCATACAAACTTACTGAGTTTCAAGCTCTTCAATATGGGAATCTTTAATTTGTATTTCTCGGGCTTGCGCCCTCACTTCTTCGCGTAACATGGAACTTTGGTCCTCAAGCGAGGCGCGCTTTCCAATACTATCTTGTAGTTCATGGATTAAACGTGCCGCCTAGAATTAAGAAAAACAAAGTATATAGTTGAACTGGATAGTGAACTCCGTGCTGACGTCCCCTTAGAATAGAAATCGATAGTAGAGAGTTGAGGGTATAGATAATTTTCAATGGAAAAACACGAGCGGCTCCGAGACCGAGGCGCGTCTTTCATCTATCCAGTCGCTCCCGGATTGATCGCAACCGCTCCGACACGAGAAAGTCTGATGACGTCACAAAACCGCTCTGAAAATACTTTCGTCTTTCATTGGGAGCAACTAGATCTGTTCCTCCGAGGTAAAGCGATGACGGAGCGATCTCCGAGCGCTCTCGGTCGATCCCATTGGAAAACGTTATAACACGCACCACGAGACGAGCAGACAACTCGGAAAATATAGAACATAAGTGATCTCGAGAGCGAAAGAAGAATTTTTTCCACTCAGTAGTTCAAGCCAATAAAGGGACAGTAAAGTCATTCGGTAGTCTACACTTATCTCACTCACACCAATGGAGATAGTTGGGAAACTCACCTCAGCGCTGCTTTGCACTTGCTGCGAAGAGTACCTCGCGAGTAATTTCATTTGATCTTTAAGCGCAAGTTCCAAACTAAAATACGCTGTCGTGAGCGTTTCCTTTTCGAGCTGAAATCAATTAGAATCCACTTAGAAAGGACTTCAGACTGAAGTATTTTTTCTTTCACGTTCAACTCCTAGTACATACGAGCTAATGTAAAGAAAATTTAACTCACATAGTTTTCGTGGAGTCGCCTTTCGTAATGTTCTCTTATACTTACGCTTACATCCTGAAATAATAAAAATAAAATATGAAAATTTAACCTCATACAGCCACGCCATAGTCCATCGCCCCCGCATCCTTTTCTTAATATTCTCGTCGCCAGTAAAGAATCTCTCTTCGCTAGCATCATCTAGTTTTTAGAAAGAAAAGGAAATGTTAAGGTGACATAACTGATTAGCCCTTAAAAGGAGGACTATTCTCTTAGGAAAATATTAAAAAATAAATAACAATCTTACTACAATATGATAATTAGTGGATTTAATTAGTCTTAAAAACGATCAAGGACTACTGCCTCGCCATTCGCCATTAGTTTAGTGGCGTCTGCTAAATCAAACCTCCTACCCCTACGGGATTGGTTGAATTCTCACAGGCTGAGGGAAAGAGACGTAGAGGGGGGGGAAGAAGAAGTGGTTCGATTTAGCAGACGCCACTAAAGTAGACGCCACGGATGGCGAGGCAGTAGTCCTTGATCGTTTTTAAGACTAATTAAATCCACTAATTATCATATTGTAGTAAGATTGTCATTTATTTTTTAAAAAATATTTAATTCCACTTATATTTAGAAAAAAAGCAGTTCTTTTAAAGTATAATCAGTTATGCAAGCTGCCGTTTTCCTTTAATTAATACTGAATGAAATATACACAATAGCGCGAGGCCAAATGGCGCTACATCGAGTGACAGATGATCACTAATTTACTAAACCCCTTTTTAATTGTCGCGCTCTACAGTTCGTGACTGATCTTTTCAAACGCGCGCTTTCACCTCTAGATCTTAAGTTCTCTGAAATTTCATAAGTTCTCTCCGTCATACGTTCATTCCATAAGTTTGGGCACTGGGGACAGACTGGAGCTTCTCACGAAGTGGCCTAGGTAGGTCATAGATTCAGGGTAAAGCGACGTACGCCTGGTGAGTGGGGCTGCTGTCAAAGGAGGCTTAGTAATGCAGACTAAATAGGACATAGATGCGGAAGTCCTGCAAAATTAACCACCACCACCACCGAGTGTAGCCCTAGTCAATTGACTCGCTTCCGTCGTTCTCCCTCGAACTAACTCGAGCTGTAAGTCTCTCAGTAGCGTTACGAACTTGTATAGGAAGTGCACTCATACTTATGGAAGGAACATATCACTTATAAACTTAAGCTAGACTTACTTCATTAGAGAAATCATCTTCAATTGTTGAATTTGATAAATAAGGACTGATCCTAGAGAGCGAGTAATCATTGGAATTTTCGGAGTTGTTTTGAATTACCTTTTGGAGAATTGCCCTGAAACGAAATGAAAATAATTCAAGTTGAAATTGAATTTAAGAGTTTAAATGAATATAAATAATTATCGTACAGATAATTAAGCGACGTCGGTTGAGAGTTGTCCATGGCGGAAATCAAGCGTGATGACGCAGACCTCAGGGCAGCAGGTGAATTGTTAGATAGACCCAAAGCTAATAGGCTTTCCAATTCATTTTCCTAAATATAAATTTGAAAACTGTAACAAAATTCAGAATCATAGGTAACAAAATGCCAGGGAGCCCAGCCAAAAATTTAAATTACTTATAGGAAGAAAATAGGATTTTTTCCCCCGGGAATTATGGGATTTTATAGGAAAAAAAGTGTTTTTTAGGATAATATAGGACCAAAAATGCTCGTATACTATTCCTGAATTTTACTAAAATCGTTTAAAATTCCCAGAGTTTTTAGTCAAAAATGTATTTCCAGGTTTCCAAGAACCCTGGTTTAAGCATTGCTTAAAATAAAAAAAAAACTTTCACTTACTTCGTTAAATTTTCTTAGAAGTTCTTGAACCTCAGGCGTGAAGATATCCCTGGCGTTAATTAATATATAAGATGCTTGAAGAGCAATGACCATGCTAGAATTAATGAACAATTAAATTTTAGAATTTTGCAATACCTTACGCCGTAATTACCCCAGTTCGCACTTCTTATTATGGCAATTAAAAATCAATTTCGGCTCGAAAACCGCGGTAATAAAACTATTTAATCCTTGGGCTACGACCTTGCGGGATTCTATATTTTGGCAAAGAACTAAAAAAATAATAAAAACGACGGAAGCGAGTGAATTGATTAGGCCTACACTCGGTGGTGGTGGTTAATTTTGCAGAACTTCCGCATCTATGTCCTATTTAGTCTGCTTTACTAAGCCCCCTTTGACAGCAGCGCCCCACTCACCATGCGTCGTTTTACGAGAATCTATTCATGACAAGCTCCAGTTTGTAACATGCAGTGACAAACTTCTGGAACGGAACATATCTTATGAACTTAGGCTTCTAGTAACTATAAGACCAGTCCGCATAATGAAACGTTCACGAAATATCTCCAAATGATGAAATTATAGGATAATATAGAACAGGTTGAAAAACAAAGGATTTTATAGGAATAATAAAACTCGGTATTTACCCGAGACTAAATTTAAACATTCTACTTGAATATTTAAGACATCAGTCGCTGAACTGTTAATTTCCTTCTCGAGAAAAAACTAGTTGATTACTTCAAGAAGCTCCACTTTCTTAACAGAGGCCAGGATTTCATTGGTGACGCCATTAATCTATTAATTAGCATCGCATTTAATAGAAAAGTGCAGGTAACAAAACACTATGCCTTAAAAGAACGGCCTTTTTCTAAACATATAAAAGGAAGCAAATATTAAAATGAAATAAGTAAATGATCTCTTATTACAATATGATAATTCAATTACATTCAATTAGTCTTAAAAACGATCAAGGACTACTGCCTCGCCATCCGTGGCGTCTGCTTTAGTGGCGTCTGCTAAATCGAACCTCTCTTACCCCAAACGGAATTGGTTGAATTCTCACAGGCCGAGAGAGGTAAGGGTAAGGTAAGTTCGATTTAGCAGACGCTACTAAACATGCAATGGTGGATGGCGGCGCAGTAGTCCTAGATTTTTTATAACTAATTAAATGCTAATGTAATTTATTAATTTAATTTTTATGTTTAATTCCTTTTATATGTTTAGAAAAAGGATTCCGTTCTTTGAAGGCGTAATCAGTTATGTTAGCTGAAGTTTTCCTTTATTTTTCTTCAATTTGAAAATATTATTAATTTATTATCCATGATATAAATACCTTAATAACTTCTTTAATAATTTGAATAGCGAGGAGTGGCAACTTGTCATCAACGCCTTCCTTTAACCCTTTTAGCAGCCACGTTTTTAAAACTTTGAAGTTGGAGTTACGTCGAGTAGCGTTTAAAAACAGTTCTAAAAACTTTGGGGTGCATTTTCGTAAAATACACAGAAGGAACTCGCATATCTGCAAAATAATTAGAAATAAAAAAGTACTTCTTAAACTAGTTCCTTCTAAAGTACCAATTATTAACAACACAAGTTCATAAGATTACGTTCATCGATAAGTTAGTAACTGGTTAAACATTATAGCTCGTCATGAAGCGAGTGAAGTAGGTCATAGATTCAGGGTAAAGCGACGCCTGGTGGTGAGGCGCTGCTGTCAAAGGCTGAGTAATAAAGACTAAATAATAATAAGATGGATTGCAAAATTAACCACCGTCGTTCTCGAACTAGCTCGAGCTGCAAGTCTCCAGCATTACGAACTTGTATAGGAAGTGAACTCGAACTCGAGATTGCCAGTTTAGGGACCTCAGTCTGTCTTCTCGCCTAAAGGCTTTCAGCACATACGAGATCTTTGAAGCCCGTGCTTGAACATCCTCCAGGAGGGTTATGTCCCGAACACGATAGGGGTTCCATAGGCAAGAGGCTGATTCCAGTAATGGTCGAATAAAGGTCGTGTAGATTGAGGTCAAAGTAGTTAGGGACTGGCCAGAAAGGTTATGTTTAATTACGGCCAAGAGGCAATTCGCACGGGTCACCGTGCGAGAGACATGGGAGTGTTGGTCAAGGTTAGCCGTTATAATTGTACCCAAGTCGCTGTGTTCGGTAACACGTCTGATGTTTTTGTCCACAAGAAAATACGGAGATGGCGAGGTAGGCTGAATTTTCTTGGCTTGGCTACTCTGAACAACCGATTTTGAATCATTGAATCAAAGTGCGTTTGCATACGACCAAGCCTCAAGAGTCTTCAAATCATTCTGAAGAGTTTTAACGTCGGAATAAGAATTGATGACGCGGAATAGTTTAAGATCATCAGCAAACAAACGACATTCAGATTGTAGCCGTTCTGGTACGCCGTTAATGTATACCAAGAATAAAAGAGGACCCAAAACGCTTCCCTGTGGTACGCCACTATAGACTGGTAACGGGTCACTTAACGTCTGATCGACACGAACCATCTGCATACGATTTTGCAAAAACGCCGATATCCATTGTAGTACGTCGTTATTGTTAACTCCATACATCTTGAGTTTGGATAGAAGACGGGGGTGCGGGACCGTGTCAAAGGCCTTGGACACATCAAGATATAGGACATCCACGCGCTTCTTACTTTCATAGGCATCCATCCATAGGTGAAGTGAAGAAAGCATATGTAACTGTAGATTTATTGTGTAGAAACCCATGTTGGTAAGGGGAAAGATATGGCGTCAGGTGAGTTGTTAGAGCAATCTTGATACACTTTTCCAGTACTTTGCATATAGTGGACGTGAGGCTTATTGGACGATAGTTTTTTGCATTGGATTTTTGACCGGAATTTTTGTAAATAGGAGTAATGTGTCCCATTAGCCAATCTCTGGGGAGACTGCCTTGTAGCAGCGAACTGTGAAAAAGGGCATGTAGTGGGTGAAAAATAGTCGAAGAGCATTTTTTAAGGAGTCGATTGGGAAAGGCATCCGGGCCGGAAGAGGATTTAACGTCCAACTGGTCGAGAACTCGACTTATGTCCTTGAAGGAAGGCACGAAGTCATCCATAATGTTGACGGTTAACTGAGGTAGATGAGAGTCGTCCGTAATACGCCGGTTGAAATTATGAACGAACGTTTCATTGAGGCAGTTTAGTCAAAATCTGTTAAATTATTTCCATCCAACAAAATGCTGAGACGCGATTTTGGTGAGATTAGTTAGCGGGAGGGCTAATTCGGCAAAGTGGTCTATAAACTCGCGGTACCAGCCGCACATTCCTAGAAAGGACCTGACCTCTTTCAGATTAGGGGGACGGGGGTATTCTGAGTATTCTCTAAAAGCCAGTGTCTTGGATGGTTCCGTTTCAATTCCGTTTTCACAAGCTAATTAACCTAGGTATTTAACTTTTGTCATTAAGAAATGGCATTTCTCTCGTTTGCACGTGAGACCATCTTCACGCATGCGTTCGAGAATCTTCTCAAAGACGATCACGTGGTTTTCTATTGACAGGGTTTTGGTAAGCAAATCGTCGAGGTATATTTCGGCGTGGGTTGTAAGAAAGTCCCTAAAAACTGATTCCATGAGTCTTTGGAAGGTCGCCGGGCGTTTACCTAACCAAAGGGCATGACGTTGAACTCAATCAGACCTTTGTGTGTCACAAAGGCTGTGTACTGCTTACTTTCTTCACTCAACTCCACCTGCCAAAACCCATCTTTTAGGTCAAGGACTGAGAAGTATTTATTGCCTAATAATTAGTCTAGCTGTGCCCTAATTAGCGGAATCGGATACACATCCGGTACTGTCACACTTAAGGTTTCCCACAGTTCAGTTCAAACAGTTCAGTTTTCGGTTCAGTTCAGTTATTTTCGGTTTCAGTTTAGGGACTAAACTGATTTGATTGCTTCAGTTCAGTTTCAGTTTGCACATCTCCAAACTGATCAGTTTTCAGTTCGGTTCGGTTTATTTCTTAAACTGAACTGATAAAAACTGAACTGAATAGATAGTTAAGTACTCTTTCGAACTATCGCGAGAAACGATATGAATACGTTCCCGCAAAGATTAGTAGAACAATAGAAAACTGGCATCGTTTAGTATTGCATGCTGTGTGATATTTTGGGGGATGTGTCGCGTAAAGATACCTTATTAGTGTCGCGTATATTTCATCATTTATGTAGCGTATATTTAATTATGCATAGAAATAAGCTATTAATTTTAGTCCCGTGACTAGCTGGGACCCTCTGCAGAGAGACACAGGCTAAAAGAATACCAATAATTAGTAACTGAAAAGGGTATCATATAGGCTCTCGAGTGTCAACCCCCCTGGATGGGACCGAGGGGAACGAGAGCCCGGGACGAGAGAGCTACTCACCAAGGTAATTAGAACCACGACTCAGGAGAGTCAAGACTGTCCCTTTAGAGGATGAACTTGTAAACCCTTTATGGAAATAAATGTATTTACACTGTTAGAAAAAAAGGTGTTTCGGGGGTGTTTGGAAATACCTTGAGGTTTTTATATACTCTTTTTAGAGTGTATTTTAACTAAGATGGTGTTTTCTCCGTAAAAGGTGCTAGTTGACTCTTTCAAGGTATTTTTTAAGGAAATGGTGATTCACTGGTTCGTATAAACACCTTTAGGTGTTAATTGACCCTTATTAAATTTTTTTTTAAACGGAAATAGTGTTTTTAATATAAATCTGTTTGAATGGTGCGAATAAACACCCTTGGGCTTTACTTAACACTTTTTTGTCTGATATGGTGTTTTTTTTTAAGTGAAAGGTTTTTGAAATGAGCTTAGAGGAAAATCACCTATTAATTCTACCTGCATAGTGAAGCATTCTAAAATTATCCCAAAGATTTTAAAAATTGCTTTGGACTACCTTATACCAAATATTTGAAGGAATTCATACTTATTTTGATTTTTCAATCATTGGAAAATAATTCTCGAAGAGTTCAATATGCTGGAACGTCTTGGAATTTGTGTAATTCATAAAAAATGATTTGAATTTCCCCTTGACACAGGTTTTTATCTCTCCCAGTGACGATGACGTCACGGAGAGGTATTACACTGGATGTATATGTGTGCCTGAGATGAAACAGAGCTTTATAGCTACACAACTACTAAAAGAATCGTAATGCCGAAAAATATTTAAAATATTGCCATTTAATATTCTGCAAAAAGAAAATGTAATCGTTTTGTAAGAGATCTTATCATCCTACTCGATTTATATTAACTTTGATATGCGTGTAGTGTTTCGATTCAGATGCAATCTTCATTACTCGTTCAATATAAACTCTCACTTTTGTCATTCCAAAGAAAGAAGTTGATCTTAAACAATTAAATAAATATAAGTGATATTAATTATTTTAATCGTCAGTATTTTACGTTAATACACCAAAAAATAAATTCATTCAAAATTTACAACGGCCTTACGAGTTTCTAAACCGGGCTTTCACGAATGAGGGGTGATCTTATTGGTTCGCTTAGAAATGCGGAGAGGCAGAATTTTAGTGTCAGAATGTTTTCAGCCAATGAAAAAATGTCACCTTTGAGTTTGTATTTCTTTTCACTAGATGGCGCTTGCTTCATTTTCAATCTGCCCCTTAACAGGCGTATATATATGGCCAGCTTGTTTATTTTATTTTTAGGTCTATTATATTTAAGTCGGTTTAAGAAACTTAATTCCTAAAATAATTTTAAACATAGCTATCTTTAACGTTATACTTCTAGGGAACACCTATATCAGAACCTTCATAAATTTTGGGTATAAAAGGTGATTGATTCACACTAACAGATTAGAAAATGCGCAATAGCTTGAACCTTTGGTGGAAGCTCTGCCATTGGGAGGCTAGACGTTTCTCGTAACCCTAGCCGCTCGCCGCGTGTGGCGTATGTGGTGTACACGAAAGACTAGTGCATGGTGTTGTTGTTAGAAGCCATTAAATACCGGTTGGCATTGTGTGAAACAAGTGGTGGTTAGACAGCAGATGAAGGTGTAACGGATAGTTAATGATTGACGTTAAATAAGTTGGATATAGCAATGAAGTAACATTTTCCGAATTTCTGTATACTGCGAACGCGGTCCGGAAATTGCGAACATGTTCGCTTTGATTTGCCAACTGCGAACGCGGTGACATACAGACACACAAACAGACACACAAACAGACAGTCACACAGATACGTACAGTGCAATACCTCTCCGTGACGTCATCGTCACTCGGAGAGGTAAAAATTCTACTTCTCTTGTTTCTCTAATGGTATATACGACAAACACGTTTATCTGTAGTTATTGGCTTCTGACAACACTATCATATCTGAAACATTGGCTTTTACTCCATTATCATCGGTGGGATTAAGATGTACGCGCGATCGGCTTAAGTTACGAGAAACGACTAGCCTCCCAAAGGTTCACGCAATAGCGCTTACTCCTACCATTTGTGAATCAATCGCCTTATATACACTTAATTTCCAAAAATTGTGAAAACGGTTTACCCTAGAAGTCAAACGTCAACAATAGCTATGTTTAAAATCATTTTAAGAATAACGTTTATAAAAACACTTAACTTGAATTAAGGTAAAATACTGACGATTAAAAAAATTAATATCATTTATACTTATTTAATTATTTAAGATAATTTTCTTTCTTCGGAACGACACAAGTGAAAGTTTATATAGCACGAGTAATGAAGATTGCATCTGAATCGAAACACTATTCTATATCTATATAAATCAAAGTCCTGACTGACTGATTGACAGACTGACTGATAATCAACGCCCAGCCCAAACCGCTTGCCCTAGAAGGCTGAAAATTTGCAGGAACGTTACTCATAAGTAGTAGGCGCGTACTAAGAAAGGTTTTTCCAATCAACCGCCATCTTAAAAAATGGCGACCAGAAATGTAAAAAATCTTCTCTATGCAACAGAGTCCGCGCGTTTCAAACGATTTTGCAAATATTTAGTACACTGGTTTCCTTTGACCTATAGGCGGGTTGAATGGTCTTTCGGGTTCGATTTGTTGCCATCTTTTTAAATGGCGGCCAAAAACTTAAAAACCTTCTTTATAGAATAATGTCCGCGTGAAAAATAATAAAAAAATGTCCCGACGGGCTGACGGGCAACGCCGAGTGCCCTCGCTCCTAGGGTCATTGGCCAAGAATAGTAAGAGGACTAGGCAGGGTCGCAAAAAGGCGTCCAACGGAAAAATCGGCCACTAGTAGCGCGATCTATCGGCTCATTTTATCGGAAACCGGAACTTCGTCACTCTTTGGGGTCAAATCACGTGGCTCAAAAATCCGGAAAATATAATTCCAAATTCAGCGCATGCGTGAGTGTGACAAGGCAATAGTAGCTGAGCCTAAATCTAGCCAGACAATCCGCCCATTGTTTGCATATCAAAGGCTTGGATTTTATGTACGGTTTATGAAAGTAGCGACTAAAACTATTACAGATAGGTAAAGCGCAGATCTTATTTTTAACCATCTTGAAAAATTAAAATACTTAACTTTATCCTTTTTGCCGTACCGTTTAACTATTCTTGGCCAAAGGTTTGGGTTTCAACAAGATAAATTCGGAAAACCGCCATTTTTAAAGAGCAATACTCCGAAATACGGCCAACCGAGATCGCGCAAAGTTGGCCGTAGCCGAGAATGCTTGACCCCAATTACGGTTTCTCCCCTATTTTAACCCCCGCTGAAACGGGATGGCTGTTTTTTTAGAAAGACGAAATCGTTTGCGCGTAGAAGCTTGGGACTGCCTAGTCCTCTTACTATTCTTGGCCCATGCTAGGGTGCTACAAAAATATCAGTCATCAGTAAAATCTACCCATTCTTTATATCATTTTGATGGAAGTACTTATAGCACGCGAGTGACGCCGCGGGTAACAGCTAGTGCGCATATAAAAATTAATATAAAGCGAGTAAAATAAAATCATCTCTTACAAAACCATAACATTTTCTTATTGTAGAATATTAAATGAAAATATGTTAAGTATGTTTCGGCATTACGATTCTTTTAGTAGTTTTGTAGCTATAAGGCTCTGTTTCATTTCAATATTCCAAGAACATCTTTTATATTAATATTTCAAATTTGATGTTTACTTTTTAGTTCAGCTTTACTACAATTATATACAGTGTAAACGTGAAATTAAACTTTCCTAGTTACACTGAATGTTAATTCTAAATATTTTGGTAAGTGTTGTGCGGATTGGTTTCATGAATACGTGTCCTCTTTGAGGAGGTCTTAACGGTTCACAGTGAGCCGAAAATTAAATACACATTTGAATGACATGAATCAGGTCCTTAAATAGAACTATTGAGGATATACAATAAAGGTTAAACGTAACCATTTTGCACTCGTATCAATTCTTACACGGTTGAATAAGGCTTACAGCAAAAAAAAACCTTTACACTTTAATCTACTGGATTTGAGCAGCTATTTTGAAAGACAAATCTATGGTACCTCATGTGTTTTGAAAATAATTAATTTCAAAAAACACCTTTTACAGAGTCCATAGACACCTTTCTGATATAATTATAAACCTCTATTAAGGGTGATGTTTTAAACCTAACAGGAATTAAAATGTACCAACGTCAATGGAATTTAAAAACACCAAATAAGTCTCAAAAATACCTTTTTTTAAGGGTTTTATAAACACCTTTTCTGGTATTAATATACACCTCTATTCAAAGTGATTAAAAAACTTAACAGGATTTAAAAAGCACCTTCAGAGAAGGTATTATTGCGCACCGTTTTCAAAGGTGCGTATTGACATCCTCTCGAATGGTGCTTTTAAACAGTAATAGGGGTGCTACTGGGGATGCATTGGGAAACACCTCTTAAGGTGTCAAACAGTTCCATTTTTTTTTAACAGTGTATTTTAAAATCTAAAACCTGTGGTTTTACTTAACTTTTGTAGCTAAGGCGCGATTTTCCCCCATCGTTAAATTAACGTCTTATCGCCCGCTACAAAATGGTGGAGGGGCCGGGCAGCCATAATAAACGACTTTAAGTACGATCCTGAAAAGCTGCACCGAAAAACTACGATACAACAAGGGACAAAGGTAGAATCTACGGACGAATAGCAATTAATGGGAGCTGACCGGACCCGCACGCTGACCCACAAAAAAAGACGCCATTTTGCAGTACCGAAACTCGAATAGGGACCCGCTCGCTCCAAGAAAAAGAATGGACTCCTACAGTACACGGATTGATGGAGTCCAATTTCCCGTGCCGTTAACCGAACAGGACCAGCTCGCTTGAAACTAGAACAAAGGAGAACATTACGATACTCGAACACTGAAAATGGCCATTACCAGCAACGAAGTAACCACACTAAGGAAGACCCATCGCATAATCAACGTACCAGAAAGAGTATAAAAATTTTGTTTTGTTTTAATTTACTTTACTGAAATCTCGTGTTTACGTTGTTTACGGTAATAACCTTACGAACTCTATTAACTATAATTCCCCTTGAATTAAATTGTTGCGTAAAAAGGCAACATTAATTTTTATCTTTAAATTTTGTTAATTAATTAACTGACCCTCTCAAGCCTGGTTCACACCTGGCGAATTGAGGAGCGAACGGAGGAGCGAATAGCCCGTCACGAACAGTTCGCTCATCCGTTCGCCTAGTCTGACATAGTTTTGGCCATTCGCTCACCCCGTTCGCCCGGAATAGTTTCCAAACTATTTTTACGAGCGAATAGGTCAGCTTTGCCCGTATAAAATGTGGGTGGGTAGGAGGCCTTTTTATTCGCTGCTCAGCTCTTATCTGTTATCGCCCAAAAATCTATTTTCTAGCGAGCGACCAAAGAAGATTTTTTTCTTTCTTTCATCCAAATATACTTCGCCTTAAGCATGACCAAGACGTTCACCGGGCGGAATATTTTCTGGCAAAATTGTGTCGTTCTTCTGAATATATGGACCCACCATTTGCAATAAACTCTTTAATGTTGTCGGAGTCGTTCTCAACCAGTTCCTAGGCATATAATTGGCTCTATCATTCATTCGTAATTTCTGCAATAGTTTACGAAGCTTAATCAAATCCCATACAGTTTTTTGATTTTTTATTGGCTAGTGTATTAAGTTCATCCTCTAGCTACAAAAATCCTACCCCAATGCAATGCAAGCACCTTCTTTCTATCATTCTATCCATTGGAAATGATGAAAAAGGACAAACCAGCCAATCTTTCTGATTTTCCCGCCAATATAGCACCCCCTACAGGTATCATTTTGGAGATTTCGCCCCTCAATTCGCCTAGTGTGACAGCTCTTCGCTCCCTCATTCGCTTGGATCTATTCGCTTACTTATTCGCGCCTTCAGTTCGCTCCTCCGTTCGCTGCTCAATTCGCCAGGTGTGAACTAGGCGTCAGAAGATTTTCGAATAATTCCTTTAAAAATGGATCGCGAAAATCAAAGTGGTAGTGAAGGTGACGAAAGTCAGCCCATGTCCCCTAGTAGGGTTAGAAAACAATTTAAAGGCCTAACGGCAACCATGAATTCTCTATTGGATATGCAAAAACAATAAAACCAGTTGTTACAACAACTCATGGCTTCGGGAATTTCTAATACTCAAAATGGTAGTTCATCCAGATCTAGTTCCGAAAAAACGGAAATTTGCAATCCTATCACGGGCCTACCACTTTAAATAGGAATTTTCCGCCACGTGTTACCGAAACGGTAGAGCAAGGTGACCCCGAAGAGTTAGTAATCCCACCATTCGGACACACCCCTATCTTCGGGGATTCCCCTGAAAGTAAACATGGCAGATAGAAATTTCTATCTATAATCGAAAACAGAGACCCAACGAGAAAGTTTTGGAGTTAATCCTAGAAATTGAACAAATGTGTAAAGAACTCGACCCTAACATGTCAACACATGAAATAGCTAGGAAAGTTTTGAATGGATTAAACCCCCACCTGGTTCGATCCAGGAAAATCTCGGGCGAACACTTCCTCACCGAAGTACAAGAGGCCGCCCAAGACGCACAGCATATGCAGGCTCAATGCGACGCGTACGATTCAAAATTTACAAAATCCTCTAATGTTAATTTTAAAGTCAAATTGGGAATAAAAATAGGGATAATAAGTTGGGCCAAGAGGACAATGCCAATTCAAATTGCCAATCCATTGTTAGGGAAACCAATAGAGAGACGGTAGAAGAAAAACGACCTCCTCGCCAGCGCTCGTATTGTGGCAAAAGAAACCACAGGGAAAAATATTGCCACAAAAGGAACCGCGATTAAAACAAAGCGGAGCAACGTACCGACCAATCTCGGTCTGGACCACGTGCTTCCGCTGCTGTGATAGTGGTTGGCCCAACTTATCAGGCTAGGGATACAATTTTAGACCCCCATACACCTGTAAAGTCGCTTAATCCCCGAAACCCAGAATCTGACCATTGGGATGACCAATCAAGGATAGACAAAGAGGTTAGTGAGGGTGAAAGCGATACCCATCTTGTTAGGCAAGACGCGAGGCTTAGCTGCTGCGTTTCAACGTCACGTGCAAGACCACGCGTACCAATTACTATTCGTGGGTGGGAAAGTACCGCTCTCATAGATAATGGCGCTGACGTCACTTTGATGTCCAAATTCCTCTATGACTCTCTAAGGTACCAAAATGAGGAATTAGAATCTTACACAGGACCGCCGCTAGGGGCAATAGATAACGCTAACGTAAAATTAGAAGGGCGATCCACTTTCGTGGAAAACATTAGCGACAGATCCTGGAAGTATAAATTTTTTGTATCCACTAACCCGGAAGCCGACATTATAATAGGTTGGGATTTTAGCCTTCATACGGGGCTTCACGCAAAGCCACACACGTTGACGTACACGTTTAGAGATGAGGGCCAAGAATACCCTTTAGTTTCTTACGCGACCGGTTTCGGCTCGAATTTTTGCGGCGCCTCGGATCATGGGTCGTCGGAACTCAAACGAGTTAATCCGAGTACCGATCTAGTGGAAAATATTCCTGTAGGTCAAGCCTCCTGAAGTTCCAATAGATAGGACCCCAAGGAGCTGCAAGGGCTAGCACAAATCGAAAAGATAGTAGTAAGCTTTCCCGATTTGTTTTCAGGGAAAGCTGGCCGAACAAAAGTAGTCGAACACGTAATCAAACTATCGGACCCAACCTCCTATAAATCGCGCCCATATACACTTTCTCCTCCCAAGCGAGAAGTTGTGGAAAAACAATTGGATCAAATGCTCCAAGATGGGTTAATTAGGAAAAGTAACTCCCCCTTTTCATCCCCCATATTACTAATCAAAAAGAAATGCCTAGACCCAAACAGTAAACCGAACTACCGTTTCTGTGGGGACTTTAGAAAACTTAATAGTGTGACTAAGGTTTCCCACAGTTCGGTTCAAATCGGTTTTGGACTAAAACTGAAACTGAACTGAAATTATCAGTTCGGTTCAGCCAGGAAACCGAACTGATCAGTTCAGTTTTCAGTTATAACTGAACTGAACCGAAAACCCCTTCAAGAAGAAAAATTCGGTGTCAGAGGCCCAAAATACCCAGATTGCATCTATTAACCGCTAACATTTTCTACTACTATTAAGTATTTTGGAATCGTGAAGTGCCATACCTTAAGAGTCATGTTTATTTCACTAACTACTAATTATTAACATTGAACAATTTAACTTTGACCAATTAAAGGGTATGGGAATTTACAATTTCATATCATATTTTAGCACGAAAGTGGTATTATATTACACTTTCAAGTCTCTACTTTCAAAATATCAAGTTTCTAATATAATTGAACCAAAGTTTCTATTTTTAAAATCCATTGGAAAATCACGAAAACTCAGCTTCGATATATAAATTATTTTGTCTTGTCAGCTTGTTCGGTTGGTTTATGACATCACACAGGCAAACCTATACGAGCGAGCGCGAGCGCGAGCTATACCCGTCTCGTGCTCTGTCTATGCTTTGATAGCGGAGAGAGTGGCACCATCTCGCGTGCGTGACGTCAAAAACAAGAAAACGTTGTAGCCTTTCTTAAAAACTTTTAAAAAGTGGATTTTAAATAATTTCATATGAAGCATTTTCAAATGCATATTGCCAAATAACTAGAAATCGGAGAATTAAAAGCTTGATATTTTTGAATTCACAGTAATTAATTCTATCTTTTGCTATATAAATCCGAGGTTTTTCAAACGAAGCTTCTCATACCATATCCCGGAGACGGAGAGAGGACAACTTCTCTTTCACGTAACATTTACACCTGGTGGAGGATGCTACCATATACTGGCGTCACACTCTACGCTGGTTTGAGTTTCAGGAATTATATCACAGACCTTCACAATTATTAGCATTATAGTGCGATTAACAAATCATGAAACCCTCTATACCTCATATGGGAATGTTAAATTAACTGTGCTAACGTAAACACCACTCTTACAACTGCCGTAGGGAAAACACAGAAAACTTTTTGTCATCTTTACAGGGTGAAAAGCACTATCTTTATATCAAAGCCTTAATAAATTGAATATATATGGCATTTTTTACTTGAAATTGGAAGCGCGAACGGTAAATACAGTATAAAACAAGACGGCCGAAGGGCTCGTAATAGTATCCACATCGTACGAGTGAATAGCCCCTCTATACCCTACCCTAATGAGTGGATAACCCCTCTATCACTTACCCTAATGAGTGAATAGCGCTATCTTTTACAAATCTTAAATGATTTACCGTGCATAAAATCAGAGTGAATAGCCCCTCGATGCGCTACTCTAACAGTGATAAATTTATAACCGCATAAATTTACCTATGCTGTAATTCTAATATTCCGGCGAGTCGAAGAACAGATAATTTTAGTGATAATCTCCTCGATGAGTTTACAGCATAGACTTATGCCGGTGCACACTTATCGCATCTTATAAATTTCTAACAAGGACATATGCCCAGAAAAATTTGAAAGAGAAAGTTAAGTTATAGTGATTATCCCCTCGAATTACCTTTAGCAATGCTAAAATGATCAAACGCATAACGCTCATTTAACACTAAGTTAGCTCTATCTAAAACCATATTTGAATTAACCGCCAAAACGTTCCAGTCAAACATAACATAGATGGCTATAGATACCGAACGAGAACGAAACACATGAGGAGAGGGGTAGGAAACGGGGAAAATCGTTATCTATTTAATTAGCACATATGTAACAAGTTGGGAAAACCAAAATTTTACCTCTCCGTGTCGAGAAGATTATATAAACTTAAGTATCCAATGAAAACGTCGACCTTTTTGCTCTCTTCCTTTCCCGCGCTTTGCGCTTCCGCATTTCATCCTTACCCTCAACATTATCTTCCTCCATTTTACATACAAAAATCAAATACTCACAAAAAGAAGCGGCAAAAACTTGCTGACTCTTTACAACCACTTAATTTGACTTAATATCCAATTTCCAAACAAAAATATTTACTGGTAGATAAATTGACAACCCACAAGCAAAGAAAAATTCTCAAGAATGGCTTCCGCAAATTTAAAAGCTCTATTTTCAACTAGGTGGGCGTATCTGATTAGATTTAAAATATATATTTTTGAAATTTTTCGTCTGACTGTTATCTACACCTAGATGGTTTTCAGTCAAACAAACAAGGAGCATAAACACAATAGTAGAAGCTTCAGTCTTTTTTAAAACATGTAAAACAATTATCATCTCTGCAAATAGCTTACACATGTCTTACCATTGCCTAACGGTTTGGATTTTTCTAAAGCAATCTCAGCACCAAAAATATTTTTTGATACAAAGTAAATGTTTTATATTCTTATTAAGAATAAAACAAGAGGATAAAAAAGGTCTGTCCTTTCGTAATTTTTTAAGCTTTTATCATGATTACTCTATACAACAGTAACAAGGAGTATAAACCCATTAGTGGATGCAGTATTTTTTTTCCGAAACAATCTCGCTTATGTTTATTCTGTCTAGACTTCGCTAAAAACGTATTACTCTTATGTAAAATATTAATAGACAGGCAAGGATTCATACCATTAAAGAAGGAGCGCAATATTATCCATATTTTCATTTCATATACAGAGAAAAGAAATTATTATGTTTCTGAGAGGAGCTTCCCATTTTTGTTTTTGTTTTGAAAAATATATCGCAATGCACGGGCCTTTATAGATATAGGAGGCAATGATAATCTATCTCTTTGCACGAGAGGTGTATCTTTAATATTTAAATAAATATAATTATTTTTAATTATTTTAATCTTCAATAATTAACATTAATAATAGTTAAATCGTTTAAAATAAAGTTATACCTATTATCTTCTCAAACTTTGCTAATATTGACGTTTAAATTGAAGCGTACCCCTCTTACCCGATTCTTTTAAAATTTTGGTATTTATATGGAAATCGTTTCCCTTATAATAGTAAGGAAAAAGCGCAATTGCGAAAACCTTTGATGGCGATCCCACCTTAGGGAGGCTAGACGTTTCTCGTAACCCTAGCTGATCGCCGCGTATATCCTAAAACCAAACGATGATAATGGAGTAGAAGCATATGATTCAGATTGGTGTCTATGTGGAATAGACGGAAGACCAGTGGATGGTGGTGTTGGAAGCCAGTGTAAGTGCAGACTGGTGTCCAAGTGGGATGGACAAAGAACCCTTGATGGTGGTGATTAGAAGCCAGTAAGAACAGACTGGTGTCCGTGTGGGATGGACAAAGACCAGAAGATGGTGGTGTGAGAAATCAAGTAGAGGAGCCATTTACGTGACTGTGAAAGCAGTTCGGAAATGGCGAACACGTTTGCTCCGATACGCAAACTGCGAACGCGGTCACGTGGGTGTAACAACGGACGGACAGACAGACAGATACACAGACACGGCCGTTACAGAACCTCTCCTGGACTACGTCACACGGACAGGTTAAAAGAAAATAAATATAAAAATAAATATAAAAAACCCCAAAGCATACAATTTCAGAAGTATCCGACCCCACAGATTAAGAGGTACCCCACCTCACCTCAGAAGAGAGAGGAAGGATCTGGAACCACCACCCACCCTCCCCTTCCCGACGCGCACCACTCAGCTGCAACTGGATATTGTAAGTGGGAGAGGAGAGAGAGTAGAGAGAATTTTCCGTAGGCTGCCTGGCGCGCGCCAAATAATTTTTAGCAATGTCATTTAAATCAATGAACCATACTTATTTAAAGTTAAATAATAAGAATTAGCTAATATGTTTATTATATTTAAAAAAATTAAATTATTTAAGTAATAAATTTAACGATAGTGTTGAGAGAATCCAATAGAGGGCAAAATGAGATGTCATAAATAGACTACAAACTCCGTCTAGATTGTCGGCTATGTCGCCTGCTTATGGGAAGGTCTAAGGCTTAACGGATGATTAATGATTAGATAGTTTAATCAGGTGTATAAATGTAACTTAATTCCGGCGATACCATGAATGGCAAACGCAATCAACATACTCATGGTTTAACTAAAGTTAATATGAAACGTTTAAGGCTCCATTTGAATTGCTAAAAGATAATTATAAAATTAAATCAACAACTCAACGATATGAGAAACTCGACTTAAGTAAAACGAAATTAACGTAATCAAGGATTGATTACTTTAATATCTAGGTATCAAACAAAAAGTATTTAATTATAATTTGGAATTTCAATTTAAATGCATCCCAGTTTCTTAAATACCCATTGAGCGTCTGTGGCTCAACGTTCAAACCTCCAGTCTCTGCCAAGTGATTTAAATTTCAGACCTTCTCTGAGGGAAAGGGGGAACTCAATTAATGAGATTTACAAACTGACATCATCCTTAAATTAAGTTATCATTCTAAAAACTTTGCTACTCAACTATAAATAACAAGTTGGGAAAACCAAAATATTACCTCTCCGAGTCAAGAGGTCTACTACTACAAACTTATTTACCCAGATATGGAGTTATTTCACTTTTTTGAAGTAAAAATTTACGAAATATTGAAGTAGTATTCCAAACATAGCAAACAGTAAAGTAGACGACATTTTACATCCAATAAGGATAAATCTTGGACACATGGAAATCAGTCAATGGGGAAAAGAACAGGAAATGAAGTCTACGCTTCAGCTGTTTACCCTATATTCTGGTAGCTACATTCACAACTGGTTTTCAGTGTAAACACAATCGTCTCGTCTCACCTCAACAATATTCTTAGTTTGCCAACACGAATGTTAACGTTAAATAACACCAAAGCTAAATTATACCCAGACGCACTAATAGTCATAGCGCACCGTAAAGAGAATAAAAAGTCTGTAGCTACTCGTTTACCACTAGCCCTTTTACTAATCTAATTGCCACCATGATCTTTTCTTCTATTATAAAATCTTTACCTGATTATTTAAGAGTGTATTTAACTTTCGGCTCACTCTGAACCGTTAATGTCTCTTCATTTCAGACACGAAAATCAAAGCCAAAAGTTTACTTCACTTCAGGCCTCAATAATTTACACTTTGTTTCACTAAGCCTATTGCGGATAATACTTGTTTTACCCGCCGGAGTCTAGGTCTTAGGTTTCTTCATGAAGTCACTAAACCAAGGATTATTCTATATACAGATGTCGTATAGCTTAAGTAATATATAAACAGCCATTTCAAATAACAATATTAAAAAAAATCTTTGGAATATCAAAATGAAACAGAGCTTTAAAGCTACAAAACTACTAAATGCATCATAATTACGAAAAATACTTCCACATATTCACTTTATATTATGTAAAAAGGGAATATTAAGGTTCTGTATGATTTCTTAACACATCAACACAAGGCTAACTGCTAACGCGACGCACTAGTGTAACAACGGACGGACACACACAGACAAAAAAATAAGCTGCTTTTTAACTCTTTCCGTATTAATTTTGAGATGAGAAACAAGATTATCTTAAATATTAAAATAAATATAATTAATATTAAATATTTTCTTCGTCAGTTGTTTGCCTTATTGAACGTTACATCGTTTTGATATAGAACAATTAAACATTCTAGAGAGACTTGACTAATATTGGCGTTTGAAATGAAGCATACGCCGGTTGCTTCGACTTACTCAAATAGGTAGTATATAAGGGATTCGAATCGCGGCTGTAGATAAGAACATCGCAATTGCGTGAACCTTGGAGGAAGACCCCTCCATTGGAAGGCTAGACGTTTCTCGTAACCCTAGCCGATCGCCGCGTATGTCTTAACCTTAAGGATGTTGGTGGTGTTAGAAGCCAGGTGTACAGACTGGTGTCCATGTGGGATGGACAAAAACAAAGACCAGAAGATGGTTGTGTTAGAAACCAGGTGTACAGACTGGTGTCCATGTGGGATGGACAAAAACAAAGACCAGAAGATAGTGGTGTTAGAAGCCAGGTGTACAGACTGGTGTCCATGTGGAATGGGCGAAAGACTAGAAGATGGTGGTGTTTAGAAGCTAGAAAGTTCAGACTGGTGTCCATGTGGGGTGGACAAATGAACAGTTGTTAGACAGACAATGGAGTTATAGCCTGTAAGTGGAATACAATTTCCGGGACTGTAAATGCGGTCTGGAAATTGAATACACGTTTGCTCCGATCTGCAAACTGCGAACGCGGTCACGTGGGTATAACAACGGACAGACAGACAGACAGACAGACAGACAGACAGACAGACAGACAGACAGACAGACAGACAGACAGACAGACACGTCGAATTTAGAACCTCTCCGTGACATACGTCACTCGGAGAGGTAAAAAGGTATTGAAGGTTAAAATAACGTTACTATGAATGTACCAAATAAAAATCTAAGTAGGTAATAAAGGAGAGAACTATCCCACCTTATACATGACTCCCTATGAGGAGTTGTGAATTCTACGGGGAGTACACTCATGAGAAAGGACGTAAATCGAATTTCATGCCGTAAAAGAGAGACTATATTCGGCGAGCGGTTTTGAAGATGTTTCGGGGATTGATAAGATAAAATTTAGACGGTTAATCATGTGGAGTTTCTAGTGGTTAATTATAACGGAGAGTAAGCTATCCCATCTTACACATGGCTCTGTACGACGTATTCTGAAATCTACGGTGGGGGATACACTCATGAAAAAGGACGTAAAATAATTTCTTGCCGTAGAAAACTGGTTAATTAGAGCGGAGCGTAACCCATCCCATAGGAATTTGCTGACAAAGAGCTTTAATAAGTATACGTGTTGGTAAAGGAGGTAAAATAATTTCTTACCGTAAAGTGAGACTAAATTCGACTAGCGGTTTATAAGATGTTTTCGGTAAAGGATATTTAATGAAATAACTAATAGTAGGTACTATATAAGGCTACTCATGAGCCAACGAAGTCTTATTCTAATATTCGAAGTCAAACCAAAAACTTAAGCGCTAAATATTTAATCGTCAAGATTTTTAAAATGTGATTTTTGCTTTCGCTGTCTATAGACTGCGGAAGCATTGCAATTACCACCTACGGCTGGGCGTCATCTCCCCCCCTTTCTGCCCCCAATTTTTCATGTGACCTGGGAGAATCCATCATAAATAAAGTTACTTTCATTTTCAAACTTCCCGCTAGAAATACGAAATTCAGCGACATCTATACGAGGCTCTGTAAATTATTCACTATTGAAGAATTATTTTTTTGGCACGACCGGGATTTGAACCCGCGACGTCCGTATCCACACAGGCACCAGAGTACAACGCCTTACAGACTGAGCTATTGAGGCTTAATACCTAGCAGCGATTTTCACCAACAGTATCTCACTCTTCCCTCGACGGGCTAGCTATTTTTTTTGCCAGAGAGATAGAGAGAGAGAGAGGAGGGGGACCACGTGACTCTCGTTACTAGAGTTTAGAACGGTCGACGACTGCCGCGCCCGCGTCTCAATTTCTTTTTAGTGCAAGGGTGTTTTAAGTATTTATCGGCGGCACATAGCTGTTACTAGAACTACAAAGTTTGTATGAGGCGTTAATATTTAATTTCGGTTTAGGGTTAGGCTGTTTTCGGTGTTACTAGAACGGTTGTTTGCAGCGTTAATATTTAATTTCGGTTTAGGGTTAGGCTGTTTTCGGTGTTGCTAGAACGGTTGTATGCGGCGTTAATATTGAATTTCGGTTTAGATTAAGTTAACGTACTGAAACAACAACTAATGATATAATTGCGTTCACTATTATGGTTTTAATTAGATTTATATTAACGAACTCCAACAACAACTAATGATATAATTGCGTTCACTATTATTAACGTCTTTAAAAGCTAATTATAATTTATTTAATTAACTTTTATTAATTTAATTTTAACTTATAAGAGTAATCAATTACTAATCATCACTTATCTTAAGAAAAAAATTCAACATTATTTTTAATATTGAAATACTTATCTCAATCAAAATAAATTAAGAACTGGTAATATAATAATTACAAACCCTAGTTCAAAAATAAATGTCCTTGATTTCTATCACCAGAAGGATAAACAATTACCTAGAAGGCTAGAAATCAATTAAACCATGATAAAACTAATTTATCAATATCATCATCCCATTCTTAAATTCGACACGTAACAAAAATTATACAATCTTCAAATTCACTTAATATCTGCACAGAAATACAAGTTCACTAACTTTCCAGAACGAAATCTGACGCCTACCACGTTGTTTTAATTAATATAAAATTTCATTTAATCATATCATCATCTACTCGGATTCGATACACAAAAGACCGAGGCTTAACGTAGCTCGCGGCCATCTTTCTTGTTTACATGTGCTCGTCTAATGAGATAGAATATATATATTAAACCTAGAGTCACAACGTGAGATCACGAGATCGACGTTTCGCGATACACCTTTTGTCGAGCATGAATCTTTATCAAATACGGGTGGCGCCACCCTAAGAATATTTTTATTACCGTCTGCAGCTATAATCTGTGTAAGAAGCTGTCAAGATAGTTTTTAAACGTGTTAAATAAAATACGCGAGTTAAATAATAAAAACTCTAGTCCTTTTTAATCTAATAAATAGATGAAATAAAATCATAACGATGTTTCTGATTGCAAATAAGCGAGTAAAAGTTGTAATTAGTTCCGCGAGAGGGTGACAGGTGGCGCTGTCATGTTTTGATAAATGTGCTTGATAAACACAATGTGGTTCGCGGTAAGCCGATTTGAATTGTAACTCTATCTATCTCATTGGGCTCGTCTAGGTTTGGAAGGAGGCTCAAAATTCATACCCCCTTTGTTTGGACAAATAAGGTCTAGCTTTTTTTTAGTAGAGTGGAAGCTACGAGTCTCTACTCCCACAATACACATCCGTGCCTTCAGGCTAGGAAATAAGACTGGTATACTGGTTAAAAACCAGTTTATTAATAGCTTGGACCAGACCAGTTATTTTTTATTCATAACGTGAGACTCCTTGGTCCCAATGACTAGTTTATTAATTCCTACTTTTATTAAAAGTTGATATAGGGACCACTATAATTATTTTAATTTTAACATAAATTTCGACTCCAGTTGTGCATTTTTGTATACACTCCTAGGTTGAGACTGGAGAGAGTCCAGAGAGATTTTTTTTAGAATAGAGCAGTGATGCCAGATTGAGGAAAATTTCCCATATCTAGGGAAATTTTGACTCCTAAAAACGGCAAAAAGGGAAATTCCACCAAAAATTTGATTAATCTAGGGAAATTCTATGGTACGAAATATTTTATTGAAAGCCAACCATCTCAACATAAAAAATTAAATAACTTCATCAAATTGACTTATTAATTACGTTGGATTCACACTAGATGGAACCAGTAGAAATATAAATAGGGAAAAGTGACTTTTCCGGGACCAGTTTAATATTTAAGACACCAGGGGTCACTGCTCACTGGTACCTTATTTCCAAGCCTGCTAGCCTTGCGTGTAATCATAGCCCACTCGATCACGCGCATCACGACGCAAGCCGCTCGCGCTATAGTGTAATTTAGGTGTAACCGTTAAAAATTGTTGACTGGGATCCTAGAGTAAGAAACCCAAATAAGGCTTTGGATCCTTGAGAAAGACACCCATATTAGGTTTAGGATCCTAAATAATGAAGCCCACCTATATATTACAAGATGAACGGTAACCCAAATCGAACTACTTGATCTACAATATCCAGATTGAACCACCTACAACTGTCAAGTTCAACAGTGGGCTTGGGAACCTAGAGTAAGAAACCCATATAAGGCTTGGAATCCTTGATAAAGACACACTTTTAAGTTTTAGATAATAGAAAAAAGAGGCCCACAGCCCCACATATATGCTGCAACATCAACATTAATCCAGGTAAAAATAAGAAATCAGTACTGTTCAGGAAGTACAATATAAACAGTAAGTAAAATTACCTGATCAACAACACATAATACATGTAATAGAGCCAACACTGCAAATTCATTTTTTATAAATAAGGGAATCAAGGCGCCCAAACGAGGGAATCATAACAAAGCTGTACATCTACTAACTTTTCAATTTCATTTCAATTAGTAAGAAAGTAATCTCACAATTTTGATAAAGAAAGCTACTGATGTATGATTCTAACTCATTATACAGGCTATTTGCTTTCTATAGTATCAAGTTTCTAACTCTACGCGATGGATGTATATTGATATAAACGTACATTCATTGAATAATTTTGGTTCCCAGTATTAGCAGCCTACTTTTGTTAGGTATGCAATAAAAAGCTTAAGTTAATTGTTCCAGTTCATAGGACAAAATTTGTTACTTATTTCATTAAACTGAAAACAAATCTCATACTTGATTGATTTTATTCATAATCGGAAGACTAATTGATAAACAACATAATAAATACGCCAAAAAAAAATAAGCCGGAGTCATACCAGTTCTATCCGCTAGAGGCCGCCACAAAATCATGGTTTGGCGGATAAAAATTGTTTTTATATAAAATATTCAACACCTCAGGTTTTCTTGCTAATGCTAACGGAGATCGATCTGGTTAGTTACTTAAAATGTCCAAAACAAATATTTTTTGTGGAACAAAAATGACAATTTAAGCTTCAAATTTTTTTGTTTTTGCTTTTGCGATTCGAGTTGCAAAATCATTTGTCTGACCCTTGCTGGCTGGGTGCCTTTTCCCCTTTTTATTCGCGTACGGAATCGCATTGAAATTTATAAATAGTACCTAGAACCATACCTAGGTGGCTTTGCAACCTCCACTGTATTTTAGTTATTTAAGAAACTATTAAGATTAGTGATGATTAGTAATTGATTACTCTTATTATAAGTTAAAATTAAGAGGTAAACCAATTATTTTTATCGTTTAGAGGCAAATTTAAACTACCAATGATAATTTTTCTTTGTCAAAAATTGGAACTGAAAATAACCTAAAAAAGTGCTTGGTAAAATTTGTTATCATGGGTTATTTGAGTAATTAAACGATAATAGAAATATTTTATAGCGTATACTTATAATTATCTTTTTGTTTATCCAAAATTGTAACTGAAAATAATCTTGGAAAGTGTTTGGTCAAAATTATCATTAAGTTTTTCAAACGGCAATAAAATATAATGCGAATATAAAAACAAATTACTGTACTTAATTAGTTTTCTTAAAACATTTGTTTTAAAAGCAAAGTTATCATTAATGTTTATGTGAAAAGAAAATCACACTAAATTAATTTCATTCATAATCGAAAGGATATTTAATAAATAAGAAAAGAATAACGCAAAATAAAATTTCCGGGGTCGTAAAAGTTTTAGCCGCTAGAGGGCGCAGCGAAAGCATAATCTGGCCGGGGCCATCTTGTTGTACTTAAATTTTTCTAAATTAATACATAGGAATAAGGAATGACGTGCATCGTAGAGGCTGCTTTTCTCAGAGCGAACAGTAAATTTATTTTGAAAGAAATATGTTACTACGTTGTAGAAACGGGAGAGAACGAGATTTTCACTCTTGAACCAAAGAGGGTAGAAAGAGGGGGAGTTGAAGCTAGCGGCTTTGGCAAGGCATTTTGGGTGTTCTCGCTTTTTTTGTTTATTTGTTATGTTTTTCTCCTAATATCCGGTTCGCCGTATTTCAACCAATAAGAGGGCAGAGAAAGATGCGCGCACACCGAAAGCTTAGAGGTAAACTTTCAAAGCGAGAACACTCCAGCCAAGCCTTCTACTTCCCCTCTTTCTACACTCTTTGCTTGAACCACTACACCCTTGGGAGCAACTATCATATGCTGATAAGCGTTTATGCTCTTGCATTTCTAGCAATATCTGTCAATTGAAGTGGGGTGACTGGGAGTTGGAATACTCGAATCTAAACGATGACGCTGTGATGATAGCAGGGAAGGGAAATACCTTCTACACTAAAGGGTTGCAGAAAGCTAATTTTTTAACGGATTTTTTGGGTGTTCATGTGATAAATCTTGAATACTTAGGATGTCCCAAATTTTCAGAATTAACACACTCAATCTCCACGACTTGTAAATATCATACTGACAAAGCTAACTGCGCACTTTTTAAGGCATCCAAACTCTCTCTCTTTGTGAAAAATGGTTTTAAAATGGTTTAAAATAAAAAGAATAAAAATTAAAATTAATCGGCATTCTCGAGTGAATTATTAACTTTTCCTACTATATAAACCGCAGTTTCTTTTTGAATATTATTTCCAACTAAGAAGTTCAGAGAACAACAACAATCAGAAATCAAGATGTCCACACCAAAACCAACTGTATGCGGATTGAAATATACGGCAGTCATTGGACCAATATTTGATCGATCGGGGTTGGAAATGACATTCAAGTATTTGCGGTTCCGAGTTAGGAAGAACCACAGTTGGCAGACTGGGTTCTTCGAAGATGAAAAAATAACCGTCCACTTACCCCACCACCCGAACATCGTCAATTGTAAAAACGGACTAGGTTTCGCAGGTGACTACATCACGGTATGTATTTAGTTTTTTTTCGTACTCTATAAGCGTATTTTACAAGACTATCTATACAGATCGAAAAGCTGGTGTTTCCCGTTGAGGGGGAGTTAGACGATGATGTTCAGGCGCTAGAAGAGGCCTTCACCCACCCAGCCGGATTTCCATCTGTTCCATCAACATCCACGTCAGCAATTATTGATACTACCACCACTCCAGCGATCCAGGCTTCATCAAAGTCTAAGAAAGCTGGCAGGGTGGTTAAATCCAAACCAACTCGTACAGTAGCCGATAAAAACACCCCACCAAGAAGAAGCCGGTAGTTGAAACACCAGAGCTCAATAATATCATTGAGCAGGAGAAGTGTCTCGCAAAACTCAAACCCGCTGACGGTACTTCCAGCAGTGAGGAACTAATGGACTCAGACTCAGATTAAAAAATAATAATAAAAAAATAAAAATATATCTTTGAAATAAATTTGAGAAAACAGAATTTGTAGTTTATTTATATCAATAAGTAAGTACTTAAAATTAATAAATTTAAGTGATTTTTAACACAGGGGATTCATTGGGAGTTATGATGTTTCCGTGTAACATATGTTTAAAACAGTTTTCACGACAATTTAATTTGAATCGACATATACAAGAGCAGCATAAGAATGTAAAATATAGCTGTGTCACTTGCGGGATTTCCTTTGCTCGAAAGGATAGAATAAGGAGACATTCCAAACAACACCCCATTAAAAAAACCCTCTCTAATATCACGCAATCTCAAAATGTTCTACCGGATGATTTTCAGGAATTTACCGTGTTAGGAGACGCGATTCTTAGCGCCAAATACACCCCCTCTAAAGTCTTCACAGATGTCGACTTATTTATGAGCTCCATCGCACCAAGTTTAGTGAAATACTTGGAAAACCATTTGAGATTGAAAAAGGCTATCAAATGGTATATTTTATTAAGAGTAAAGTTGAGAATAGTGGAGAGGTCGTCGAAGACTTTTCATACCTTCGATCTAAGACGCAGACCAGCCTGATGCCTCAACTATTACCAAGACTGCTTGACATTTGTACTACACAAATTGCAAAAGCGATGGAGGACTGTAAAGGCAAAGGGAGTGGATGGGTGATCGAACGCATAACACTTTTGCAAGTGGATATTATAAAGTATTGCCCCCTAGTCGGAGGGACGTTTATTAAACTACCGAAGGCAATTAAAAATTGTAAAGGTGTTTTAAATATAAAATCGAACGATGGGAAATGCTTCTTATACTGCATTCAGGCTAAATTACACCCTGCAAAAATCAAAGGCTGACAGAGTGGTAAATTACCTCAAATACATTGATGTACTGAACTGTGCAAATATCACCTCCCCCTTCGAATTAAACCCACTGCAACTAAAAAAATTTGAGGAAAAAACTATCTCTCTATAAATGTATACGCCTACGAAAGTAGTGTTTTCCCTCGGTACGTTAGCGAGAACAGAGTTATTGAAAATCGGGATGTAGACCTCCTATTAATATCTAAAAATGGCCGAAATCATTTCTGTTTAATTAAAAACCTAGGTAGACTATTGTGTGGCTTTACCAAACACAATGGGTCTAGATGTATCTGTCGGTTTTGCTTACACGCCTTTTCAGGAGTCAATTCCAAGCGAAATTACTCTGAGCATATTAAAAACTGTAGTGTTCACGAACCACAGCGTGTGAGAATGCCGTTTAATATACCTACCCTCACCTTTGAAAAATATGAGTGGATGCAGAAGGTAATTATTTAAATACATTTCTTTAGATTATTTTTTTAAATGTCGCACTATCTTACAGAAAGCCTACGTCATTAATTGCGATTTCGAGAATATCTTGAAACCTATTCATACCTGCATACCGGATGTGAATAATTCTTCAACCACAATACTGGATAAGCACATAGAATGCGGGCTTAGTTATGTTGTAGTTGGACCTGATGGTAAAATGTACACCCTCAAGAAGCCTATAAGAACGTCTCATTCATACCTTCTAAAATAATAGGTCAACCCAAAGCACCGGTGACATACAGTGGGATCGATGCTATACAAATTTTCATTGAAAGTCTTCTAATAGAGGAGGGGATTATTGCTGAGGCTTTAAATCAATTTGAACCAATGAATTTAACATCCCTGGAAGAAGCCGAGCATCAGAAGGCTACACGATGCTAACTTTGCACACAGATTTTATCATCCGAGGATCCTGGTGTTCGCGATCATTGGCACTTCAGTGGTATGAATTTCATAGTAATTTAAGTTTATTAATTAATTAAATCTAATTTAGGGAATTTTCGTGGTACTGCACACCAATCTTGTAATCTGAAGCTAAAGGTTGGATACGTAATTCCCGTGATCGCCCATAATTTAAGCGGGTGATTATTTTAACCTGTCTTTGATGGAACTGATGCTTAGAAATTAACCGATTAAACATTAAATAGGTATGATTCACATCTTATTCTGGAGGACTCCCCCTCGTAGAAGATAAAAGAATCACGTATATCCCCTCTAATACTGAAACCTACATCAGTTTTAGTATTGGGAGACTACGATTTGTTGACTCAATGAGATTTCTTCCAGCCTCATTGGAAACTCTAGTTTCTAATTTAGCCGCAAGTGGAGCAGAGAAGTTCCACATTCTTAATGCAATATACCCCCCTGAAAAGGTTAAGCTCATGCTGACCAAACTTGCATACCCATATAATTACATGTCTGATATGGAACGATTCGATGAATGTACCCTACCTTCCAAAGAGGATTTCTTCAACACTCTCACGAACGAACATGTTTCCGAGGAGAGATATTAAAATACACGTAATGTTTGGAATGAGTTCAACATTAAAACCCTAGGTACGTTACCCTCTAACCAATTTTTAAATTAATAATTCCAGAGTTTAATATTAAACCTATTCCTAGGGGAGCTACATGATATATATGTTACCTGCGATTGTCTTCAACTAGCCTCCGAATTCGAGCAGTTTAGGAATATGTGTTTGGAATATTATAAACTGGACTGTGCGCATGCCTTCACTGGCCCCGGTAATTAATTTAGTTTTAAAAACAGTACAAAAGTGAGTTTCTAAAGCCTCCATACCATAGGTTTTGCATGGGAGGCTGCCTCACTCATGACGAGGGTTAAACTTGATCTAATTTTGGACCCGGATATCCATCTGTTCCTAGGTAATATTCTTCTGAGTTCTATTAAATAGCGTAAAGATATTCTAATAGAGTTAATAATATAGAGAGAGGTGATGTACCGATGGTGACTCATAGACATGCAGAAGCCAACAACAAGTATCTCCCGGAGAAATTTGTCGAATCTAAACCATAAAACTATATAGTTTATTTGGATGTCAACAATCTCTATTGTAATAAAATCTTATTGTGAATTCATTAATTGATGGTAACCGAATTAACCATATACTCAACTTCTTTAGGAACAGTTATGAAGTATTATCTTACTACGAGAAGGTTCAGCGGGGTAAAAACTGAAAATCTTTTAGATTATACGGAGAGGCAAATATTAAATTTGCCAGACGACTCTCCATATGGATTCATACTATCCGTTGATTTGGAGTACCCAGTTGAACTTCATGAAGATCATAATTGCCTTCCTCTTGCACCGGAATCCAAGCGAATAACTACGGATATGTTTTCAGCGTATTATAAGCTTATGATGAAAGAAAATGGTTTGACTGTCAAGGACACGCGACCCAAACTTCTAACTGATCTAACCAACAAACGTGATTACGTTATTCACTATCGAAATTTAAAATACTACGTATCGCTGGGTTTAAAACTTAAACAAGTTAATCGTATTTTGGCTTTCTAACAAACCCCATGGCTTCAACCGTATATTAATTTTAATACTGAGAAGCGAATGAATGCCGTTAATTCCTTTGAGAAAGATTACTTCAAGCTAATGAACAACAGCGTTTTTGGTTGGTACTTATTAATATATGATTAAAAACTAATAAAAAGATTTTAATTAACAAATAATAAAAAATGTTTAATAAAAATGTTTTTAGGGAAAACTATGGAAAATCTACGCAATCGAATAATTTTCCACCTCATTCAAACACCTGAGATGGCTATCAAGAAAGCATCATCCCCTGCTTTTGAAAGATTCATTGTTTTTCATAAGAACCTTGTTGTATACAGATGGCTAAAAAATCCTTAACTCTGAACCGTCCAATTTATACAGGTTTTGCTATACTGGATTTATCCAAATTGTTTTTGTAAGATACCTTTTTTTCCTTTTAAATAAACCTTGTGAAATCAATTGAGTTTTTCTCTCTAGATATCAGTTTCACTACGACTTCATAAGAGCCTACTACGGAGAAAGGGCAACCCTACTTTTCACGGATACTGATAGCCTGACGTATTCAATTGAAACCTTGGACGTATACGTTGACTTTCAGAAAAACAAAGAGTTATTCGATTTCTCGGGCTATAATCAAGATCATCCCTTATTTTCCAATGAAAATCGGAAGGTCTTGGGTAAGCTGAAGGATGAGATGGATGGAGTGCCCATCCAAAGCTTCGTAGGCTTACGTCCCAAGATGTACAGCATTCTGAGTGCTAAGGGAGAAAAAAAGACCGCGAAAGGAGTGTGTAGGCGTGTTGTTAAGAATACGTTGACGCATGCTGATTACCTAAATTGTGTGAAACGAAGAAAAACTACCAAAATAACTATGAAAAGAATTACTAGTGTGAAACATAGTTTGCACACGATAACTCAAAACAAGCTAGCATTGAATCCGTGTGGCAACAAGAAGTTTATTCTGGGTGACGGAGTTCGTACTCTCTCGTACGAACATTACTTCATTCAGTACTTGAAAAAATTACATGACGATTGAAAACTGAATAATAATAAATTGACAAATACAAAATTAAAAATTTATTGCATATTATTTGAACATGAATTCCTTAATCATACAATCATTAACTGCCTTATTTTTGGAGAATATTGAAATGATGTCATACATTTTAACCCCTCTACATCTATTATTCGCGAAGTAAACACAGAAACCTCCGCAAGTTAAAGAAGTGTAACTTTGTAACTGCACTGAGTTAAACGTGACCGTCTTACTATTTTTTTTTTCAATGAAATTAGAGAGCTTAAACACCTCGGGGCTATTCCCGAAGGAGTCAAAAAATTCAGTGTTTTTTGAGGCTGAGAAATATATTATACACCAATATTCTCCAGCGTCCTGTGAAAAGTCGGTGTTTACAACGAAGAGAGATGGAAAATTCACCTTAGGTAAAGTATTTGCCGAGAAAACACCACGAAACAGTCCTTTGGTAAACTTATCAGTTTCAAATATCTTCTCTAATTGGAGGGTATCCATTACTCAACGGTTACGTTTCTGTTCTTGCCAATTTCGACGAGGGACTGAAACTCGGCATAAACAATTACTGCTACTGTTTCTGGGAGAGGTTTCTCGAATTTAAGTTCGAGTCGAATATTTCCGTTCTTAATAAGATGGAAGTGAGACGCGTTAGAGTCTAAATCGACTGTTAAATCGTAGCAAAACAGAGTATAACCTCTAGCAAAATCTTCCCGACTTATCACGTTTCCTTCATCTCCCGTCTGCGCCGTTTGGAGGAAGAGATTATAATAAGCTTGAATATAACTATTTTTCCCGAAATTAGGTGTTAGCGGTTTGTGTGGTATGCAACTTCCATCGATGCATAGAGCAATGTGATTTATGTTATAATGTTGAAAGTTATAAGGACAACTAGTTAACTCCCCAAGAAAGGAGCTCTGCTTTACAAGTCCATTTACGATTTTCTTGGGAGCAAAACCCGTAAACAGGTGGACTTGAGCAACGCTCATGTTACCTCTGGGAATCGAAAAGGAAGTACACTCTGTACGGTTTACAGGGTACTTCGCTCTAGCAACGTTTAAAACTTTGGCATGACTTAACGGGATTTCGGGGATTAATTTCATCTTCCGAATATAGAGAGAAGCTGACAATATATTCACTTTACACGGTACGTCGGCGTGTAAACAAAAATCCAAGTTAGGTTTTCCGAACACAAATTTCATGTCTACTAGATTTAGTAGATATCTCGGTTGTTGACAGAAGTCTATATGTACTGGTCCAATCATATCAATCACACCATTTTGAGCGAATTTCGCTCTTTTCTGGAAGCCAGTGTTATTGTCGAAGTCATCAAAATGATTTGGTGTATCCCGGTAATACAGAGATGATGTTAAGTGACTTTCTTTAGCCGACACCCCGAATGTTAACTCAGTCTGAATCAGACCTATATAAGGGTAATTTTGAGCTGATGGAGTTACAGATTTTTCGTTTAAAAAAGGTGAACCTCCGGAAATAAACTTTGTAGAAATAGATTGGCGGGGGCGATATTATCCATAGCTGTGGTAACTGTACCATCATTTGCAATAACCGCTGCTTTCGGAGTCGATCCATCGGCTTTTAGGATTTCGACTTGAACGTGAATTAATGTTCTAGATACATCGATGTAAGTCTCAGAGTTGCCGTTAATTAGGAAAGTCAAGGAAGAGTTGTTCGTGATACTAGAAATGGAATTATATTCCACCCATTCACCGCTAACAATACCCGTTTGCGTCATTGGTACATCGAAGAGTCCTAGCTCTGAATTCACGCAACCCTGTGAATGTGAATGTAACAGACTCATATTTTTTATGCTGTGAAAATATCTCGTGGAGAGGGGATTGATTTTGTTGTTCTCCTCTTCTTACTCTTCCTCGGAGTGATATTAGTACGACAGACACGCTTCTTTTTAGCACCTGATCCTGTCATTCGTTTTATTTCCTCCGCTGTGGATAATAAAGTCTCTTTCCCAGCAGTCTTTGCTCGGGATTTGAAAGAGTTTTTGACTGGAATACCACTAACCACGTCAGTGGCCACTTTTGCACCAGTACTCAACAGTTTCCTACCAAGGTAAGCAGCACCGCGTTTTAAAAGTGGAAGGGCACTTCGAAATGCGAAGGCTAGAATATTTCCAAAACCAGAACCTCGTTGCACACTTTGTCCGTGATAAACCGGTATCGATCCATATCCAGCCTGATTTAAAAAGAAATTTTCAAAATCCCCAACGCTATGATTTTGTTGATGTCTCATGATGTTATTTGTCCGTTTACCGTACATCAAATGACGGTTTAACTAACGTAACCCTGTTATTATAGTGACGTCCAAGATCTCCTAGGACGGAAGTGTAGAGCGACGTGAGACTTACCCCGTTGAAATCGCACGTAGTCACCCGTATCGTCCATTATATTAATTTCGATGGTTTGAATTTTTGTGGTAGCCACGGGGAGATAGTGTGGTTGGCTAAATACCACATCAATCGTCTCACCATCCATCCCCTTCACGCTTACAATTCTTAGTAGGGGTGAATTAGAATCACCCACGATAGTTTTCTCAACTATGTCCGAGTAAACAAATAAGGAGTGTAGAGAGGCATTCATATCAACCGTATACATTGCCCTTGTACTCGATTCTATTTTTAAAAACTCTCCCGTATTATCGAGGGTGAAACCCAACATCATAGCGATATGAGTAGGTATATCCAAATGAATCGGTGCTTTCATCTCCACCGAAACTCGTTTGCTGAGTGGCTCATATGTGAATACCACTCCCGCTCCAATGTCGACTTCAATCATTTTCAGAATGTCGTATACCGTGACGTAGTTTCCTGGTGGAATCTGAACAAATCTCTGTAGATTAAATCCGGGGTCCCCGGGTTTACCGTCTGTATAAATACGCATGAAACAATCTTGTTTCACATTATTCCACGTTCGAGGGTAACTAAACTCGCACAGACCAACCTCGTAATCTCCATCAAACTCTATGGCTTGGGGTAGATAGGTTATAAATTTGCTCACCGAATTATTTGGAAAATAATTCTTGGACGAGTCCGAAGGTAAAGTTACGTAAAAACTCATTCCAAGTCAACTTCTTGAACCCAACTATCAAACTCAGGACCGTATCCTTTCCACCTAACGTAGAGCTCTACCGTTTTGTCAGACCTTCGTCTTTTTTTCAAAACCCTTTCTATTTTATAAGTACAAGTGTTAATATCTTTTCCAACTGCTTGAACCTCCTCAGCATAAAACGATCCCAATATGGGAGTTGAGTTTAGATCCTCCACCTTATATACAGGTGGGTTTCTGGCCAGCCGTTCGGAGACCTTGAATAATTCTTCCGACCAGTTAGGATGGTAACCTTGTTCGAAATGACCCTTATTTTTACTAATTCTCACGATATCCCCAATATCGAAGGCGTAGCTTAATGGGGGGCTGAAATCCAAATCACCATAAAGAGTAAGCCAAACTTGTTTGGTATTTTCTGCGGTAACATCAATCGGTTTACACTTGATAGATCTGTGGTATGAATTGTTGTAGGCACTAACTAAATCTTGAATCACGTCGACGTATTTTAACGTATTTTTATGGGTAAATATCTGTATAACCTCGATCGAAGCGTTCTAATAAACCTTTCAATTAGAGCCGACTTAACCTCTGAATTTGTCGTAAAAAACCTAATTTTCCGTGATTTTAACTCATCTTGAACAAAATGCGATAAAAATTCTGAGCCTTTGTCACTTTGAATAACATTAGGGGTATGGCTTCTTCCATTATCCAAAATCTTCTTGAGGGCAGATGCGACCGTCACACCCCGCTTATCTTTGACAGGTTCCACGAAAGCCATTCTACTGAAAACGTCGATACAACTAAGGAGATAACGATTTTTATTATTATACTTCGCTATCTTCTGTAGGTCGCAAAGATCCATTTGAAATTGTTCATTTAATCCGTAAAATATCGTTCTATTTCTTGTCATCTTCAATCGTGCGGGTCTATGTAAAGTGTATGCATCTTGTCGACTTAAAAAATCTTTTACATTTTTTATAGTCACTTTCAAGCCTTTCTCTCGCGCAGAGCGATACAACGGTGCAATACCAGCGTAACCCCCAGAGTCTGATATATCATAATAAATAGTCTCCAGTTTATCCATTTGAAGTATAATTACCACGCGAACTAATGAAATACCAAAATGTAAAATCCGATAACTTAATTGCAAGGATTATGAGGATAATCAATAGGAGTGTCAAAAATTTAGGATTGTTATTAAAAGATGTTACAAGCCTTGTTAAATTAGTGACCGCTATAAATTCGGAGCATCCGTCCATCGTCACGCGTGTGATCTAATTAAATATTCAGAGGGTAGGTGGCGATGTTTTATTTCAAAATAATTAATTATACATGAATCCAAGTTCGTGAACTGGAGGGTGGTGTGTTTAGAAAATTGAATTGATGAGGCTTAGTCTAGCAGGGTTTTTTATGTATCTCTTCGGTACATTGTTAGATTGAATTGTTCTATAGAATATTTCATAACCTGTAGGATTAGTAATAGGTTTCGTTCTTCGAACTGCATCGTACATCAAATCTACAACGTTAGATCCCGAGATGACATTTCCATCAATTTGCATTTCACCTAAATCAGACCAAGTAATTCTCGGCTTCCTCGAGATCCAATTGTATAGACCAATAGCGTCGTTTACGAGGGAAGAGGGTACTCCATCCGCTATTTCACTCATCCACGATGTTTTTTTCATAAATATTGAATCTGTGATTAATTTCTCTGTATCGGATTTTCCCATCACTTTTCGAGTGGAATTGATGTGTCGTTGTAAGATTTGGTTGTATAGTGTTAATTTATCCGACTGTGATAAATTGGGATCATCCAAAATATTTTTCATTTCTTTATCGAGTGTAGGTATGGAATCCTCTATAGGCTTAATATCAGGGGTGTGCGTTTTTAACCTTTTAAGCACGTCTTCTGAAACTAGTACCATTTTTCGTGCCATTTTTTAAATGGCTCGACTAATTGCTGTTCCAGTAACAGAAGCTAACACTGAGAGTAACGGAGCAAGAAGAAGCGGTAAAAATCCCCCACGTTGAACTAAGAGCTTCTTTTTTGTGTGAGTGGGATTTTTCCTGAGACGCCTCGAATAGTTTTAGAATGCTTCTTCAAGCGCTTCCGTTCGGAGAGTGTCAGTTCAATGTTTCCTCCCAGCAAATTTATACAAACTTCTGTAAGGCTTAAAATCTCGTCTTTCGTTGCCAATTTCAAAATGGCATTCCTCTGTTTAACGTTACAACTACTGAGAAATTTCAAGAAATTTATGTTCCTGTTTATTTTTTTGGAGGTATGCATATTAGATACGGGTTTTTATTTGGGTAAATATACGACTGCTTCCTCTCCAGGTATAATACCCGTTCGCAGTCTTCGATCGTCTGATGTATTGGGTTTTAAGTCTATAAATAAATAGCCAAATTTCTGGGAGATGGCCTGCCGATAAGCGTCAACAACGTATTTAGTGTTTGAAGGAGATGTCTGTTTCGCGAAGTTCAGGATTGAAGTTCGGTCACATGGATTGTCAAACAAAAATAAATAACACGAGTTTAAGTTTATAGTTCTTATCTCCTTTCCAGGATAATAAAGATTCTGCATCAAAACTATAACTGACGTATTTCTATGGTGGGAGCCTCGAATGAACAAGTTGGTTATTTTTTTATTATTTGATATCTCTGTTAATAGGTCGTCCAAAATAAGAAGATTTCGGACTCGAGAGTCGAGGATGCTATCATCTAACAAACCCTCGTGGAATTCCACGAAAGGCACAGCTTCCAACACCGAAGAAAACAACTTTTCTTGATATTCGGTATAACACCAAATAATTCGTTCAGGGGGTGGGGATATACATTCCACATTATGTTTAATAAGACTGGCTACGAAGTAGGATTTACCAACTTGAGTGACACCTACCACGATCGATGTGAAAACGTGCTTTAACTTCAAATTCATCATACGGAATGAGTAAAACCGAGTGTTGTCTCGTTTCTTTTATTCTAACTGAGAAATGTACCCTTACAAAATAGGAATGATAAAACTCGGTTTGACAATGACTTTTTTATTGAATATACAATCTACGCGGTCTCCTCTGCCCTAAATAACATCGCCTTTGCATTACACACAATGTGTGAAAGTAAATGTACACAGAAGTCTACGCCTAGAAATGAATTGGGAATTATTTCAGCATGTATTTCAGAGTAGTTCAAGCAGTCCATGACCGAGAGAAAATGATCTTCCACCCTAGAGTTCCAGTCTAGCGTAAGGCATTCATGTTGTAGCTGCGATGGATGATCTATTCGACATCCGTTACATTTTTCTGATATAGCATCTGAAATCTGCTTTACTATCATCCCTTTAACTTTGGTGTAGACACGCTTAACCTCATTCAAGAAAGTTTTAACTTCATCGTACTTTTCTAGCAGTGACATCCATGAACGTGTGGAAACCGCAAATCCAGTCCTTGTCGGATATAAATTCCCGTAATTCGCTCCCGTACCTTTAATCATCTCACGAATATTTACAATACGTCGATTTTGATAAACACTCATCTGAACACGTTTTGTTTCAGTCCCCTCGAAAAACCATGTGTTGGGTAAGGCTGTTTCACTTTCCAGAAACGTCGTGATATTGACCCGTCCATCGTAAAGTTCTTGAAATTCGTCTTCGGATAATGAAATGCCAGTAGTGCCGACTAATGTACCGAGATGAACTTTGCAATCTACAGTAACGAAGACCCCTTTCGTCGTTGAAATCGGGAAGACTTTAGAGCCGTTCCTGTAAATGGATAAGATAAGTACCCAGATGGAATAAATATGATATATTTTTAAAATACTCACATATTGAAGATGACCTTTAAGTTACTCGCATATATGGAAATGACGTTCAGATATTTAACTTACTACTTATATACCCTTAATTTTGCGTAAATAAATTTAGGCTTTAATGTTCAAATAGCTCGAGAATTGTTTTCTGCTACTCCCCGTCCAAATCTCCATAACAATTTTCCTTCAACCCCCCCGTATCACACGATAAATAACCGACACTTATACTCAATGAAGCTCTTTACCAACAAATTCGTTTTACGTCCTTCATGAATGGGTTACGCTGCGCTCTAATTAACCAGTTTTCTACGACAAGAAATTATTTTACGTCCTTTTTCACGAGTGTATCCCCCACCGTAGATTTCAGAATACGTCGTACAGAGTCATGTGTAAGATGGGACAGCTTACTCTCCGTTCTAATTAACCGGTACAAACTCCACATGATTCACCGTCTAAATTTTATCTTATCAATCCCCGAAACATCTTCAAAACCGCTCGCCGAATATAGTCTCTCTTTTACGGCATGAAATTCGATTTACGTCCTTTCTCATGAGTGTACTCCCCCGCAGAATTCACAACTCCTCATAGGGAGTCATGTATAAGGTGGGATAGTTCTCTCATTTATTACCTACTCTTGGCTCCCTTCATTCAGTCGTCTTGATATCGATTATAAGTTTTATTCTGGCTTTGAATAGCAAAGTTTTATTTGTTTCTACGTATAATTTGTTAGAGATTTTAATTTTGTTTGTGCTTTTTTTGAAGTTACAACTTCACTTTTTCAGTGTAAACGAGTCGGAATTGTCATAAATATGACGTCAAAGTGTTACGAGTAAACCTCGCGTGACTCGACACCTCATTTGCCAGTTTTAATTGATATGATCTTAAGTGCGTAATAGGCTCTACATAAGTTTAAGAGTACAATTTAAGTGCGAGATAAAATGGAGTGATTTCGAAGTATTTTGTATTTTAGAGAATTTCCAATTTTGTCTACCGAAGTATTTAATTTTCGTCATTTAATAGAATAAGTTGAAGATTATTTCGGTTATGAGAACGGCTACGGTCGTTAACAACAGCATGAGAAGAAAGTAGAAAGGAACACTGACGCTACTCAAATCCAAGGCAACCGCGTCTTTCAACGGTCTCTTCCATGTAATCCGTTCAATTTTATAATGCAATTGTAAGTCGTGATATTTGAAAATTTGCATTTCGAAAATGGGTGCCACGCTGCGATACGACAGTCAATTGTCAGGACTGTTAAATATTGCTTTGATAAAATTTAGACTGACCTCAGTTGGACGTTTTTTTCGATTTGCGGACTTTCTCTCATCCAAGAGGTGTTGAAAACGAGGTATAAGTAGTTGAGAGAAATACCGTCTCGCGAAAAATGAAGTCCTCCATTGTCCAGCAAGAATTCGTTTGATTTCGAAGAGCTGATCATACCGGGCAGCTGACTGTCCTGCACGATCATGGCTTTCTTTCCAGAAATAACGGGAAATAAGGCATGAATTGAATTTAAATCCGGTGGCGAGTCGTAAAACATTTCCTTTGGATTGAGAGCGTCGAACCATTCCTTAACAACTGGGTCGTGTTTTGACTATAGATACGCGACAGTGACGTCAGAAGAATAGAGAACTTGTCTCCAAGAAGGCTAGATATGTACCAAATTTTCCAGATACACAGCAGTGGCATATCTTATCATTACAGGTGGAATTTTCGATTTGATCAAGTCCGAGAGAGAATCAACGGGATTGTAGCTTTCAGTCGTGAATTCCGTCCGCATGAAACAACCCAAGAAAAAGAGAATGAAAGTGGCGCAGATCATCCACGACGCAGCCAGCAGACGACAAGTAATTTGGGGCAAAACGAAGGGAATTGCTACGTAAGGAAATTACGACGTTAGCTCGAATGCCCGATTAAAGAGCCGGCCATCTTTCGTAATGAAGAGGACCACAATCCAAGTATGAAACTGGCTCTCGGAAGAGTGAATTCTTTTCACTTAATCTCTTACCTTCGGCGCACAAGAGCGACGCGTTGTCCCAAACATTTTCAAGAGATTCAAGAGCCAGTTTTTTGACAGTCTTCATGGTGGGCAGCAGTTTGTACTTGTTGGTTACGATGGAGTGAACGACGAGCAAAAGCGACAGAAGGACCAAGGTTGACACCGTTAAAATCTCCACCTAATTGAACGCAGAATATAGTTCAATGACTCGAGCTTAACTTCTCAATAAGTGTCGTTTACATCGGTGTCCATATTTAAGAAGGACCAGGAAGTGGACGTGACTGTCACTTGGGGTTGGGACACGACAATTGTTTTGAGAATGCCACAGGGCGGAGACGGGGTGAAACGGTCCAGTCGAACTTGATCGAAAACTGAGCCTACCAGGTCATACATGAGAATGTGCGCTTTCTAAATACAATGTAAGCGTTAAATGATAATACTTTGTACTTCGGAACTTGATTAAATTTTAAAATCCATTACGTGAAAGAAAGAAGGTTTATCGAAGAAGTTATTTATAAAGTCACGGTACTTAACTACATGCTCTTGGAAATTCACCCTGAAAGTCATAGTGGAAAAATAATTGTTTTCAATGAGAATTTATACTCTTTAAGAGGGTTGATATTCGTTTTTGAAATCTTCGAAATTAAATCAGTATTTAGTGCGAAGGTGTGTGTGCGAAAAGTAATTGTTTTTTGACTTTGGTTCTAATACCATTTAAAGAAAATTTCAATTACTAATCTCCGTAAACAATTAATCGAGTCAAAGAGAACGATACAGAAATATCCGTATGATTAAAATGAGGTAACTAATTATTAATTTCTTTTTGACTAAAATTTATTCTATTATATTCCTGTATTTTATATTTCCAATTATTAGTTTGAAAAATGACATTTACTTCATGTTGAAGAATCGTTGTAAATATTCCGCCATGAACATGTACCAGTCTCTATTTGTTTTTTCAGGCCAATGTTCCTGTCAAAAATGAAAGAGTATTTGTCACTGAGAGAAGCTATTTATTAACGCCACCGGCTGTTGATAAACTCACCTCTATTGTCATGATGTTTACGGGAGTTCCATTGGCGTACCTACTATAATAGATAGTAATTGTAGAATAGACATTAACTACACAGTAAAAAAAAACCATTCGAAATTGAATGTTTCAGCGTTCAATACCTTGCCACTGTGGTGGTACGCATTAGCAATCAAATCTGAACGTGTAAAGTGGTATTCAATTGTACACGTTAACGAAATGCTCGTATTTGAACGCTAATATTAATATTCAAAATTCACGCTAATGAAGCATTCAGATTAGTTCATTTTGCCATTCAAATCTTTTTGCACAGCATTTAAACAAGAGCGTCTTGGCGTTCAAACGAGAGCGTGTTTGGCGTTCAAATTTAAGTGATTTTGGCATTCAAATGTAAGCGATTTTGGCGTTCAAATGTAAGCGCTTTTGGCTTTCAAACGAGAACGATTTTGCATTAAAATAGGATTTAATTAACAATCAAACGAGGACGTTTTTGGCGTTCAAACGAGAACGAATTGGCCTTCATACGTAACTGTTTCGCGTTATAATAGGATTGGATTAACATTCGAACGAGAACGATATTGGTGTACTTCAATACCATTATTGTGATCAATTCAAGCCATTTACAAACATTATTTTCAAGTACTAATACCCGAATTTAAGCCTGTATTCACCAAATTTATTTCATATTACTACCCTATCTACAGCATATCAAGTTGATTTGCCTATGGTTATTAACCGCTCTCTTCCCATGCGACCAAAGCCCCATTCGGCCGATAAAAACCCGGCAAATTGTCGGATTCATCAAATGGGACAAACATCTTGGCTTAAACGTACCCCTTGAAATTAAAAATAATAATTCCCGGGAACGTAGAGATTCTATCTTTTCCCATTAAAATCTAATTAACCTATAACCATTGAGTGGCTAGGAAAAATGAGCACAATATCCAAGTATTTTCTAAAATATTAAGCAAAATTTATAGTTTACAAGAACGAAATATTTTTAAATTGAAGAAATGTACCTTTATAAAAAAATTTGTTTAATATTTAATGTTATTTTTAAGTCATACTGCAAAGAAGTTTAAACATAGAACGAGTACATGTACCCAAATATAAATTCCTTACCTATTATAGTGCCTTTAAAAAAGACATTAACAAATATTTTATTTTTAAACGCTGCCGACGATAAAAAAATTTTTATTATTGAAAAAAAAAATAATAATAATTCAGTTTATAGCATTTATGGGATATGTATATATGCACTTGCTATAATTAAGAGGTTCAATGCTTAAAATTTGAAACAGTAGGTCTTAAAGACACCAAACCTAAACTAAGCCTCACCTAACACCATGGATTTATAATAGAAGCTTACGCTTCCTGGATATTCCACTGTAGCCTTCAGTAAGGCATTTTGATTTTAAACATATTTATGTCATAAAAATTCGCGCGCGTGGGGACTGGGGGGCTGATGACGTAGAAATTGAGGCAAACTTTTTTCTCTCGGCGCGCGTGCACGCGCGCTTTTCTAAAAATTGTTTCGCGCGCGCTATTAAAATTAAAACTCAAGCGCGTGAAAAACTTCCACCCCCCTCTGAATTTGCCTCAAATTCTACGTCACAAACGCGCCTGCCAGGCTAGTACTAGCTCGCGCCAGTTCAGACGAGGAATAAATGTTGTGCGCGTTTTAAGGCGAGTGGAATATCCAGGAAGCGTAAGCTTCTATTATAAATCCATGCTAACACTTACCAAACATAACCTAATCTGACCTATAAAACAAGCAATATTTTGAAAAAGGGATCACGATTATTTAGAGAGGACGATCGCCTATCAAACTTAGTTATGTAATTAATCAGCCAATTAAGGGAGGTATCAATTCCTATACTAACTACAAGACCAGTCTGCATAGTGTGACATTCAGGAAATACTTCCGAATGATTTTAAAATTCAAATTAGGTTTAGATTTTAAGGATAATTTTAAAGAAGGACCTCCGACCAATCGCGTAACGCCATGCCTTCCTGTTAACAAAATTCTCGCGGCACGTTCCGTGTCGAATGAAATTTATCACGAGATTTGATAAAATTTGCGCGCGACGTGACAATCGTGGCGCGAGACATGGAGCGTGCAACGATAATTTTGTTAACAAAAAGACAAGGCGCTACGCGATTGGTCGGATGTCCTTCTTTAAAATTATCCTTAAAATCTGAAACTAATTTGAATTTTAAAATCATTTGGATGTATTTCCTGAATGTTTGACTGTGCAGACTGGTCTTATAATTAGTAAAAGAATCGATAAAAAATCACTTGATTTTCTACTTTACCCTCCCTTTTAGCATGTAATTTAGTTTAGCTGTAAACACCATTTTCTAATAATATTACGCTCATAACGCTCTCGTTAAAAAGCCAGAAACGCTGTCATTTGAACACCAAAAACAGTCACGTTTGAACGCCCATAATTTTCTTGTTTTAAATCCAAAAACGCTCTTGTTAGAACGCCAAAAACAATCTCATTTGAACGCCAAAATGCTCTTATTTAAACGCCTTAAACGCTCTAGTTTGAATACTAATAAATTCCTATTTGAACGCCAAAACGACCATGTCTGAACGTTTCATTAGCGCAAGGCAGTTATTCAAAATTGAATGAGATAAAGATTAATTTTTGAATGGTATTATATAAGCTGTTCAAAAATTAATGCTCGTGGTTAGTTTTGAACACGTAAAACACTACTTGTTCAAAATTGAATGTTTCTGGTTAGATCTGAATTCGTCAATAGAGGCTTGTTCAAAATTGAACGGTAGCCATCATTTTTGAATTCCGAGAGCACGGTCATTTTTATCAGTGTAAATTACGATTTTAAAATGCAAATCGGCCACCTGTATTTGAAATATCCGTCATTTGCAAGAAATTCAGTTACATTCAGCGCCATCTATAATTGATTGTTGACCCACTTAAATCCTATCGTTTCCAATTTGAAGTAATAGAACTTAGGAGAGGATGACCCAAGACATGGGCGTTTGTACTCTTTGTTCGCGAGACATGTACGATAAGAGTCAACCAGTATCACCGCGCAGACGCGATGCCTAGAGTAGTTCGTCTATACCACTGTACTCGTACTAAGACCAGCGACCAGGGCTAAGTTTTAACCCCGTGCCTTTCCCTCTCATTTATATCGAAATGGTCATTTAATTGCCAGCGAATAATGCTGGAAAGTAGCTGAATTCACGCATAAAGTCAACGTGAGAATAATAAGCCCCGCGCTTCGAAGTCTCCCAAATTAGTAAGCGATAAAAATTGAACCAAATGTAACAAAATTATCAAAGTGGGAAATGAGTCTATGTCTAGATTCTGGAAACACAATGCCCCTCTCCAATGACACCGCCGAGTTCCATGAATATCATTTCCTATGTTCATATAATAAATCTAAAGATCATTAATAAAAATTAACAAGAACAAGGGCGTGTTTACAACTTGATTATTTGTATCATTGGGGTTTGGTGACGTTTAAGTTAAGGCGTTTAATTAACCTGCTAACTAGATAATTCCACGTAGGACGTATTAAACTAAAAGAGTCTGATCAATACTTAATAGGCGATTTTAAAAATGTCGCTTCTCCGGAAACTCGAGCCGAACTGGTTCGGTCAACATGTACATGTGATTAAATGAGGAAAATCATGCGTTTACTTTCGCTCACTGAACGGTTGCGAGGGTTCAAATCGAAATGAGGAAAAACTTGCGAGAACTCTTGTACCTTTTATTGAGTGATTGGAATTTCATGATTGCTTTTGTGGGAAATCGGGTAAATAAAATAAAACTAAATATTTTGAAATAAAAACAAATATACCGTGATTAAAAATGTCAGACGCGCAAGCGAAAATATTTATCTTTTTAAAATTGGAATAACCAAAACAATAAAACACGCGAGTCAACCATGAAGAACAAACATAACGGTGGGTCACTTGTTCTTCATTAAAGAGCGAGTCTTAGTCCAATCGTAAAATTTTATACCTTAGTGTGACAACACTTATGCTATTTCCTCTTAGAACCAAAGCGGAATCAAACGTGGCCGCCCACTGACGTTACAACTGAGATAGCTCTATTACCTTCTTATTTAACGAAATTTAACGCATTTTATAGAGAAGTTGCGCACACCCTCATTAATGTCTTGTCATCTTTGGATATTGGATCTAAATAATGTATTTTAAAATGAGACTCGCCCTGTAAGGAATTTTTGTTTTCATGGCAAAGCCCGCGGATTTTGAAATTTGCGTTCGTGAAAACGAGTTAACGAGTAAGACTAGTGCCGGATCAACACCCCCGGGGGGCCCATAGGCACTCGGGGCCCAATGCGATATGACAGGCCAGATCTTAAGGGGGGCCCTCTAAACACGTGCATACAGTGTCTTGTTCATAATCTGTCACTGGGTAAGACAAGTTGGGGCTGGGCGCACTTATAATTTAACCATTAATTTCATTGCTCGATTAAAGGATGTTTATAGCTATTGGCGCTGCAGCTCGCCCTTCATTGATTAATTCATTTACTTCTACCCTTAAAGGGGCTGTTCGGACAGTGGGACAAACGACGATCTTCCTCTTACAGCTTAACATAGCGGGTGCGTAAAAAAGGAGAGGAGGTAGGACCAACTCTTTAAACTAGTTTAAATTGGCAACAAAATTTCGTTTCCTTCTTATAGTTGTATTATGTTATTTACGTTTTAAGTGATCATGGGTAATCAGCTAGCCTTGGCGCAGCGACTCGAAGGACGGGATGGTGATTAGGAACGATGCATGGACGCGATGTGCATTATGAGATTTCGCTCTTCATTACTACAGGCGCCTAAGCATATATTTTCTGATGGTCCAAGGCTTAGCACAGCTGCCCCTTTTGCGCTGCCTGGTGATGAATGTGCCCCGAAATATATCTCTAAAGGGATGAAAACCTTACCTACAGCTAAGAACTGACCAACGACCTTGTATAACAAATACGTGGCGCAAAGGGAAATATGCAAAAATGTTTGAGGTGTCACAAGTCTGGTTTTATTAGAGATACGGTTAAATTCTTTGGGTATGTTATAGCCCTAGATCTTTTCTCTTCAACCTAACTCTTGTGCGTAAAACAAACACGGCTCGAATAATAAAATAAATTACCGAAAGATAGCGTTAATTCTCCACATACCAATTAAACAACATGCCGTCTCCGCTTTGAAGTCTGATGCTATAACAGATACCGGAAAATCCTTCCAGTATGTCATATCCCTAATTCATCTCTTTCCAATGATACCCAAGAGTTGTGGTTACAACAATCACGGCTCGAGTAATTAAGTAAAATAGAAAAACATAGCGTTAATTATAAACATACTAATTATACTTGAGATACTTTAAAAGTTTGACTACAAAAGTCGATGTACTGTACCTAACTCTCAAGGTCAAATCCTTCGTTGCGTCATCTTCCCTTTAGTCAAAATCTTTTACTTAATAATTAAACTATGCTTATAAAGGGAACGGGAGAATTATAAAGCGCTCCATCTCTTCGTGAAAGAATGGACTCGAATTATCCTCGCCTATTTTTAGTCCTTAAGTACGCCGCGATCCGCACCAATAAAAAAATGGCGAATTAAAAAAATTGTTATTAAATTTCGCGTCTAGAAAACTTATGGAGGGAGTGGTCCAATCATAGCGAGTTTCAAAATTATCCAACAAAAAAATTATGAAGACAAACAATTATTATACAAAAACGTCTTGGTTTGGAGCAAGACCGAAGAAACCAACGATATGAGTGAGGTTTATCAACTGACTTTAGTTCAGATATTTATTTAATTATTTTTATTCGTTTAATCCATAATCACTATTTAATTCAATCAACTGATTTTACTGTTAATCGATTTATTCCCACAAAAGTTATTCAAAAAATTGCATATCTCCGCTTTTTCAAGAACAATTCCATTTTCTGAAAACATTTTATCCTGAAATTAATTATTTTGAAAGGAGTACGTTTAGAGGGATCAATAATGAATATTTGAAATATTCTACTGAATTTCTAAAAAGAGCAAACGATCGTTCACATAATTCGAAAGGAAAATGTAAAATTTTTATGTAGCGTATGGAAAATCAGGGTGATGCGCGAATTTATGCATTTATCCTTGGATATCGAAATAGTACATATTCATTGGCGCCACTATCACGGAATTTCCGCATCCGAACTTTAGAGTTTCTAAATCACAACTAATCTTACATTTGAAACGTCACCACCTCTTGCCACTTTGTAGGCGCTTCTTGTTCACCGGTTACTTTTTATGCATAATAATTTTAGCACTGTCAAGGGTATGGTTTTAATGATAACTCGTAATCACTTTTAAATGCACCACCGTGCGTCCCCTAGGCGCGAGCGGGTGTCAAGCCTCCTTCATGTAAACGAATATGTTTTATAGTGTTAGGTTATTAAGCTTGGTGGGCAAGTGCGGAGAGTCACGTAACGTTTACAATGTGGAAAGAGTTGGATCTGACTGCGTGTTTCATGACGGTTCTGATGTCCCATACACTGCAAGCACGGATGACTGAAAAAGTTTATATCATAACTCGTTTAGAATGAAGTGGTTTATGTATTAATTCCGCAGAAAAGAATGTAAAATGTTATTGTACAGTACTGAGAAATTTTTCTTTTTATGGAATCTTTACCCTAACCCATGGTTATGGTTATGTCTATATAATATTTTTCCAGTCCATGAAGGGAGAGCTACCTACTAAAAGCAAACACATGGGACAAAAGGTGTTCCTTTTTCTTATAGACCAAGAGCCAGTAACCTGGATCTTACCTCATAATGTACAAAAGGTCTGACCAATGGAATGAGTTCAGTTTTGATGCTCATTAATAGGTTTGGCCGTCTTACGCGTCACAGCTGGGGCATTTGAGGGGGGGGGCTGGGTCATGTTTGACCCTAATGAGGTATGATTTCTTACGTCATGAGGTACATGAATAAAGGTGGCAAATGATAGAACTGGAAATGGCGATTCCAAATATATGAAATCTGACGTCATCAAAGGGGGCCATCAATAAATCAGACGGGGGTTAAAATGGTCGAATGAGGTATGAATTCTTACCTCATGAGGTACATGTATGAATCCGGTGTTGTTTGATAGATCTGGTCGTGCTAAATAACAAAATATAAACTCTGACTGGAAAATACGCGCCATAGGTTTAATCTGACGGCCTGATTCTTGCGTCTGACTATGACAACTTCGTGCCTCATAAAGCTAGATTCCCACTCGACCGAAAAAAACCGGCGCAAATCACGCAGCATACGGTAGAAATTTTACCTTACGCCGTCGTCCGGCTGTAGACTGTTCACACTACGACTGAATTTTGAGTTTGGCGATAGATATTTTTGGGTCACGTGACAGATTAGAGTGGTTTCCATAACATTTATTTCTCACTCTGAATTGGTATCTCTGTCCCATTGTTGCTTAGATCGTACAAGAAAGTATATTTTCTAGCCTTCTCAATTAAGACTTATACACTTCCACATTTTTCTTTCTTCGTGGCATGTTTCCGAACAAAAAAAATACATGGCGGCTATCAATCAATCTATCTAGCGTATGCGTGCACTCTTGAAATTTATGACGTAGTCAGTGGGATAATTTCATTGTCTGAGACACAGGCGTAACGCCGAACACGACCAAAAAATAGAACACTCCTTGCGCCCGGCCGAGCGGAAATTAAGTAGGGCTCGGCGAAAAGATTTTTTGGTCGAACCCATTTCTGCCGGGTCTCCGTCGTGATTTCCGTCGAGTGCGAGTCTAGCTTAAATGTAGCAGGTGATATATTGTAAAACCAGCCCCACTGATGTCAAGTACATTAAACTTAACTTGTTTGAGCGAGTTGCCTCTGTTTCTATCGAGGTAATGTGGTGAAATATTTTTGACTGTGATAAATGAGATGAACTTAAATTGGCATCATTTAATAATAGAGCTATTTCAATTCGGGGGTAAGGAGAGTTTTTGAGGCGGGGTTTCGTCAGTCCCCGCCTAGGTGCCATATTGTGCGCGAAATTTAGCTTAGAGTTTTACAGTGGCCCGCACGGAGGGAGGGTGAAAACCGGCTCCGTTTATTGGCAGGCCCAACTGTGACGTTTCCCCCTTCAACAGATATAGCTCTATGCAGGCACATTTCATTTCAAACTCATTCAATGAAACCTTCTAACGTTAAATTATTATTTAATGCAAATAAAGATACAAAAATGTTACATTTTAAACGTCATCTGGTTCATCATCCGAATCAGTCTGATAATCAATGTTTACGGTTTTATCGTCATAGTCATGAGGTTCATTTTCTGGTTTTTCTTCTAGAGAGTTAGGAACTAGGTCACCATTCAGTAAATAGGCCTTTCCGAAATAAACCAAAGGAATCCTGGGTAAAAGGTCCGACAGCAATTAGTTCGAGTTAGTTCCGTTCTAGCAGCAGCCAGTCACACCAAATCTACTCTCACAGTCGCCTTGCGTGGCGTAAGCATGGTTTTCACTTGACAAAAAACGACTTTGCAGCTGGACGTCAAACGTCAGATTTGTTTTTTACGTTGTCGCCCAGCGTTATAGCGTTTTCACTTAGCGTGTTACCGCAAATAATGAAACCAAGGCTTAACAGATAAACTGAGCATTACACCAATTGCAGCCCATCTATTTTCTTTCTTTTCTGTAATCTTTGTGTCTAATATCATAAAGATATGGATGGTTACTAACCTTTTCAATAAAAATTTTCAGCATTGAACTTCGGCATTCTCTGGGATTTGTACTAGTAACCGACTCGATTATGAACGAAATAAAAACTTCGGATTGCGGACGTCTTTTTCCGAACACGCGTGGCTGAAAATGACGTCAAGACTCAAGCTTATTGATGATTGATTTGCGCAGAACGTTAACGTTGAACGCGACCGAAAAAATAGAAAGCTAGTATCGCCACACTCAACGTAATTTCTGTCCAGCGTAACCATGTTTTTATTCGGTGGTCCCTTGACGTCGGGCGAAAAGTCGTGATTTACGGCAAGTGAAAATCATGCTGTACCTTTATTGGCCTCTTTCTAAGATTTAAGGTCGTAATAGTATTTTTGTACTTTCGTTTGCTTCAAAAACTCTCCTTACCCCCCCCGAATTGAAATAGCTTTATTTAGTAACAACAATACTTTAAGATATTCAGTAGAATAATGCCCTTCTCTGATAATGGGTATCAAGTCTTTTTTAGCTACGACATCTTCGAGGCTGTCGATGGTGTCCCATAACGTAGGAGAGTCCGATTGCATTTCGCTCAGAAAAGCCAGTGATACGAAGAAAACGGAGATCAGCCATAAGGCGTAAATGAATCTGCTCAGATTTCTTCCCATTCGCAGAGAACTTTCTGAATAATGAATGAAATTATTAGTTAGCCAACGAGAAACTTTTGTAAACTACGTTAACTTTAATTCAACAATATCAACGGGAGAAAATCAACTTGCAGAAAAATGTTAGGAAAAAGTTTCCATAGCATGCTCGAAATTAAATATCTAAAGTTGTTGGAACGCTTTCTTCTTCTAGCTTGATATGTTAACTTTCTACGTCTTTCATCATGTACCAAATGTATATAATTTTCAATTGCCAAAAGAACTATGACCATCAGATACAGAAACGCTAGAAAAATGCACATCTAATGTAAAACATAAGGCAAAACTGCAATAAGGGTTGAATAAAAGTCGTAAGGGAAAGCCGCGCAGTTGCACATCGTCATGTGACAACTGAACGGAGTATACACGAAACAGTTAATTAAAACTTAAATAATCAATGGTTTTCATTTCATTCGTGTCTCGTTCAAGATGTAACTAACCAAATCTGAATATAAACTTACACCCGAATCGATTGAAAAAAGTTTGCCATTTAACGTAGCATCAATCGGTTTTGGATTAGTGCTTAGAAGGGTTATTTTTTCGACGTAGAAAAAGCTTCTAAATCTCGTGTCACGTAGCTTCTCCTCAGTTACAGTGGTACCGTAAACAACCATATCGTAACCCTGCAAATTAAAACCATTCATAACGTCTTAAGAGGAAATAGACTAATGATGGATATGTATTAGGGTTGTAAGTCGGAAAATTTTCCGGAAAATGACCGAGCTATATTTTTCCGGAAAATTTTCCGTATTTTTCCGCTACCGGTTTTTCAATTAAAAAGTTAAAACTTTAAAATTTTTCAATTGCCTTTCTTTTCAAAACATTCACTATTTTGTTTTAGGTGAATTCGGAGGGGTAAAAAATTGTCCAAGGGCACAGAGTCTAGTGACCCCTATTCTCTATAGGAAAAGCTCACTCATTTGCTATCGCTTGCATGCATAGGGTTACTGTTTGCTCTTATGACGGTATAAGGCGTTAGAGAGTCGAGACCTAACCGTTAAGAGACTCAAGTGAAACTAAAATTATCAGTCATAAAGGATAGTGATCGTCTGCGTCATTGTAAGGGAAACGAGGTGTTATGTTGTTAATGTTATTAAGTTTGTTAACCCTGTTTAAAGTCACAAATTATGGGAAAATCAATCACTAATATTTGGTGGTAGTTTAATAGATCTACTAAAGATGGCAAAATAAATGGAGAATGTTTTAAATCTTTAAAAGTTAGATAAATTGACTCAAAGCTCACATAATTGCTAGTTTTATATTTTTCCGATTAGCGGAAAATTTTCCGGAAAAGTTTCCGCGTTTTATTTTTCCGGAAAATTTACAACACTAATATGTATTAATACTTCTACGGATACGTTAGTATTTATACATATCCATGGTCTAATCTCTTCAATCCTGTATCGCTTTTGGGGTAAGAGACCCAAAAGTTCAAAGGGCTCTGAAATGACCCTGCTCTATGATCTTTAACATCATCTGAGTTTTCTAACAAATCTACCTCTTCTCCTAGTTGATTTAACCATTCCCCCCACGATTCACCCGTTTCGGCTTCGTAATGCAATGTTACATTATCGGAAAACAAAAATGAGAAACACGATATTATGAAAAGTTTTCGTTTAAAATTTTTGTTTTGTAAATTATTATTTCACTTGCCTGTAGTAGTAGTAAAACAAGGGCAGGCATAAATCATCGGGTTTGGATCATGGAAAATTCTCGAACAATAATTAAAATCATACTACATAGACACTTTTTGATATTTACCTTGTGTTACAGAGTTTAAATAAATGAATAATTCTCTCAACCCACAGTCTATACTCCGGTGCACAATCATACATATTCTGCAAGTGATTTGAAATGTTATCTCGGAATTCATGATTAAATGGTTTTGCTTTTAATCATTGTTTATTATTACCATATTAATCGCTATATTAGCTAATGTTGTATAATTATCAAGAGCCTTCATTATAAGTAAAAATCCAAATTTTACAGTGATCTAGATTCTAGAATTTGAAATAATACAGTAAAACATTCCTACCAACTAAATTGGACTTATTGACCTATTATTATTCATAAAAGTGGACAAGGCTTGACACGGGATTAGGCTTTTTGATATTACGTACAGACCACGTTTCTGACCAATACGATAACTCTTCCAGAATGATGTGGACCTACGAAGTATGCGTGACTTATTCTGAATTGCTGGCTTCTTTCAGCGCAAAGCGACTTAACTTAAAGGGATACTCCGGACTAGAATTATTCCTTCTTTAATCGAAAAAGCTCCTAAAATAACGATAAAATCAATTGAAACCATGTTTCTATCTACAATATTAAAGATGATACGAGCAATTAAGTTTCCATAATGGCTTGTAATGAACACTACGCGTGAGGTTTATCCGCGAAGCACTGAGGACTACCCCCGTTTGAACAAAGCAGTCAGGTGTTACTTGTCGACAATTAGTGGTACTTCGTAGTGCTTTGCGTCGAACTGTGACAAAAAAGCAAACTTTGAACAAGCTCTGAAATCACTAATTAAATCATTTCAATCTTGGCCGTTTTTTGAGATACATTTTGAATCAAAATTTCCTTTGTTTACGCCGAAATATCGTTTCAATAGTCACGTAAAATCAACTTAATCCTAAATGTTCATGTAACAATTTGTGTTCTAAACTTTTGCAGCTGGTCAAATGCAACATAGTTTTCCTTTAATCTAATTAATGTTTATGACGTCAGTATAAATTTCAACCCAAAGAGGTTCAACGTCATTATTGACATTTAAACACAAACGGAGTCAGCGTCAATATATGAGAAAATGAACAGTACTTATAAAGGTAAAGATAACATTATAGAAAATTGATATTAGGCTATGAATGATTTAACAGTTAACACTGTGGATTAATTCGCTAAAATTGTACCTAATTTGTGAAGTATATACTTGAAAAAAAAACTGCATAACGCTAAAAATATTTAGTCCAGATAGCTAAGCTACGTTTTCAAACAAATATGTTTATAGTGTGTTTTTCTATTAAGAAAAATTATTGCAAAAATTTCATTTTAATGCACTAACCGGAATTGATGACATAATTCCATGTGGGAGACGCAGATCAAAATTCATGCCACGTTAATAATTAAAGTATTTAATTTAGCTTTAAACGTACCTACCAACCGTCGTCTCACTTAGGAATCAGCCTGTTCCGTCTTGCACTTAAAAATATCGACGCGACAATATCACGTGACAATGAGAACAACGGCAAAACCGTGTTTGTTTCTTATTTACAGAAGTTCGATCGTGTCCGGAATTGTTCGTTTGGTCATTAAGTCGGTATTGACAATACGGCCATAAGTATATAATTTATTCTATAAGTCACCGAAAAGTGAAAATTACAGATTCTATATGGGACTCTCAAATCCTTAGAACAAATGATATACAGAGATATATTGGATATCCGCCTGTGTGTAGGCATTAAGGGTGTTGATATCGGGTACAAATATCGATACTTTAAAAAATATCGATACTTTAAAAAATATCGAAATAGCAAATCGATACTTGTAGCATGTCGATAAAAATTGCGTTGTTCTGATCTTTAACGTCAGATGGTAAAATAATTTGGGAAAATACAATTTTTTTTTTCAAGTTTTTACACTATAGTTACTATAATAACCGGATGAAATGACACCCGCTGATATCGATAGAAATTTCCAAGTTTTGGTTGAAAGTACTCTATCGAAGATGAACGTCAAGTAAATAGCCAGAATTATTAACTGGTTATTTATTCTTGTTAATTGTTCATTTTCATTGACTATTTTAAAACGGAAGGGAATTAAGGGTTGCGTCTGCATTATGGATAATCATCGAGGGGCTACTCACTAAACCTTGTTGGAGATTTTAGGGCGCTCTTTACATTTTATCAGTGTTAGCAGACGAACTTTAGCGACAATGTGTGCTAGGATGGTACCAGAGGCTGAAACCATTTGCCCGTATACTTAATAACGTCAATGAATTCTTGCTAGTAGACGCTGTAACTTGGGAATGCTAATAATTATACGCTCAGGCTAATATTTCGGCATTACCACAATATGTAATGAAATTGTAAATTATAATTATATTCCATTACCTAGTAATATACTATGTGGATGGAGAAGCTTACTGCATCGATCAATTTTGAATTTCGGTTCGATAAAGTTGAAGTTTAAAATGTTAACGTTAACATCGTTATTAAAAACTGTATTTACCAAGTAATTTAGCGCTTTAAATTTGACCATAAATTAAATTAGGGTTTTCTCGATAATTTATAGTTAGTTTTATCGTTGCTGTTTATTATTTCATACTACTCTAGATGGCAGATCTTTAGTATCAACGGCGTCATACTCACGCAATTGTAATCGATGGAAGTTTTACAGACAATGTCACAGAGTTGGTTCATTCGATGGGAGTCGAGCGATTTGAGGGCGACTTTCATAGGCACAAGTAATTTTAAATAGCCACTAGAAAATGTAGAAACAGGCCAAAATAAAATTAACGCTCAAGTAAACGTTAACACCTCGGAACAAAATCGGACAGCGTTTCCCCCATGAACTCATTTACTAAAAGGCGAGACACGTGGCTTGCTTCTACATTTATTGGAATGCTAAAAACAATTAGAGTAGTGTTATTCGAATATTTTTGAATGGACAAAACTGAAAAGGTTTTTTTTATCATATTCATGTTTAATAGAGCATCTATAGACCCAGTTCCCACTATAGGAAAAACAAGACGGCCCAGGGGCTCGTAATAGTAGCCACATCGTACGAGTGAATAGCCCCTCTATACCCTACCCTAATGAGTGGATAACCCCTCTGTAACTTACCCTAATGAGTGAATAGCGCTATCTTTTACCATGCTTAAATGATTTACCATGCATAAAATCAGAGTAAATGGCCCCTCGATGCCCTACTCTAAACAGTGATAAAATTATAACCGTATAAATTTAATTATGCTGTAATTCCAATATTCCGGCGAATCGAAGAACAGATAGTTTTAGTGATAATCCCTTCGATGAGTTTACAACATAGACTTATGCCGATGCACATTTATCGCATCTTATAAATTTCTAACAAAGACTTATGCCCAGAAACTTTTGAAAGAGAAAGTTCAATTATTGTGATTACCCATTTTAGTGATTATCCCCTCGAATTACCTTTAGCAATGCTAAAATGATCAAACGCATAACGCTCATTTACAACATAGTAGCTTTATCTAAACCCAGATTTGAATTAACCGCCAAAAAGTTCCAGTCAAACATAACATAGATGGCGATAGCTACCGAACGAGAACGAAACACATGAGGAGCGCGGTAGGAAACGGGGAAAATCGTTATCTATTTAACGATAAAAACTCGAGTATTCTATTGAGTCTCTATGGTTCAGTGGTAGCGAGACTTACTGCTGCGCCAGCGACCCGGGTTCAATTCCCGGGTGCGACGAGAGAAAATTTTAATTGAAATAAAATCTCAAACAGAGCTCAGCTACCCCTATTGGTTGGTTAAGGTACTATCGAGTTACTTTTAAGCTAAAATATAACGATAACGATAGCGAAAACTCCGGTTACTACTGTTACTACTACTACTACGGCTCGGGTCAAACTAAGAGCCTCATCGTATACTACGATGTGGCTAAAAAAACACGTCAAGGTACAATTTAGTGTGGGGGGGAATGAATGGGTAACTCTGACTCATCATATTTACACTTATTGGCACCTGGAATACCAACAGCTAATTGGAATCATCGTGTAGCTTTTTTCTCAACGTATTTAATTTCATTTTGAGGGAAGAGCCAGACTATTCATAATGTCTGCGAATAATCTATTTCGTTGCGCCATGCGCGCACCTAGGAACTCGCATTCATCTTTAGCAAATTATGTAGCTTATCAAATTAACCCATGACTTGGCTTTGAATTTGGTGCAAACACATGTGAGGAAGCTTGAGATAGTATTTTATTCGTCAATAACATAAAAAAACTACATAGATAATACATGAAACACCGATGAAAAAATTGCAATATTACCGGAATTAATATATATAAAAATATTCAGGCATAAATAACAGCTTATCTATACTTCATTCCGACTCATTCAAACCTTCGTGGGACCATCTACCAGGTTTTTGGCATGTTCTCAGACTGGAGAAGGTAGATTTATTCCAACTCTCAAATTTCTCGGTTAACTTGTGCCGAGACTGTCTAAATGCAGGTTGTGGGTCGGCAACCAATATGTTTCAAAAATAAAGCTTGGTTTCTTCGGTGCCACAATAGTACGTAGTTTAGTACGTGGAAAGGTATTTTTCTTTAGTTTTGTAGAGTGGAATGAAAAGCGAAAAGCTATACGCATAAAGAAACTTTGTAATTATAGTTAGGGGAATATAGAGGTGTAAGTTCTATTACATCCTTAATTAGTTTAAATATATACAGACTTTGAGAAAACAAACCCGCTATAGCAGACATTAATATTATGTCGCTATTGGGAATTTGTTTAATTGATTTATGGTACGATAAACAATTTAAAGACCATGGCTTATTTCAACGTTTAGAAAGCTGTTCGAAGCAAATCTCGGTAATAACAACGGCTACTGATGCTGACATCAGAATGAAAAACAAGTAGAAAGGAACGGTGACGCTACTGAGACCCAAGTCCGAAGAGCTTTTCACCGGTTTTTTCCAAGTGATATATTCCATAGGGTGATGGTAGACGAACTCCAGATATTGAAAACTTGCGTTTCGAACATTGGTCCTATACTGCAATAAAGAGTGGTCAGTCCTTTTCAATTTACTATAAAATTCATACTGACCTCAATTGTCCAAGCTCGTGCACTATTGGACTGCTTCTCATCCAAGATGAATTGTAAGCAATGTGTAAGAATTCGAAACCCATTTCTTCCTGCGAAAAGTAAAGTCCTCCTTGGTTCGCAAAGAGCTCTTTAGCCTCAGCTTCAGCGGCCAAGACTTCTCCCAAGAACCAAGTCAGGTATTTGTCTGATATGATCAGAGCTTCTTTCCCAGATATTATCGGAATGTATCCGTCAACCACTATAAAATCCACAATACTTTTGAAAATGTTTTCCATATCGAGTGCGTCTAGCCATTCCTGAACAACTGGATCCTTGGCAGCCTAAATACAAACCAATGACGTCAAGTGAACAGAGGACATAATATTTAAAAGAATACTCACCAAAACTTGCAGATATTCGAATGTTCCACTGCCTTCCATCATAACAGGTGGAATTCCCGATTTGATCAAGTCCGAGAGAGTGTCGATGCAATCGTAACTCTCAGTCGTGAACTCGGTGCGCAAGAAACAACCCAAGAAAAATAGAATGAAAGTCACTCCGATGAGCCACGACGAGGCTAGCAGACGACAAGTAAAATGTGGCAGAACGGTTGAAATCGCTATAGAAAATATTTTCCAATTATAAAATTCAGAGCTGAACAGTGGGGTGGCGTAGCGGTTAGCGCTTTCGCCTCGCAGCAAGAGGATCCCGGGTTCGATCCCGAACTGTGGCACCGGGTGAAAATCTGGGAACAAATCCTTCTGCGTAGAGTTTGCAAGTTCTCTCCCCGCTTGTTAAAAGGAGTTTTCCTCCGCGGTCTAACCCGGTTTCTCCTTTCCATTAAAACTTGCTGAGGTTAACGGTAATAGTTAGTATAGGGCGCTGTAGGTTAGCTGTGGCATAGGGGCTAGCCACCACCCCTCTATGCAATGTAAAGGGACCCACCTGTAAACAAGCCATAGGCTTAGTGTGGACATCCCTTCTTAGACAAAGCCTAGATTATTATTATTATTATTATTATAAATTTTTCTGGGAGCTCAGCCCACCAGTCTCCTCTCAAAGGTGGTACATCCCCAACCGCGATCAGAATTATTTTTACGCCAAAACCAGGGCCACCAATAAAAAAAAACTTTCTTACGTTCAGCACACAAGAGCGACGCGTTATCCCAGACATTTCCCAGCGTTTCTTGGAGTAATTTCTTAACAATTTTCGTTTTAGACAAATGTTTGTATTTGTTCATTACTACCGAATGAATGACGAGTAAAACCGCAAGAAGGACCACGGTTACCGCCATTAAAGTCACCACCTTATGAAATCAAAAACGTATTTATGATTGGGTACTGGATTGTAACTGAGTGAAACTTACTGGCGTGTCCATATTTAAGAAAGAGAGCGAAGTTGACACGACCCTTTTCGGGGCGGCGGACACGATAATAGTTCTGGACGCTCCAAAGGGCGAAGACGGACTGAAATATTCCTGTCGGCCGTTGAAAAATGATAAAGGCATGGGAATCATGACACAATGAACTTTCTAAATTGGGGTCAAATTTATGTCATAACACTATTTTGTATTTTTATTAGCCTAATATTCACTTACGTTTGCTACATTAGGTTCATTAAATATTTTAAGAGTTTCTAAAAAGTCCAATTTATGACTTTCGAATATTGTTCTAGAAGCAGCAATTAAATTAAGTTACAATTACGTTCGAAGAGAAATGTGTGAATGATCATAAATTAAAATTTCATTCCTGACAGAGGTCAGCAATAAAATTGAGTTACAGAAATGTGTATTTGTAAATTAGAATTTCATTCCTGACATATATAATCGAGGCAAATCATTTCTACTGGGCTCACTTCAAAAACATTTATTACTGAATTTATTGGCTAAACAAGTTGGGAAAACCAAAATTTTACCTCTCCGATTCAAGATGGGGAGTACCTACAAACTTTATTATGTAGAATTGGATCGCTCTTTATTGATAAACAATTGCAGAAGTTAAAATTAATGAATTATTCAAAGCTTTGAGAATTTACAGTAAAGCAGACGAAATTTTCATCCAATAAGGGTATGTCATGTGCCCAAGGCTATCATCCAATGGGGAGAAGAAAAAAAAACAGGAAATGAGAGTAAAAGGTTTGGCGAGATAGTCCCTTATATTGGTAAAGGCTCAATTGTGTACTCCTCACCTGTATAAAGCTAGATTCACAGCTGGGTTGGCATGTAAACACTATCTTTTCGTTTCACCTCAACAATATTCTTAGTTTGTCATCATTATACCGTAGCTTATTTGTGGCTAGCCGCACTGAAAGTGCACGCGCACAAAAATTTATGGAAACTCCGAAGCTATAACTCTATTATAATCAGAACTTTAACTAATCAAGTAACCACTATGAACACCTTAATCTGTTTATTTAAATGTGTATTTGACTTTGAGAGACTTGACTAATAATGACGTTTGAAACGAAGCATACGCCTGTTGTTTCACCGAACTCAAATCGGTAGTATATAAAGTTTTCGAATCGCAGCTATAGATAAGAACAGCGCAATTGCGTGAACCTTTGGTGGAAGCCCCGCCATTGGGATGCTAGACGTTTCTCGTAACTCTAGCCGATCGCCGCGCACATCTTAACCTTAATGATGATGGAGTAGAAGCCAGTATGTACAGACTGGTGTCCATTTGTGATGAACAAAGATCAGATGATGGTGGTAATTAGAAGCCAGTAAGATCAGACTGGTGTCCATGTGGGATGGACAAAAACCAGAAAATGGCTGTGTTTAGAAGCCAGTAAGTACAGGCTGGTGTCCAAGTGGGATGGAAATAAACCAGAAATGGTTGTGTTTAGAAGCCAGTAAGTACAGACTGGTGTCCAAGTGGGATGGACAAAGACCAGAAGATGGTGGTGTTTAGAAGCCAGTAACTGCAAACTGGTGTCCAAGAATATGGCCGAGTTTAGAAGGCAGTCAGGACAGACAAAACTCATAAGATGGTGCTGTTAGCCAGTGTAAGTGCAATAATATTTTCCAGATTTCCGGGAACTGTGATTGCGGTCCGGAATTTGAGAGTGCGTTTGCACCAATTTGCAAACTGCGAACGTGGTCCCCTGGGGTGTAACATCAGACAGACACGTCGAAATTAGAGCCTCTCCGTGACATACGTCACTCGGAGAGGTAAAGAGTGAGAAACTTAAAAGTGCTATCCAACTTCACAAAAACTTCACAATAATAATTAACATCGTATTTTCAAATTCCTCAGTTTTTGTTTTTTAAATCGAGTTTGTTTGAGTGCAATAATTGAAATTACTTCAAAATACAACAAAGATTACTTTATGTTATAGGATCGTTTTAAGTAATCTGCCGTACTTCTGTACGCCGACACCGCGTTCGCCATCCCCCAGGTTTCCTGGTAAGAATTTGAAGTATATTTACCATTTTTTTCAATAAAAAGATTTCGGTCTGCGAGCTCACCGTAATTGTCGCATAGTTTATGGGAGTTTCATTAGCGTACCTGTGATAATTGAGGCATTTTTAAAACCAATGAGTAAAATTTCACATTTATAAATTCAAATCTTACCTGTATTTAAAATAACGATCATTGCCAAGAAATTCAATTTCATTTTCTGCCATTTCTCAATTTTCAACTGATAAAACAAATCTCGTGTCCAATCTGTTATGACAAAACTAGAACACGCTTATTTTTATTTTTGAAAGTTTATGAAGAATTTAACAAAATCATCATTTCATTTTTATTTTATTTTTTTTTGTCTTTCTATCACAAAAAAATAAATAATGATTATGTGAAATCAGGATTTCACAGGCAAAACATGGAGCTTTTAGACCATTTTCCAAGAGAACGAAACGAGAATTCGGTGGTAAATTACCATCCCAAACCCTTCTATGTTTGTTCTCCTCCTCATCTAACTTCAGATGGGCATCGTACCCTGGGGATGAAGGCAATAACTATTTGGTACTAAAGTACTAAACACTTAGCAATCAACTCACAAACCTTGATTGTCTTGACGTGGGACAAAAATCCACAAGCGCGTCTTACCAAATAGTTAAGCGAGTTTTATGTGATTCGGTTTAGTAACCTTGCTCCAAATGTTCAGATGTTGGGAAAAATCATGTTAGTATCACCCCAGCTTTGAGGTACACTTCTCTCGGATATAAGTATTATATACTTCTTCTTTTATATAGCATTAGGACGTGTCGCACGAAACGTACCAACAGCGAAAACTTCCGATAACAGCGTGCTTTTTGGTTTATGCTATTGAATCTGAACTATGGATTACAAACTAATGAAAATATTTAACGACATTCAAAGTCGGTCGAATTCGCGAATATTTTGAGTTCGTTTGGTTCGAGATCCTTCTTTGAAAATGGTAGGCAAACGCGAAATCGCCCTTAAATGTGCAAAGTTCAACGCAAAAGCTGACCGTAATTTCCAGAAATAATTTTAATGACTTTCGTAGCTCGTGTAGAGTAGTGTAACGCCATTTCCTTGTATTATGCACGCCAACAGTAAATATACAAGGAGTAAGGAACTCTGCCAAAAATCTTTAAACGTAACGGCGTTTCTCTTGCACGTAAAAACACAGACAGCTGCATGAAAATTAGACTTTAAAGGTGGAATTCATAAACGTCGGACGCAACACAATGTACTACAGGCGAAGGCAGGGCTTCGTACGCAAAAAGCAGACGTTTGCGCACGACACTCTGCCTTCGCCTGTGCTTAATTGCTTAACGTCCGACGTTTATGAATTCCACCATAAACATACCATTTTCAAAAGTTGGGTGTAAAATATAATATGGTGTATGCCCGTATCGTTTTCATAAGACGAAACATCCGCTAGATGGATCCAAAGACGTTAGATCATGTGGCTTCGAACAAAAGAGCTTTGTTTAACTGATACTTTGAAGCTTCATCTAGCGTCTTGTAATCCAAGCAGACGATACTCCGCCCCCATTTGAAAAGGGTGTATTTTATATATGTCGTCTTGAGAAATAGATATACTAGAGACGAAATTGTTTGCCGTGTTTCTTATGACTAATTTATTTACTTCTCTTCAACTGCTTCGAAACTTTAACTATCAAAACTTGCACAACTTTAAAAATATTCTTAATATATATATCAAGTTTTGCTTTCTGTTACTGGGGGAAGGAAGCGGGATTATTGCTTTCCTCTCCCTCCTTGACCTGGTAAACTTTAAAGGTCCACATTAATTTCACTTTCGGAACGCAATTACTTACTAAAGGTCAGATATTATTAGAAGTGAGATTTCAGCATTATTAAAAGTAAATCCATATCTACAGGGCCGGTAGGCCCTTGTAGATATGACTTGATACCGTTTTGTAACGTTAAAGTAATATTCACCCGCTTTTGCTAATTTCCTATGGAGATTAACATGGGTTTTTCGTGATCTTTCCCCACCGCTAACTTAAAAACTACAGCGAAGTTACTTTTCGGAATTATCTTAAATTAACAATTAAGTATTCAGGGTGTGCTATCAGCCAGTTTGATCAAAACAATTAAGTCTAAGTATGTTAATTTTAGTTAATTACAGAAGTACGGCTTTGACCATCTAAATTAATTGAAAAAATTACTTATCTACGCTTTTTCTATAACAATTAATTTCATGATAAAATGTTTTCGGAAAATGTAATTGTTCTTGAAAAAGCGTAGATATGTAATTTTTTTCAATTAATTTAGAGGGACTGGATCGATTAACAGTAAAATCAGTTGATTGAATTAAATATTGATTAAGGATTGAGTGGATAAAAATAACTAGAAAAAAATTTCAATATCTGAAATTTCAGTCAATTGATAAACCTCACACATATCGTTTGTTTTTTCGGCCTTGGTCCAAACCAAGACGTTTTTATATAATCTATCTAGGCCTGGTTATAATTATATTTTATCCAAGTCACGCAATAAAGTACGCATATATTTATCGAAATAAGAGAATTTCATCTTAACCATGTTTTATATTAAAGAGTATAATACGCATTTTACAATATTACAAACACTCCGTGATTTAATAAATACAACTTAGTAGTAGGGGAATAGAGAGGTTAGATTGTGTGTTAGTGGTACGTCACACCATGAATCTACATAACTCTGAATATACAGTTGCGTTACGCTGTCTAACCTCTCGGTAAGGTTTGGGCGTGGCTTAGCGAAAGAAGACATCAATCACGTGTCTGCTAGTGATAGGAGCGGGAGAAGGGAGAGGTAGTCCGGGGGTGTGTAAATTCGAAACGTCACTTCCTCTCGTCTCGTGATTGGCTATTAGAGCTACGCAAAACGCGTCAAAGCTAGGAGGGTAACACCCAAACCAAATCGACATGATAGAAGGGGCATATGAGAGAGCTGTATATTCATAGTTATATAGATTCATGGTCACACCCTTCTAAGCTTTACCACGGCTCTGGCAGCCATATTGGTAGGTTTCAGCTTTCCTCCTAGTGTAGTATGTGGAAAAGTATTTTTCTTTAGACACGTAGCATGGAATAAATATTAGGGCTGTGCGAATAGTACTTTTTAAGGTATTCGTCGAATACCAAATAGCACTGATTTTGGGAGCCATCTCTCGGCTCGGAATAGGAAAATGACCAAATAATTTGACCAAATAGTGTGAAGTTCAAAAATTGGACCAAATTTAAATTTCTATAAAACTATTCTACGAAATTTCAAATTTATAAATAATATGACACGGAAAGGTACATTTGAACAGCTGAAAACTTATTTTTTAACGAATCAAAGGTTTTATTTTAATCAAAATTAGATTAGTTATCAATATATCCCTACTCGCTTTGCAATGTATGACCTCTTCCATGATACTATATTTTTTAATAGGTATACTATAGTGACATATTATTAGGAAGTTCAATATAGTTAGCGATAATGATTTATCCTTGTCTATGAACTTCTAAAGACTGAGTGGCTGATTCCAGCTATAGCCTCCTAGATCAAGCGACTCGGTGAACGCGGGTAATACTTAACAGTAGCCACGTCAGAATTTTAAGGCTGTGTCTGCCGAGTCACGTCATCTATGAGGCCACGGTCCAGCGGACTCTATCACAGCGCCCATAGGGATAGGAGCATAACATTTATGTTTCTATCTCTATGACAGCGCCCTCAAATTCACAAAATCAACAGAAAAATTCAAAAACTGGTTGCGAATACCAAATAATTTGGTCAATAGACTGTTAAAAACATTCACTTTCAAATTGTTTTATCCGCTATAGAATAGTCGGTTTTTCGAAGCTCATTATTTGGTATTCTAGAATTTTGAAAATCATTATTCGATTCGTCGGTGCGAATAGTAAACGCCAATTTTGACGAAATTATTTGGTCCGACCAAATAGTAACGAATAGTCTGCACGGCCCTAATAAATATACGCATTAAGAATCCTTGTAATTAAAGTTGGGAAATTATAAAGGTGTTAGTTCTAGAGATCGGCCGATACCAGTTTAAACCGATACCGATATGATCCGATACTTCGGAAACCGATACGTACCGATACCGATATTTTACCCGATCCTTCGATTAAACCGATATCAAACCGATACCGATATGGCATCGGTATCGGCCCATCTCTATAAGATGATTCTCGATCCAATTTCGGTACTTGAAACTATAAAACTGGCTTATCATATACGACAAACCCATTTTGGACACTAGTAACGTTATCCAAAATGAGATGAAAAACTGTGCTGTCTCAGAGTTTAGGTCTTATGGCGCCATCTACTCTCAACATAAGTATTTATTTTCTTTAAAAAAATCGGGTAGAAATATCGGTTCATTTATAACCGATACCGATATATCGGTTAAAGCCAAATATAAGTACCGATACCGATATATCGGTTAAAGCCAAATATAAGTACCGATACCGATATGGCATCGGTATCGGCCCATCTCTAGTTAGTTCTATCAGTTCCAAGTACAGTGTAAATACAGACGAACCAGCTATAGCATATATAGCTACATTACAATGCATAGAGGGGTGGTGGCTAGCCACTATGGCACAGCCTCCTAAGTCAGCTATATTGGTGGGTTTCAGCTTTCCTCCACCTGTATGGCCGAGTAATTTATGTCAGCAATCTTAGATCTCTATTGCTATCTGAATGCGACAATAACAATTTTTCATCAAAAAATTAGGTAGATATGGAATGATGTTGCTTTTTTAAAAGATATTTAGTCCTATCAATAAATATACAATAAACCCATAATCACAGATCATGGATTAACTAACGCAAGGGATTGTTAACTAATCGGGTGTCCCATGTAACGCTATCGCCAACTACATGTTCCGAATTATTCCTCGATTCCCCTCTTCATTCCCCCAATTTATTGGACCAAAACGGATGTAGATATAGCGCCATCTCTAGGCAAAATAAATATAATTTGCGGATTTTAAAGATGGCGGCGCCCAATTTAGGAAGGATTTCAATTTTGACGTCATAGGACATGTGATATTTGGTCCAATTTTCTTATAACTTCCTGTTAGGGATAGTGGCTGCTGCTAGGGGGCGTTTGGAACACGCGTGTTTTATCCTTTAGGGGGGATGAACAATCCCTAGCGTTAGTTAATCCATGCACAGATTGAGTTATACTTTAGTAACGTCAGACGAAATATTATTGAATTTATGGACGAGTGCGAAAAGGGCAAAGAAGGGTTGGGTTTCTTTTCTGCTATGAAAACCTTTTAAACCCTTTCTTTGTATAACTTATCCTAATGCAAAAGGGTTGGGCCACTGTTTATAGACCAGCCTCCCTAGTTTTGGAATACGTAAATTGCATATGAAGAATTGCATATAGATATATGGTGACGTCTAAAGCGGTCAATGACGTTAAACGAAGAAAGGCTATAATTGGTCCGTTGGTATGTAGAAAAAATGGCGGATAAGAAAAACAACTCACAGAGATCGTCCAATGAAACCGAAATAGGTATTACTCAAAATCTGTACTTATAGAAGATTAAAATAGTTCAAATACCCTTTGTTAAGTATTTCGGCGCAGTCATTAGTGACTCGAGAGCTAATTGGGACGGCCTGCAAGGTTTCATACAGAATTTTCTCTCCAATGTAGTATAAATCAGCAGAGATTTCAAAAAACGGAAGTTGAGACATACTGCTTTCTATTTCATTTAGTTAAGTTAAAATTAATTAATAAATAAATGTACTCATTAGTGCTTATAGCTAAAGTAAATTCTAAGGCAGGTTCGACTCTGGTAGAAAATACCCCTTAATATTAAGTTCTTTGTCACTCACAGTTGTAGTCTTTTCGTGGCTTAGGACTCCGGTGGGTGTCTTCATTTTCAACGGCGCATCTCGCGTCTCTTCAGATTGTTTTAGAGTTCATTGTTAGATATCACACGGTCATATTACTTCCCGCGCTTTTAAGTTTTTCCAACCGAGGTTACCGTCTTACCGAGGTAAGGTATATCGAACGCGTAAACGCGTTCCCGCAGCGGCTCTACTGTCTCGCTCGCCTTGTTCCTAGGTCGGACTCTAGATATCTTCTGACTCTCTCGTCCCTCCTCTGTCCCCTCGTAAACCTTTTCGGGCTGGGGTCACGTGGGCCCCCCGAAGATTTTTCCTCTCGCCTATGGCGCGTGGGGTAAACCAGCCAGGGGAAAAAGGGTAAGTCACAGCCAGGCTTATTTTAGTGTTACAAAGTAAATAACCTTGTGCGTAGCCAAATTCAAATGGATCCGCAAATATTTTCACAAACTTTGACTCTTTCGAATAGCCGTATTCAAATGATATGATGTCTGTCGGTTTTACGAACGAGTCTGAGATCTCAGCTCGTTCGTAGATTCTTTTACCAAGTTCTTCAGCAATGAATCCACTCTGTAAAACATAATGGGTAAACAACTGTTTTCATTTGAATGTATGATAAACTTTTGAGGAGGAAATTTTGATGGGTTGTTCCTTCGACTTTTGGAAAAGTACTTTCCCCAATAGTAAAATGTACTGACCCAATGGGAAGATTTTTTCAAAATGTACTTTTCCCCTGGGGGTAGGAAAATTTCCGTCCCCCTCAACGAAAGGCTTTTGGCGCCATCTAGTGACTACATTTTGGTCCCATAGACGCTAATGTTAAAAATGAAATTTGAAAATGTACTCTAAACAGGCCAAATGTACTTTCGGTACTGAAGACTTTAAAATGTACCGAAAAAGTACAATTGCACCACTCAGAACATCCCTAAGCATACACAAGTGCTGCTTCCAATGCATGGATGTAAAATTTACGCATAGTACCCCTGATAAGCTTTATGTACCACTTGGTCATAGCAAAAAGAACTACTATTTACAAATGACTTCCCAACGTAAAAATTTAATGCAAGTGTTTCCCTTTAGCAGACGCCACTAAACCAATGGTGGCACAGTGGTCCTCGTTTTTAAGACTAATTAAATGCTAATTATTTAGTAATAAGAGATATGATTACTGATACATTAAAACGTTTGAGAAATTGTAACTTAAATGGAAATGAAAGCCCCTTCCTAATATACTATAACTTTTTCATCCCCTTAAAGGGTTAAATCTTTTCTTGTGCCTCTATATTTAACAAGAAATCGGGAGTTTTTTATCTCGTTGGATTTTTCGTTAAAAAAAGGTTCCCAAAACAATCTATGGGGTCGCAAAAGCAGAATTCTGGTCTTACTTTGAAAAATTGAGCAGAGTAGTGCGATTCCTCAAGAAAAATAGGAATTAAATCTGGTTTAGCAATTACATCCTCCAAGTCATCAATGGTGTCCCATTCAGTAGGTATGTCAGATTGCATATTACTCATTAAAGCGGTAGTCAGGAATAAAACACTCAGAAGCCATAAACCGTAAATAAAACGGGTAGTTAAGCGATAAACTTGGAAAACTGATTCTGGAAGTAAAAATCGAGAGATAATTGGAAAAACCAGGAATAGGTGTAATTTTAGAAGCGGGAATGGAGAGTGGTTAGCCTTTCCATCAGTCCGACTCATAGCCCAGTATAGAGCCCCTCCCTCCAACACGTAACGAAATTTTAAATTATCTTATTATTCGCGAGATTAAATACTCAGACATAATTAATCAAAACGCGTCTTGGATATAACCAAGACCTAAAAAGTATCGATAAGAACAAGGTTAATCACTTGACTGAATGCGCAGATATTGAAACTTTTTTTTAATTAAAACTTACATGCTTAAGAAAGTAGTTCCATCACCCTATTCCATTGAATAAACTTATTTTACTGGTAGTAAATTTTTTCCCTCTCAATAATTTGAAAAATTTACTTATCTCGGGTTTTCGAGATAGGTTTTCCATTCCCGGAAAACATTTTATAACTACATTTATTATCACTTTTAAGAGAGTACGTGTATGACATTGTGTCGTTAATAGGTTGCTAACATATCCCCGTTCATGCCCTGAACGCTCCATAGTGAAACCTTTTGTTAATTTTAGTGCAAATTTCAACAATGGCAGCACATTCAATAGGGACGTTATGATTTTTACTCTTGGTTAAACTGAATTATGTAATAGACCACTTCGACATGGAAAGACACGGGGGTAAAAAAACGGTTCTGCCATGGCGTTTCTATGGTTCGCAAGCAGTAGGGGCGTGCATGATATTCGTAATTTTTTGATTTTCTTTGTTGTAATTGTTAACTTAAGCGTGGTCGTAGCCTGAAAATTATGACTTCGTTATTTTGCAAAATAGCCTGCGTTCACTGAGTCGCGTGATCTACGACGCTTTGGCTCGACTCTGCTACTTAGTCTGTATATCTTCAGGAACAAGGAAGTCAAGTATAATGTATTAACGGTTTTTAAAGAAATATGGGACTTTTAAACTTGTCGCTGCGAATCTTCCTATAGTAAATGTAGTATTTCTAGTAGCCCCAGACTTCTGGTAGCCCTCTGTATGCATTTGGTAGAACAGTTTTATAGAAATTTATATGGTAGAAGATATTTATAAAATAAGATTTGTTCGAATATTTAAACTTCAATTTGGTCTAATTATTTTGTAGTTGTCCTATTTCAAGGCGAGGAATGCTCTCAAAAACAACTACTATTTGCTGACCTTAAAAAGTAATTCACACAGAATTCTCGAGCAGCTTAACGCGTAATTGAGTGGGCTATTGCCTTGGTGACAAGGTCAGCGAAAGACAAGGCATGAGAATGGCACAAGGCGTACTTCTATCAAGGGGGGTATACAACTATACATCCTCCTTGTTCGTATCGGGCGCAGCAGAGACTAAAGCAGACTACCCTAAATCGTTTTGTCAAATTTGTCATTGCCATTGTTACCGTTACGTGTAGTTACTAGTTATATGGTATTTTTCCACACGAAAACTCTTAAAAGTGATAATAAATGTAGTTATAAAATGTTTTCGGGGAATGGAATTGTGCTCGAAAACCCGAGATAAGTAAATTTTTCAAATTATTGAGAGGGAAAATATTTACTACCAGTAAAATAAGTTTATTCAATGGAATAGGGTGATGAAACATTACTTTTTTAAGCATGTAAGTTTTAATTAAAAAAAGTTTCAATATCTGCGCATTCAGTCAAGTGATTAACCTTGTTCTTATCGATACTTTTTAGGTCTTGGTTAAATCCAAGACGCGTTTTGATTAATATCTGTTACTTCGGTCTTAATTTTTATTAATTTTGCGTACATGCGGTGGTGATTAATTTATTTCAGTGCTCATTCCCGCATGCTGCAGAAAAGGAAATAGTTTGTCATTCAATAGACTGAGAGCTAGTAGCTAAGGGGACGTCACATCAATATTTTTAATCTTAATTTGAGCTGATGAAATAAGATATATACTAGGGTGTGATGTCATGACAAAGATTTTAGTTCGACTATTTCTGATGAACCCAGACCAGAATATACCAGTTGCTTTCACGATAATTTTGAACCCCATTTCCAATGTCATTGTGTCAACAAGATCTTATTCAGAACGGATATTTCTCTTAACCTTTACACAAGATTCAACATATAGAATACCATCTTTTGTGGTGCTCTAACGTTAGCCTAATTTAAGAAACTAAAATAGTAATTTTTTTTAAAAATGATATTAAATAAGTCAACTAGCAATAATTTGGCAATATTTCGGGGGAAAAGAAATACAATTTTGTAGTATTTTGGAAAAGATGGCAATTTCATAATAATTTGATATACAATAACAGGAATACATTTAGCCATTCAGTTTTAATAAGGGCCCCTCCTTTGGCGCGTCTTAAAAAGATTTTCTCTTCTGTATAGTGTGGTAGTTTGGCATATTTTATTTTTAGCTATGTCCTTAAGTACAATCTTAATTGGATTTAGCCATTGGGATAGATGATAAATGATTAGCCACCATACTAGGGTAGTCTGGCAATGGAACTGTGCTTAGATTTATCATTGAATATAGGAAATACCAGGACCAACAAATTATTTACTAGTAGTTATGAAGCTAATGGTAACTATTTTACCTTTGATAAATAAAGACAAATGAGAGTTACGGTAATTTATTGATGACAAAAGTTAGGGTTAATAGTATTATTTATTTTGTAAAATATAAATTGTAATTTTTTAAGGTTATGGCTGTTCAATAATTACTTTCAAATCATTAAAACAATAAATTGCTTTAAGAATATTTTGGTTAAACTTTTTTTCAAAGTTAAAACACGCATTGTTATTATTTTATTGGAAAGTGCTAAAGATTTATTTTAAAAACACATTTGGTTTGATAATTGCTACGTTTATTTATAGCACGCAATTTGGAATTATATTTCCCTGGTTGTTATTTATTTATGGTATTCATTATAATGTTATTTATTTATGGTATTCATTATAATGTTATTTATTTATGGTATTCATTATAATGTTATTTATTTATGGTATTCATTATAATGTTATTTATTTATGGTATTCATTATAATGTTATTTATTTATGGTATTCATTATAATGTTATTTATTTATGGTATTCATTATAATTATTTTGCAGTAAATAAAAATTTTGTTTTTCACGTTTAAAGCTAATAGTTGCGTATTTTTTAAAGGATTTCATTCATAACATTATAAGGAAAATTATTTTGGACACCAGAAAGGCTTTTGAGAATAATTAGTGATTGCGTCCTAACTGACAAAAAATAGACCTTAACAGGGAAAAGCTATGAATAACTATAATTAATTTTAACTGAATCTAAAATGTAAGTTTCACTATGAATACATGAGAGGGATTAAAAAATGTTCAAAGACAGTCATACGTGAAGGTTGGACTTAAAAAGTGTGAAAAGTTCAACATTAACGTTAGAGCACCAATAATCATTTTGTTAATCTCTCAAGTGAATAATTCAATGATGAAAAAATATACACATTAATCCTAGGACTGTAAAATTGAGAATATATAATAGCCAGAAAAATAGTATGCATGGGTTTTAATGTTAAATTATTTTAGGTATAAAAAAGGGAAGGGGGAGTTCGTTAAAATACTGCTAATATACTTAAAGATGCTTTTTAAAAAGGGTAGTGATTTGTTGGTGTAGAATCTGCAGTTTAGCTCAGATTTAATGAAGCGCCTTGTATTTCGTTAGCGACATCTTCAATCCAGTTGATTTATTTTTTTTTCTATATTTCATACTATTGAACTAAGATGGCGTTAGTGGTTAATGTCATTAATTGGTAGCTTTTTTACTGGTTCCATCGCACTTGGTTTTGTTTTATTTATGTAGAGTCTGCAGTTTAGTTCACAGTTAATGAGGACCCTTGTGTTTCACTATTGAACTAAGATGGCGTTAGTGGTTAATGTCATTAATCGGTAGCTTTTTTACTAGCTCCATCGCGCGTGATTTTGTTTTGTTAATGTAGAATCTGCAATTTAGTTCAGAGATTTATTGATGTGCCTTGTGTTTGGTAGCGACATCTCCAGTCCATTTTATTTTTTTTTATATTTATTACTTTTGAACTCAGATAGCATTACTGCTTAACGTCATTAATTGGCAGCTTTATTTTACTAATTCCACCGAACTTGTTTTGTTTGGCAAACGTCCGTAAAATAACGTTCATAAGGCGTTTCGATGGAAATTTAAATTGAAGTCCAAGGTGATTATGCGGTTAATCACAGTTGGGTTTTTTAGAGTTACGAGTGAAGTACTTGAGGTTTATTCGGGTGGTGAAGGAGGGGGGATTTGGGGTATTTCACCAGCCGCGCACCCGGGGTAGTCAGTTCCTGTAGGGTAGGTATGCTGACAAGTCCCTTATTCCCTCAAAACTTTGTCGCCCAGAAGCTTGGCTTACAGGAGTGCGCCCAAACTCCCAACATAGTAAAGTACATAATTTTAGTAACAAACCATTGCTGTTCTAAATTTTAATAACGTTGAAGCAACTTTTGTTCAAAAAGTTTTTTTAGCGAATATCTGTTATGAACTTCTATTGTGTTGATGAACTTGAAGGCAAGGCTTGCCAGCCGTTATATAATTATGCAGGGAATCAAATAATTGACATGTATTGTTTGGCCTTGGTACAGCTTGACGTTCTATACACTCGCTCAATCAATACGAAGGTTATTTCTTTGATATCTTTGCTTTTTTTAATCCAAAGTCGCTCTCATTCTTTGAACACGCCAGTCTAAGGTGTCTGTTATTTCGGCATAGAAATTGAATATTTATATTTCTTGATCTGTCTATCGAAGTCTTGTGGTGTTGTTTTTTAATAATGATGATGATCATCATATTTTTGTGCTGTGTAGTTTTAATCTTTTATTATACTGGTAATAGCTATGATGAATTATCTTTCTGTTGAAGTTTAGCAGTTGGCACGTGTTGATACGATACGCATGTAGTTGTACGAAATTAGTCTTTAAATTGTATGTTTCAAACTTGAAAATATGCACTGCTTGTAGTATTTATGTCGAAATAATTTTAATCTTCGTTATATTAGTTATGTAAAGGGGCGGGGGTTGAAAGAAAACTTTACAATTTACTGGCAATTATATGTTCATTTAAATATAAGATTTTGAGGGTCTATTTTTAAAATTTTGTCAGGCAACTCTTAACTTTAAGTTTGGAAACAGTGCTGCTAGAACATGGCAATTATTGTTTTGCGCGTGGGTTACCAAAGGGACAATGAAAATTTTTTTAATTTTTGGGAAAAAAATATTCCAGAAGGCTTTGCAAATTGTACCCCTGTTGGATTTACGCAATGCAACCTGCCACACAGACTACCCCAGCTGGTGAGAAACACAAAGAGATTATGCAAAACTTACTGGAATATTAATTGGGAAAATGGTTTAGTTGTTTTAATTACAAGGGTAATGTCTATATATAATATTGGTAACCACAATTTGGGAAATAATTTTCACACTTTATAAAAACAAATTATACAACAATAGTAAGATATTAGTTATAGGACAAGTTAATAAGTTCATATGGCTTTTTTTAAGCCTAACTATTAAATAGTTTAAAAATCAATTTTTGTAAGTGGTATCGGATTGGGTCGGGTACACATTATTGATAAGTTATAGAAAGAAAAGGTCATATTAATAAATAATACTTAAACATAAAAGCTTTGCTAATCTTTGATATTGTAACAGGATAATATTAGATTAGATTAATTTAATTTAATGTTTTTGAATGGTTTTAGATTGTTAATGTAAAAAAGTTATGGGCGTCTTAATTAAAAAAAAATAGCGCGCTTAAAAGAGAAAAAAAAATGGAAGATGCGAAACTGATATTAAGAAAACTCTTTGAATATATTAAATTTAATCAGTATTTATTTAAAATTTGGATACGAGTGTCTAAATCTCAGTTCAAAAATCTGTTCAATGTTAACTAATAGGATGAGTTTGTCTCAATAGTTTCACCAGCTTATTAAAGAATTATATTTAATCACATAGCATTACCAACAGGGGTTACGTTTTTAGCGTGTTTTTTACATAAAACACAATTGGGGCAAGACTAATACAGAGTACTAAAAACCCTTCACTAGAAAATTCTAAAATTAATGCAAGAATCATCGCCTTTTTTCGTAACAATAGCATGGCCCTACAATCCTCCCTCCTCTCCCTTTCACAGTTATTATAGTAGGCAACATCAAAATTACTCCAGAACCATCGTTAACCTTAAACTTGCTCTAGGATTAACAATCTTACCCAGTCATAAATTACTTTAAAGGGAATATGAAACTATTAGTATATCTTTGACAGATATGATGCTCCTGGTACGAATATTGAAATTTTGGACTTTATCGGGGTAATTTTGATATGGATTCTTCAAGCACGTTAGATTCCCTTTAATGCGTCTGGACTCTTTCCAAGAGCAGAACAGTGACGTCAGTCAAGTTACTGACGAATCTCTCCCTTTTTCTGATCATTGTATCACTGACCTCGTACCAGCCGTTGTCTTTTCTCACAAAGTTCACATAATGTCCCTCGGCCAACGATTCACCTTTATGAATAATCACCCCTTTAGTTTTAAAAAGCATCTTACTCATAGTGACATTTTGATTTTCAAAACTTGATATTTTGGTCGAAATCTTAATTGGTCGACCATCTTTGTAATCGCCACGGAGAAGACACAAAAATACGTACTTCCCGCTGGATATCAATACATCACGCTCTTGTATTTTTGGGTTGTTACAAAATACGCATGGCACCTCTGTTAATCTCATCCTTTTTTCTAGAGATTTCCAATCAATTTTATCTCGGTTTTCTAGTGGAAGATTGAAAATGTTGCTTTCAACAATATTCTCCGAATTTTGTTCAACTTGACAATTGGGGCATTTGGTAACGTTTCGCGACTTTGACCAAAAAAGATCTTTCAGAGCTTTAGAGTAATCGGCTTCCATTTCTTGGCTTAGTGTCGTCAAAAGGACCATCAAAAATTCACTGGCGTCTTGTTGATCGTTTAGCGTAAAATGATTTCCGACAGCCATTCTCAGTTCCAACCCTTTACGACTGAAGCTTCCTTGAGAACTCTCGATGTCGTTTATCGTGTTATGGAGGCAACGTAAAACTGGTTTTTCAACGAATGATCCATTGTAAGATTTAACCAATTCTCTTAATTCCGGCACTAATAAGAGTAGTTGCAAAACGCTATTAGAATAGCACGTTACTTGGTCATCGTTAGCTAAACCCTTCAAGGGCAAACTATCCAAACTCTGTTGGGTTTTCCTTTTCTTCTTCGGTGTTTCTGCACATCTCTCTTCCTCGCCTTCTAAAAGGCTTTTAGATAGTGTAGGCGCACTTCTTTTCCTACCTCGACTTTCTTTCAACTCCGTTATTTCCAAAAGAGGCAGATCTGGCCTATATTTTTTGCGAAGCCTGTTATACTCCATAATGGCTCGTCCATCCGCCTTAATTTTAGTCGGATCGAACTGTAATAGATGGAGTCCGGCTAAGGACGTCACTCTCGATAAAGCCACGTACGCCATGCCAGTTCCGAATAAATTCGGACCCAAATCCATAATGGCGCATTTTAAACTCATGCCTTGGCTTTTGTGTATCGTAATAGCGTACGCCAGGATGACGGGAAACTGGGAGCGTTTAACGTAAATGTTTGCCATGAGCAAAAATTTGACGCAAATTTTCTCAACTAAAAAGTCAGTGTTAGCGTCATCGTTATTCGGTTCGCGATCTACTCTGAGAAAAATACCAGTAACGTTTCCTTGTTCGTCCTTCTTGAATCCAGTTACGAAACCCATCGTACCATTTACAACGCCTTTTTCAAAACTGATATTCCTTCTGACCATTATTCGGCAGCCAACGCAAAGAACTAACTCGCTCTCCAAACCGCCTGTTTTGGACGGTTCGTTTTGTAGCCCTTGCAGTCTCCTGAGAATGTTTTTATTCATTTTTTTCCCATAGTCAGCGAGTCTATCCTGACAACGAATGACTTCAACTTTCTCGCCGTTTTTTCGCAGCATATCAAAGTTGAATTTTACGCACATGGCTAATTTAGGCATCAAACAAATTGGGTGAAACCCTTCATTGGACAGCTTAATGAAAAGGTCCATAGCCACCTCGATGTTATTTCCTCCTCCCTCTAGTTCTTAAGGTTGCAACATCAGCTTCGGAAATATTTCCAATTCTAACTCTGCTTAGAATGTCGCCGTAACTTTGGTCGTTGGCTTGTCTAACATTTTGCGTTAGTTCATCGTATTTAAAAAACTTCCAAAGATCACTTCCTCCGATGCAATTGAATCTAAGTCTGGCTTCTTCGGAAGTGATTTTGATAAACGCGGGATTTCCTTGGACCGGTGGCAATTGGAAAAAGTCTCCCAAAACAAGAATAAATACAACTCCACCAAATGGTTGGTTCATTTCCCAAAATTCGTTCAGCCTCAAGTGAACGTGAGTCAGTAAAACTGATGAGACCATAGAAATTTCATCAATAATTAACAGTTTTAAATTACCCAAAGTTTCTTTCATAATGCTTATATTCTCAGAACTCAGTGAATGGTATTCGGCGATACGCCCATGATCTACCGGCAACATTAGTAATCTGTGTAACGTTACGCCATTAACATTCAACGCTGCCAAACCCGTTGGCGCGGCAATGGCCACGCTAGCAGGATTTTGAAAGCGTCGCCTTACAGCGCTGGCGAGAGTGTCGATAAGAAACGATTTGCCAGTTCCACCAGGTCCCGACACAAAAAGGCACTTGTTTCTAGATTTTTCTCTCTCTTGGGAGAAGTGATTCATTATCTGATCACAAATTCTCTTTTGATCCGAGTTCAGTGACGCCACATTGTCAACATCAGTCTCGAAATTCATTTCCATCGCAGCTTCCACATCAGCCATCGCGTGTTCGGTTTCGATAACAATTTCTTTCCCTTGCAGCGCATTTTCATCGTCCTCACTTTCTGCCTCCGAAATTATGGTTTCTGGCTCTTTCGCCTTTTTAGAAGCCTTCCGTTTCTTTTCAACTTCTTTGGAAACCGAGAGTTTCTCGTGATAATCTCTCATGTCCTTCAACACCGAAAGCGAGTTTTCGAAAGCATCGGCGTAGGTTTCAAAATCGCCCAATAGCTCAGTTTCAGCACGCCACGGTTTGAAGAGGATCAATAGAGCGTGACAATACTGTTCTTTCTCCTCTATCGGGTCGTGAATAAAGTGCTCTATTATGTACGGCTTAATTCTCTTTCTCATGAAACCCAGATTGTTTTTCCACTGGATTACATTCGCATTTTTCTCGACACCCTCAGAGCGCATCGCATAATCGTAAAACTGACAAAATTCCCGCAAACTAAGATTTTCCAAGCTGTGGGGACGATTCGGATATTTGTCGTCGACGAACCCTTTTTGGCAAGTGTCGGTGCTTTCGGGGTTAGTTTCCCTCAATCGCGCGAGTTCCTTGTAGCCTTTCAAAACTCTCGATCGGTTTTCTTTTAAGTTAGTGTTAATAAATTTAGTGCTGTCGGACTTGTTGAAAAGGTCTTGGCCCAGCATCATATCGAGAGCTTCGTAAATTCCTATTTGCTTGCACGTCAAAGATTTCAATCTATAGGCAAATAATTTTTTGGACAAACTTTCGTTGCCTAACTCGGCAAAAGTTTGGTCCATGTCAGCCCGGTCTCCCTTTGTCACGTAAGCCGTGACATAGTTTGCCACTATTTCCGATTTGTCAGCGACAAATTGCAAATCCATGTTGGCTTTGGAAGCCAAAAGTAGCGTGGGATTGTAATCATTGATTAAAACTTCGTGCTGTTTTCTCGGCAAGTCGTACAGTCGTTTCTGCACCTTTTTCATTTTACGGTGACGAGTAACTGATCTAACAGAATTCATAGTGGCAATGTTTGTTACGTTTCGAGGGAAACCGTAACGACACACTTGCAATCCTTTTTTAGAATTTTTCACCTTCTTATAACAACTGGAAGTGCATTTGTGAGTTTGGAATTTTTTACCAGCCGGTGTAGTTCCGGACTTACCGATGCTCTTGGTATCGAACACGTGACGTGTTTTTGCACGTAATCCAAAATAGTCTCGGTCGAAGAAGTTCCAATCTTTGGAGCGTCCTTGGCCCACAAAAGCATATGGTAGTGAGGTAAACCCCGAGATTGGTATTCAACCCTCCAAAAATGATGTTCTATCATGCCAAGAACTGGAATTTGCTTACACAAGACAAAGTTGTTTAACAGCGACCGCACTTTGTTGTGAAAGTGCAAATTGACGCTAAGTGGGTCTAAATTCAACAATTCAGCCACCGTCATCGACTCTACTCCTGGAACGTCTGAATTCACTTTTCTCAAGTGATCGTGCAGTTCCATATCATCGTACTCGGCCGGATTAAAAGTTAAAAGCCAGGTGGGAGGACCAAATTCCCGAATCATCGCTAAAACGTCCCTAAGAACTTTATACCAGTAGTCCTTCGTTCCTCGAATATGACCCAAGAAAGTAGCTAAATTACTCTCAAGTTCTTTATCGCCAGATTCAACTCGATTGAGCAAATTTTCAACACCAATTGGCATGGGATTTTTAACACGAAGAACGTAGTTCAAACTGCTAGAAATCGCTTTCATTTCGCATTCTTGATAAGAGTGGAAGAGATAGGCGTAATCTCGTCTAAAAATTGGACTTTTGTTCAAAAGACGGGATAAACGATACTCGGTTTCCGTTATTTTCCCAAATGGTCTATCATCGTGCTTGCCAAAGCGACCCCGAGGGAACAAATGAACGACGCTCATGTATTCCAGTTTTTTGTCCCAAGTGCTAACCGGCTCGGCCTCGACGCGCTTCATTTGGTAAGCACCCAATAAATCCTTCGGCGGTTGGACGTTCACCGGATGAAAAGAATAATGATCGTACAGATCATTGGCTTCGCAAAGTTTTCGCAACAAAGCCTCGGGTTGTGTTATAATTGCGTAGTCATCTGCTGCATAGGTCAACAGATTTTCACCCTGAACGCTCATATTTGAAGCGTTTCGGTCAACTTGCATATCATGACTGCAATCCACTGGCACCGCATCACAGCTATCGTTGATCAGCGCTAATTGATCTGTTACGCTCAGTAATTCATCGGGAGTCAATGAATTTTCCCCGCCATCGATATTTTGCGTCCCACAAATATAATCCTCGTTCATTGTCGAAATATCAATGTGTTTGTAAAAAGGATTAATTGTTTTCAGCACACTGAATGCTTTCAACACTTTTTCGAGGCAAACAACCTGCTGCCAAACCCTTTTGTCCGCAGTGGGAACGCCATTAACCAAGATATGCAGTTCGTGATTTTTGGGCAACGTCTTGGGAATCATCTTCAAATTGTTCTCCACTGCTTTCACAGTCACGGAAATGGCTCCTCTACTTGAGTTCTCACACCACCATCTTCTGGTCTTTGTCCATCCCACACGGACACCAGTCTGTACATACTGGCTACTAATCACCACCATCTTCTGGTCTTTGTCCAGCCCACTTGGACACCAGTCTGTACATACTGGCTCCTAAACACCACCATCCACTGGTCTTCCGTCTACTCCACATAGACACCAATCTGTATCATTGGCTTCTAACACCACCATCCACTGGTCTTCCGTCCATTCCACATAGACACCAATCTGTATCATTGGCTTTTACTCCATTATCATCGATTGGTTTAAGGATATACGCGGCGATCAGCTAGGGTTGCGAGAAACGTCTAGCCTCCCTAAGGTGGGATCGCCACCAAAGGTTTTCGCAATTGCGCTTTTTCCTTACTATTATAATGGAAACGAATCGTATATATACCCCAAAATTTGAAGAAAGCGGGCAAGAGGGGTACCCTTCACTTTAATCGTCAATATTAGCAAAGTTTGAGATGATAATAGGTATAGCTTTATTTTAAACGATTTAGCTATTATTAATGTTAATTATTGAAGATTAAAATAATTAAAAATAATTATATTTATTTAAATATTAAAGATAAACCTCTCGTGCAAAGAGAGAGATTATCATCGCCTCCTATATCTACCAAGGCCCGTGCATGCGATATATTTACTTCATTGCCTCCTTTATCTATCAAGGCCCGTGCATTGTGATATATAACATTCATTGCCTCCTATATCTATCAAGGCCCGTGCATTGCGATATATTTTTCAAAACAACAACCAAAATGGGAAGCTCCTCTCAGAAACATAATAATTTCTTTTCTCTGTATATGAAATGAAAATATGGATAATATTGAGCTCCTTCTTTAATGGTATCAATCCTTGCCTGTCTATTAATATTTTACGTAGGAGTAATAAGTTTTTTGCGAAGTCTAGAGAGGATAAACATAAGCGAGATTGTTTCGGAAAAAAATACTGCTTCCACCAATGGGTTTATACTCCTTGTTCCTGTTGTATAGAGTAATCATGATAAAAGCTTAAAAAATTACGAGAGGACAGACCTTTTTTATCCTCTTGTTTTTATTCTTAATAAGAATATAAAACATTTATTTTGTATCAAAAAATATTTTTTGGTGATAAGATTGCTTTAGAAAAATCCAAACGGTTAGGCATTGGTAAAAAAGACATGTGCAAGCTATTTGCAGAGTTGATAATTTTTTTACATGTTTTAAATAAGACTGAAGCTTCCACTATTGTGTTTATACTCCTTGTTTGTTTGACTGAAAACCATCTAGGTGTAGATAAAAGTCAGACCAAAAATTTCTAAAATATATATTTTAAATCTAATCAGATACGCCCACCTAGTTGAAAATAGAACTTTTAAATTTGCGGGAGCCATTCTTGAGAACTTTTCTTTGCTTGTAGGTTGTCAATTTATCTACCAGTAAATATTTGTGTTTGGAAGTTGGATATTAAGTTAAATTAAGTGGTTATAAAAAGCCAGCAGGTTTTTGCCGCTTCTTTTTGTGAGTATTTGATTTTTGTATGTAAAATGGAGGAAGATAATGTTGAGAGTAAGGATGAAATGCGGAAGCGCAAAGCGCGGGAAAGGATGAGGGCAAAAAGGTCGACGTTTTCATTGGATACTTAAGGTTAAATAATCTTCTCGACACGGAGAGGTAATATTTGCGTTTTCCCAACTTGTTACCTCTCCGAGTTACGTATGTCACGGAGAGGTTCTGTAACGATCGTGTGTAACTGTTGTTACACCCCCGTGACCGCGTTCGCAGTTTCCAAATCGGAGCAAACGTGTTCGCTATTTCCGAACTGCTTTCTTAGTCACGGAAATGGCCCCTCTACTTGAGTTCTCACACCACCATCTTTTGGTCTTCGTCCATTCCACTTGGACACCAGTCTGTAAATACTGGCTTCTAAACACTACCATCTACTGGTCCTCCGTCTATTCCACATAGACACCAATCATTCTCATTGGCTTCTAACTCCATCGTCATCGTTGGGTTTAAGACATTCGCGGCGATCAGTTAGGGTTACGAGAAACGTCTAGCTTCCCTGGGATGGGTTGTCCACCAAAGGTTTTCGCAATTGCGGTTGTTCTTGCTTTAAACTGTAGTTCGACAACCTTATATACTACCTATTTGAGTAAGGCGAAGCAACCGGCGTATGTTTCATTTCAAACCCCAATATTAGTCAAGTCTCTCAAGAATGTTTAATTGTTCTTAATCAAAACGATGTAACGCTCAATAACAACAACTAACGAAGAAAATATTTAATATTAATTATATTTATTTTAATATTTAAGATAATCTTGTTTCTCAACTCAAAATTAATAGGGAAAGAGTTAAAAAGCAGTCTATGTTTTTGTCTGTGTGTGTCCGTCACACTACTGCGTCACGTTAGCAGTTCTCCTTGTGTTGATGTGTTAAGAAATCATACAGAACCTTAATATTCCCTTTTTCCATAATATAAAGTGAATATGTAGAAGTATTTTTCGTAATTACGATGCCTTTAGTAGTTTTGTAACTTCAAAGCTCTGTTTCATTTTGATATTCCAAGAACATTTTTTTATATTATTATTTAAAATGGCTGTTTATATATTACTTAAGCTATACTGCATCTGTATATAGAATAATCCTTGCTTTAGTTTTATCAAGAGGAACGCTAAGGCTTACAGTCTGTCGATTAAATCAAGTATTAACCGTAATAGGCCTAGTGAACTAAAGAGTAAATAATTGGGGCCCAAGGTGTAGTAAACTATGGGTGTTGATTTTCGTGTCTGTATTGAAGAGACATTAACGGTTCAGAGTTAAATACACGTTTAAATAATTCGGTGTAGATATTATAATAGAAGAAAAGATCATGGTGGCAATTAGATCAATGAAAGGGCTAAAGGTAAACGGGTATTAGCTACGGAGTTTTCATTCTTTTCATGGTGCGCGAGACACAAATCAGCTTTGCTGTTATTTAACCTTAACACGCATGTTGGCAAACTAAGAACATTATTGAGGTGAGACAAGACGATAGTGTTTACATTGCAAACCAGTTGTGAATGTAGCTATGAGTATATCGGGTAAACAGCTGAAGCGTAGACAATTGGGTCTTTACAAACACATAAAGGTTATATCTCTTCAAAATGTATACACTTCATTTCCTGTTCTTTTCCCCATTGACTGATTTCCATGTGTCCAAGATTTATCGTTATTTGATGTAAAATGTCGTCTGCTTTACAGTATATTCGCAATGCTTGGAATAATGCTTCAATAATTCGTAAATTTTTACTTCAAAAAAGAGAAATAATTATTATATAATTATATAAAAACGTCTTGGTTTGGACCAAGGCCGAAAAAACAAACGATGTGTGTGAGGTTTATCAATTGACTGAAGTTTCAGATATTGAAATTTTTTTCTAGTTATTTTTATACACTCAATCCTTAATCAATATTTAATTCAATCAACTGATTTTACTGTTAATCGATCTAGTCCCTCTAAATTAATTGAAAAAATTACATATCTACGCTTTTTCAAGAACAATTACATTTTCCGAAAACATTTTATCATGAAATTAATTGTTCTTGAAAAAGCGTAGATATGTAATTTTTTAAATTAATTTAGAGGGACTAGATCGATTAACAATAAAATCAGTTGATTGAATTAAATATTGATTAAGGATTGAGTGGATAAAAATAACTAGAAAAAAATTTCAATATCTGAACTTCAGTCAATTGATAAACCTCACACATATCGTTTGTTTTTTCGGCCTTGGTCCAAACCAAGACGTTTTTATATAATATCTGTCACTTCAGTCTTAATGTAATTAAATTTTGAATAATTATGTTTGCTTTACCGTCATACATTTGCACTCTAAAATATAATGGTGCATTCAAACACCATATATGCTGTTTTTTCCAGTGCCAAAAAAGACATCATTTAGGGTGTACTTTAACCCCATTTCTATGATCAATTCACGCCATTTACTAATATTATTTGGAAGTATTAAGGAAATATTAGGCATTTAAGCACCATTTACAGTGGCTTTTAACATCTTTTTTTGACAATCTGTTGAACTTCTAATATTACTTAGTTTAATGGTTTTAAAAGTAGGGAAAAAGTACGCTACCTATGTCACCTTATTAAACCAAGTGAAGTGAAATAATTGTTAAATATATATTATAACCACTACACCACAGACACGTGGTAAGTCTAAGTTTTCCAAGAGATCTAACTAATTATTATGTCCAATCAAGATGGTTAAAACATGTATCTACCTGGGCTAGAACCTGGGACCTTCCGCGTGTTAAGCGGACGTGATAACCACTACACCATGGATACGTGCTAATGCTGAGTTTTCCAAGAGATCTAGCTAATTCTTTTGCCCAATCACGATGGTCAATACATGTATCTACCTGGGCTAGAACCTGGGACCTTCCGCGTGTTAAGCGGACGTGATAACCACTACACCACAGATACGTGGTAATACTGAGTTTTCCAAGAGATCTAGCTAATTATTTTGCCCAATCACTATGGTCAAAACATGTATTTGCCATGGCTTGAACCTGGGACCTTCCGCGTGTGAAGCGGACGTGATAACCACCACACTACAGATACGTAGTAATACTGAGTTTTCCAAGAGATCTAGCTAATTATTATGTTCAAACACAATGGTCAAACCGTACTTTTGTAATTAACTAAAATTAACATACTTAGACTTAATTGTTTTGATCAAATTGGCTGATGGCACACCCTGAATACTTAATTGTTAATTTAAGATAATTCCGAAAAGTTACTTCGCTGTAGTTTTTAAGTTAGCGGTGGGGAAAAATCACGAAAAACCCCGTGTTGATCTCCATAGGAAATTTAGCAAAAGCATGTGAATTTTACTTTAACGTTACAAAACGGTATCAAGTCTTATCTACAAGGGCCTACCGGCCCTGTAGAATATTTTTGGGTATGATTTCAGAACAGCGAATGTATAGCTGAAACATAGATGTAGACCTAAAATTTAGGGGGTCGTGTACATTACTTTAGCTCCTTGTTTATTGTTGTAAAAAAATTCGATTTTCTACAAACTTTCAGAGAGGAAAGACAATCTGGCTATGTATTGATGGGTTCGAAAGGTTTCGAAGATAGGGGCAAAAGGTGGCGGCGCCTTAGGGGGAGGGGTGTTATACTGTTGTTAAGAGTTCCCTTTCTATTATAGACCATTCCTGTAATTACTTGTAGACAAACCGACGCGCAGGGGCGGTGGTATCTTTTCCGACTCGCCTAGAGGCATTGCGAGATGAAGCCAGAGTTCAGTACTATACGCGGAAGGCTAGCCAACTTAAACTGCCCCTAGCGGTGCTTCTTGGTGGACCCCTACACCCTGTAAAGTTCTCTTGACCAATGTGAGTAATGGAATGGTCTATTCTTCTTCCCCACTCACTTCTTCGCAACAGAAAACTGTATATTCTGTGGTAAAAATAAAAGATCCTCGGTCCGTAAGCAGTGAAATTCCATCGTAAAGGACCCCTTCCAATCATTCGTCCATCCAGTTATTATTCGCATTCTTAGCATCACCTAAATTCTTACTTAAATTAAATTCTAACTAAATATATTACGATGCTTCTAAAGAACTATACGTAATTTTATTAAAAAAATTAACAAAAGCAAAGTTATCTTTTATACAGGGTGGAAAAGATCAGAGTGCAAACATTTTTCGGACATTTTATAAAAAAAAACTCGAGATCAATTAGGAAATTAATTGTAGTCCATTTTCCAGACTCATGGCAATTTAATTAAAGAATTCTCTGGCATGCACTAAACAAATCGTTCATGTAGTTTCAAATTATCACAAAAATGAGAATTTGTAAAAAATCAATACAATAATGTTAATGAAAAATTAGTTTTTGTATGATATCATAAATGTTTCAAGATTCATACTGCAACAAACCGTTTATTAATGTCCTTCAGCGCAAAGGTTCGATACTTTAAAAGATAAACGTGACTTACGGGAAAGTGAAAAGAAGGCTGCGGGCAAGAGACTATTGATAAAACTTTTTATTTAAAGGGTTAGTATTTCAATATGAAAAAAAAACATTTCTAATTAAATATTTATACAGAGCTATGACAAACATTTACAGTTCACAAAACAAAATAGGGTTAATAATCAAAATCAGTTTAGTTATTTAGTAATTTCTTTAGTTTAAGGTCAACAAAAATCATTTAACACTTACTACTCGAAATCTTACTTCGTACAATAATTGCATTTCGCGACACGTCTCATATTATTACCGACTGTTTCACATATTATATCAAAGTGATGCCAAACACTGATGCGGGTACGAAGAAGTCACGATGCGTTAACCTATACCGGAATCTCCGACATGATGGCAATGGATAATAAAACGAAAATGGATCGCAACTTCCATTTCGTCTTCATTGAAATTTTCTGACAAAAATATGTGTATGTTTAAAGTAGGTTCTTAGAAAGCATTTTTCTCTAATTATCCTACCAGGGACCTCCACGGGTGGGTCTGCGCTAGTCTCTTGGGGTTCTGTGGTTTTTGAAGATACGCTTGGGCTTTCGGTTTCAGATGCATGTTGCTTTTCTTCAAACGAAATACTTTTTTTAAACGTTTCCTTACATTGCGAAGTCGTTCTTCTAAATATCCAGTGGCAGGACGCTTTTGTCCATGAGAAAACCACACGAGCTAATAAAGAGCAGTTATTTTTGGAAAATAGAAAGGACATCAGAAATCTAAAATTACATGGCCTTGTTTATCTCTGTCATCGAGCTTCGGAAACTCTTTCACAATGCTTTTCGATAGTTGAATCTTCAACTGTGCTGAAGGGCTATCAATAATTTGTTACTTAGGTGTGCAAGATCATATAAAAGCAAAAGTGAACCAAAAATATTAAACTTCCTATTCACCACATTTCTCAATTAAGTATGAGACCATAATTCTACATAATAGCCTTCTGGCATTTAAAGTTACTGGACCTGAAGAAGACAATAGCGAGCAAAGCTCTTTCCCTTTTGGATGTTTGAGAACAACATTTTTCACATCCTTAAAAAATATTGTTTCAGGATTAAAATACATTTTAGATCAATTTAAATAATTTGTAGTAAATATTGGTATGGCGAATAAATAAGGAAAAAAATAGAAGCGACACTTAATTTTCACCCCATCTCTACGGCATAAGGGTGACACTTTGCGATGTGGGCGGGCATTATATATTAAGCTTACGACGCTTGACCCATCGACATGTTAGGGTCGTCGCACATCTGTTAAGTATATCATAGCGGCACCACTGGGATTTCATTTGTCGCTTCTAGGCTTTTTCTAGTAAATTAGGTATCACTTACAAAGTTATAATTCGAACATATTGTTTTTGGAGTTATATCCACCGTACTTGGGCTTCTGTTTTGCGATGATTTTGGCGATATTTTTCCTTGGTGATTTTCTTGATGGAGTGTTCAGATCGCAGCACTTTTTTGGTGATTTCTTTGACTGCGCGCCCATATCAAAGAGTTTTTTTGGAGATTTTTGTGGTTTTCTTGGTGATTTCATTGGAGTATTGCGATTTTTTCTTGGTGATTTTCTTGGCGGTGTTCCCCAGTCAAATGGACTAGGCCTTTTGGGTGTGCCCCAATTCTTAGACACATGTTCACTACTTAAATTATTTTCCAACAAAATGTTCACATCGTCAGTGGGTAATTGATAAGGATTCTTAAGTCCATCTGTTGTTTCCATAGACTCATTTTCCTCAATCATATCGGACGTTGTTCTTGGAAATAAGAAGGCTTTTTGGTTAGAAATAGGCATACTTTGGCACAATTAAAAAACCGTCTTCATTAGTGCAAGGAGTACAATGTAATGGACTATAATCATCTATCTCTTCAACAGATTTAAGGGATTGTTTAATTGGATTAGTTTCAGAAACATGATACGCATTGAAATATCTTTTGTAGCACAAGGTTGCAAAATTTGAAATTACAAATGTGAAAGATTGCTGCCCATTTACAATGATATGTTCAATCCTTCCAAATACTGGTAAATCATTATCATCGGATACCGCTAACAGAACCACATATGTTGGTTTATAGACCACGCCGTTCTGTTTAACCCAGTTCGCACAGCCCACATCTTCATACAGTGTTACTCGTAATAGCTTGGCTACCTCTTCACCGTGATTCAAATTTGCCAAAAGGCTATTTAGGCAAGCACCAATTTCAGTTGCCCGTTCATCCAAAACTTTGCAATTTCTATTATTGTAAGCAAATCTGACTTGATGTCTGAATGCCAATGACTTGTTAATGTTTTTGAAATTGCATATCACGCGAGCATATTGCTTAAAAAAATTATGCTTTGCTTTGAAACGTATAACCCCTACCCTTGAAAGGGGGCCAATCATTTTAATGCAATCTACATAGTGAAGCATGAAATGGTGTTTTGGTTTTAAGGTGCGATCTGGAAACAAGCCCAGTAAATATACGTGGTCATCGGATATTATTTGCGCAAGGTACGGAATATTGTGTTGATAAATTACTGGCGAAAAAATACTGGCAACGCATTCCACGAGCATAAGTAAAAGTTCATAAATTTCATGTTCTTTTGGGACCAGATCACCAATTAAGACCGGCAAGTATCGTAGCAGACACCAAGACTCAGCCGCTGGGTTTCCCAACATATTTTTAGTGATAGCTGAGGGTTTATCCTTAATGTCAGGGCCGTATTTAAATAAAGATATTCTGGAATTCAAGTCCTCAAGCCTAAAGAGTTTTTCCCTAATTAGGCTGTTTAAAACTAATTTTATCTCTAGAGGCCCTACTCCTTCCAAGATATCAGGGACAAAATTTGAAACTACATGGAAATATTTTAGTTCATTTAACAAGCATCGTCTTTTAATACCAGTTTCGGAAGAGTTTTTTTGCATTACGTCATCTTCATAATTGACTTTATTCCGTAGTAAGTTTCGGTCGAGAGTAACTGCTGGCCCATTTCATATCTGTGTATCTTGGAAAAGCAGCACATGTAATTAGCCGTAAAACCCTCCACTAAACCTAGCATAGAATTCAGGTCAAGATTATCCCCACACACTTGAGCTAAATATGCGTAAACTGTGCCCTGATATGAAGGTGTATCAATGTAGACGCCATTTGTTTCGGTCTCATTAAATTCAGCAACAATAACAGATACAATTGAATCCATTTTCTCATTTTCTAAATAAGCCGATTTGCAAAGTGCCAGTAAGTAGCAGTTGTTTAAACATGAGTTAAATTTTGGTGGAAACCCTTTGATTGTGTAATAGAATCCAGTGACCTTGTGCAACCCCGTTTTTTAGCCAATGTTACTTAAAATTGGTCAGAATACATCATTATTGGTATAAGAACCTTATTTTCATCGCACTGTACACCATTTTCTGCAGCCTGCATACCATCTTTAAAATCTCTTAATCCATCAGATTCTGAATTCATGTACTCCTTTACTCTGTCAAAAAACCCTGGACTTTCTAAAATAACTTTGAGCATGCTTTTAAGAGGTATGAGTTGAAACTCTTGAGTGATCCTTTCATTTTGTTCGCTATTTTCATTTGCCTCAATGCCTCCAATTTTTATATCCTTCGGTGGAATTAAATGGCCGCTTTCTCTAAGACATTTATTTTGCAATTACTCCGTATCAAAATATTGAAACAAATTTGAAATTTCGTCGAATTTTGATAGTATATTTTCCATGTCCTCATTGTTACCTTGATTAAGATTTTTGTGAACGATATCCTTCAAATAGGTTACTATCTCGCCAATTAAAACTTTTGTACTACCAACAACTGTTTGCACAGTTGTTGTTGTTATTCCAGGCGACGATTTAAGTCGGCAAATAAATTGAACAGTTATATTTTTAAGAATATCATAGCTCAAAGGATTATCTTCATTATCAGAATTATTATTTTCGTTCTCATTGGCCACTTCGTTTTCAGGACGAAATTGTTCTTCCGCTATTATAGGCGTTTGGTTAGAAATGTGATTTGAGCCTAAGGAATCCTGATGATTTTTATCCAGGTGCTTTTTTAGGGTACAGAAGTATGAATAAGACTGATTGCAGTTCTCTTCGGCACAATAAATAGGCCCAGCCCCATCATTTAACCCATGAAGATTACGATAATGATGAATTAATTGTCTGGAAGTTTGACCGACTTCCTTATTACATTTAAAACAAGTATAACCCATGGTTGGTTTTTCAAATATTTACAAATGTTTATATAGCTCTATTGAAGAGATAGTCAATATATTGCCTTCCTTTTCGCACAACTTACTCGGAGGCGGGTTTTATGACAACCAATTCTTTAGCAAACTTTTCTTTGAGTGTAGCATGAAATGAGAGAAACTTCGCTCTTGGACCAATGGGTGGAACAAGTTCCCTAACTAGATCAGGAGTAAGCAGCAGGAATGCGTCCTTGTCGATTTCATTATCTTTACAAAAAAATTAGCAATTAATGTGAACAAATAAATATTGAGCAGGAAATTACAATATAATAATAATAATATTAATTATATATAATATATAATAATAATAATAATATAAAATAATAATAATAATATTTCAAGCCAAATCATTTAGTTTGGAGTAACTTTGGACCCTATATCCTCTAATAATTGAAAATCAATTGTTCGGGTCGGCCTCGTTTGAAGCGCACCTATTCTCTAACCACAATCCAAATCGTCATTCAGATAGTTTTAAATTTTTCTCTCAATCTAAATGTACTGTACGTTAAGGCAAGAGTCGTTTATGGGCCAATTGTATTAGGCGCGCTTTCAAATTGAATGGATGGAAAATTTGAGACTTCACACGTTCTTTCCTTAAGGTAGAAAGACGTACTTCTTTTGTTTTAAAAATTAGAGTAAAACGTTTTTAGTTTGCATTCAAAATTGGCGTTAATTTAAATTAGTGTTAATATTGAATTTTTAAGGGTTAAATGATTTAATTGTAGAAAATTTAAAAAAAAATAGTTTTCTAGTTAATTTTAAAATTTTCAATTTCTATTTAATTTCAAATTTTCTACAATTAAATCATTTAACCCTTAAAAATTCAATATCAGTTAATTGCTGCTTGACATGTACATTAACACTGATTTAAATTAACGCCAATTTAAAATGCAAACTAAAAACGTTTTACTCTAATTTTTAAAACAAAAGAAGTACGTCTTTCTACCTTAAGGAAAGAACGTGTGAAGTCTCAAATTTTCCATCCATTCAATTTGAAAGCGCGCCTAATACAATTGGCCCATAAACGACTCTTGCCTTAACGTACAGTACATTTAGATTGAGAGAAAAATTTAAAACTATCTGAATGACGATTTGGATTGTGGTTAGAGAATAGGTGCGCTTCAAACGAGGCCGATCCGAACCATATGGATTGCGAGTGATCAGAATCATTTTCAATTTTTAGAGAATAGGGTCCGCTGTTGGATGTTTAACTATGCAGATAGGATTAATTGAATTAAAAATGCATAGATGACAGACAAGGAGGATTCATACCATTAACACAAGGAGGCCTGGCTTTTGAATCATTTACGGAGTCTTGTTTCCTGGTGTAACACCTGAAGCCTGGCCTCCTTGTGTAAATGGGTAGTATTTTCTGTCTTATGAGATTTTACATTATGTATTTATAGACCTTAACTCTTCCATTTCTCGCAAAACCTAGAAGTTTGATTGTTTGTACTGGGCTTATCGTGGTACAAGCCAGTATAATTAACTATAACGAAACCACAGACTTACTGATAAAGTTTTCGCGGTATGAAAGTAGGGACCATTCGGTCAGTCTTTCTTCAACAAAGCTATCCATAACTTAGGTAAATCTATTAATTATAATTACAATTTAAATTGAAATTAATCCGTAATCTAAAACTCTTAAAGGGGCTAAAAGGAGGCTTGCGGGCATCGTAGCTTTGCATGAATAAAAAGTCCGCCGTTTCTACGTGTCAGCCTAGAGGTCCCGCAAAGCTCTGGTTAGCCCCTTTAACAAGTAAAAGGCTTTACCTTACGACTATAGAATCCACTTTTGAAACATTTATCGCAAAGCAAACCGATTTTGTAGTGAGAAGGCAGTAAAATTTTCAATGGTACCTGTTCGATCTTCAAAATCAGGAAACAACAACGACCACACCCAAGCCGAGTCCCAAGTCGGAATATATGGGATGGATAAGTTTTCAACTGAATATTTTAAAATGCATTAACATAAACCGTTTTTATAAAGAAAAACAATATTTTAATTTTATTTTCAAAAATCGCTTACCTCACACACGTTAAAAATTTTCACTTTATAATAAAAGCCTAAACGGTACAGCGCGAAATCGCGACTTTCGCGAGTGGAAGTTTGGCGGGAACAGTCAGTTTTATCATGGAAAATTCTAGAAAGAGTTGCCGTGTACCCCGCCGTTTTGGGTCTCTGACGTTGCACCCCCGCATTCCACCATTGGTTCTAAATAAGAGCCAATTGGAGGCGCAATCGGTAAATGTCGACTGCTTTAGTTTTTGACTGTCGTAGTGTCGTTTGAAGACTGAAATCATGCCTCGGTGTATAATTGAGGGTTGCGAAAATAACTCTCATAACGCTAATCTTAGCTTCTTTCAAGTCCCAAATTATATCCGATTTCCGTCATTAACAAGAAAATGGATCAGCAACGCCAAGATATCGGTTAAAAATGGTTTTGAGAACATTATGTCATCTAAAGAGCCAAGGCTTAACAAGTTGTCTCTGACAAGACGAGGAATAATAATACTCTTGACCTTGTGTATATTAATGAGAAAAGATTTATTAAGAATGTAGTCTCCGTGGATAATTTACCTGGTTGTGATCATAATGCTGTGACTGGTGAATTAATTTGTACAGTATCTCAGACTAAGGTGGTGCAGCGTTCAAGTTTTGATTTTCGCAATGCTGATATTGTTTCGCTAAATGGACTTATAAGTCACGCTCCTTGGGACATGGTTTTTAACTTAGAAAATGACATTGATGAGGCCTGGGACAATTGGTTATCAATGTTTTCTGCTTGTCTTGATGATAGTATTCCTAAGATTACTTGTCGCCCTAAGCGAAAATCAAATCCTTGGATAACGGGTTCGATAATTCATTTAGCCAATGTCAAAAAAACTCTATTTAAAAAACTCAAATCCAATTTCACCGAGTTTAATAGAGCTAGATTTAGGCGTCTGGCAAATAAGATCAAGGAATTATCTCGTACTTCTTATGCAAATCATGTTAGGCAACTCTCTAATAATTTACGTTCTGAGCCTAAAAAATTTTGGAAATTTGTCGCCCTCAAATCGAAACTCCCAATTCCAAACTTTATGAAGAACAATGGGGATAGCATTACTGATTGTGCTATCATTGCTACTAAATTCAATGAGTACTTTTGTTCTTGTTTTTGTAAATCTGGCCCAATTCCTAACCCAGCTGACAATTTGTATGATATTCCGCTACCAGTCGACGATGAGCTAAACTTATTGTTTACTCCATCTTTGGTTGTCACCGCTATCAATAACCTGAAATGTAACTCTTCCCCTGGTCCAGATGGTATAACCCCAAAAATGTTACAGCTTTGTCGTGATAGTGTGTCGTATCCTTTGTCTGACTTTTTAAATTACTCGATGAAGGTAGGCAGACTTCCGGCTGCTTGGAAAAGGGTTAATGTTGTCCCTCTATATAAGGGTTCTTCCTTAGACAGATCTGATATGGCGTCCTACCGTCCCATATCCTTATCCTCTGTCTTCTGTAAAATTATGGAATCAATTGTATCTGATTTCATTAATTCTAAATGTATTAAGCCTGGTGTGCTCCCTGAAAAGCAGTTTGGTTTTAGAAAAGGCTTCAGTTGCGTAACGCAGTTAGTCCAGGCTTTCCATTCCTGGGCTTCTTTGTTGGACTTACGTGTACCATCTGATGTACATGTCATAATTTTTGACTGGAAAAAAGCCTTTGACTCTGTTCCTCATGATCGCCTCATTTTTAAGCTTTATGGTGTTGGTATTCGTGGTCCTATCCTAGCCTGGGTTGCTGATTTTTTAAGGAATCGTGAACAGAGAGTTGTCTTTCAAGGTGAATTTTCCGGTTATCAACCTGTTACCTCTGGCGTACCTCAGGGATCAATATTGGGTCCTTTACTGTTTATTTTGTACGCCCATGATCTTCACCTTGGTATTTCCCCTGATACTAACCTTTGGCAATACGCTGATGATTCCTTTCTCTCTCGAGCTGTGCGCTCTATGTCGGACACTGTGTTACTTCAGAGAGATATAAATATAATCGTTGACTGGGGAATTAGAAATCTTTTGTCTCTAAATGTATCGAAATGTTCATATATTATTTTAACTAGACGTCGCAATGTATTTAATGTTGATTATTGTGTCTCTAATCAAATCTTGCCTCGGGTCTTTAAATGTAAGCTACTTGGGATTTTTATTTCAAGTGATTTAAAATGGGCTGACCATGTCTTATACATTACCTCTAAAGCCAGGCGCTTGACTGGTTTAATTAATAGAACTTTTGGCCGTTCAAAAGCAGCTATTATAGCGTTTAAGGCTCTGGTAATTCCTGTTTTGGAATATGGGTCTGTGGTATGGTCTCCTCATTTTCGAAAGGATATTGACAGTGTTGAACGGGTTTTGAGACATTTTACTTTTTATCAATTGAACCAGTCATGGTTTAATAATATGCAAAATTGCAATAGAGTACAATATTGTGATCGTTTAAAAAGATTGAATTTTTTACCTATGTATGCACTGAGACAGTTTTCTAGTCTCGTCTTTTTATACCGGGTAATCTACTGTCATTATACCTTTCCTTTACTAGATTATGTCATTATTAATGAAAGGCACGAAATTTTGACATTTGCTATTGGTAAAGCTAGATGTGATGCACTTTTTCATTCATTTTTTTTTCGTGTCGTTAGGGATTGGAATTCTCTCCCAATTGACATAAGGTGTAGCAATACGCTAGCCTGTTTTAAATTTAAATTGTATCAAAAACTTTTAAATGACGATTGCATATTTTAATGCCTTTGCGATTTTATCTATATAACTATGGTTTTATATGACTATTGGTTCAATTTATAATTTTCTTTGTTTTAATTTAATTTATGTATATTTTTTTTTCTTTTTTGTATTTGTCTGGGTCAACAAGCTTTGTACTGGGAGTTACTCCTTTTCTTGTTGGCCTCCAATTTATTGGGAAATAAATATTATTATTATTATTATTATTATTATTATTAAGACAAGTCTAAGGAAATTACCAAATACAGAGTATGTGAAGTACATTTCACTCAAGAATGTTTTGAAGTTGAGCCGCCCATAAAAGTCATGATTTGTGGAAAGAGAAAGAAGAAGATGCTTAAACATGGATCAATACCAACACTCTTTGGGAGCGATACCAATATATCAGCTTCAATTATTAGCAGCCCTACTGAAGAAACAGTAAACCTAGCTACTGATTTTACTGCTGAACCTGAAATAGCACGAAGCCAATTCAAAATTGTAAAGAGTTTTGACAGGAAGACAAAAACCGAACCTGGGATCACGAGGACGTGCGATGTGGGTACAGAAACTTGTACAGAACTAGACATAGATCTTGAAATGGAAAAATTACAGCGGTCACACGTTTCTGGTATCATTCAAGAACATTCATACGCAACAGACACGGGTAATACTTTTAATAATTTAGGAACATTGACTTCTGTAACTCCAAAGAAAGCTTCACTCTCTCGTCCACTAATCCACTCAACCAGAAATAAAAAAGAACACATAGTTCGGGATAAGAAGTTCATTGTTTTTGAAAGCAACCTAAATCAAATTTTATCTCGATTAGTTTGCGATCACGAAGGTTGTACAAGCCGGCTTGATATTTCAGATGCAAATAAATCTGAAATGGAAGGTAGTCTTGTCACTGTAAAAGCGTCATGCATAAACGGGCATCAATTTATTTGGAAATCACAGCCTCTTCTAGGAAGAATGGCAGCAGGAAATATATTGATAGCAGCAGCTGTGCTTCTTACAGGTGGAACATTTGATCGCTTTCACTCATTCTTTGAATTTGTGGGCTTGAAAGCAATCGGCAAAACTACCTTCTACTCATTGCAACAAAAACTATTGGTTCCTGAGATAAAGCGAACATGGAAAATTGAACAAGAGAAAATTTTGGATCATTTAAAAAGTAGTGCAACTGTAAATCTTGCGGGGGGTGGAAGATGTGACTCACCTGGCCACAGTGCAAAATATTGTACTTACACCTTAATGGATCAATTTTCGGACAAATGCCTCCATTTTGAATTAATTAAAAAAACTGAAGTTGATTTTAAATCCACTTATATGGAAGTGTTGGGTTTGAAAAAATGCTTGAAAAAAATGGACGAAGAAGGCATGACTGTAACACGCTTGACAACAGATCGTCACATACAATGTAGGGCTTTTATAAGGCAAGAATATTCAAACATAGATCATCAGTTTGATGTGTGGCATTTGCAGGGCCGGATTAACAATTTTTTGGGCCCTAGGCAAGGCTTTAGTTCCGGGCCCCAGCCCCCCACAGACCACATTTTAAGAGAATCTAAGAGACGTACTATTTTTCATATCTTTTATTGACTTAACACTTAACTGCATATTTAAATTTCTTTTTGAACTCAATAGTTAAATTTCTTTCTTTCTAACTCAAAACATTTATCAATTATCTATAATTCTACAGGGCCGGTAGGCCCTTGTAGATATGACTTGATACCGTTTTGTAACGTTAAAGTAATATTCACCCGCTTTTGCTAATTTCCTATGGAGATTAACATGGGTTTTTCGAGACTTTTCCCCACCGATAACTTAAAAACTACAGCGAAGATACTTTTCGGAATTATCTTAAATTAACAATTAAGTATTCAGGGTGTGCTATCGGCCAGCTTGATCTAAACAATTAAGTCTAAGTATGTTAATTTTACTTAATTACAGAAGTATGGCTTTGACCATCGTGATTGGACATAATAATTAGCTAGATCTCTTGGAAAACTCAATGTCACTACGTATCTGTAGTGTGGTGGTTATCACGTCCGCTTCACACGCGGAAAGGCCCAGGTTCAAGCCCTGGTAGATACATGTATTGACCATCGTGATTGGACATAAGAATTAGCTAGATCTCTTGGAAAACTCAGTATTACCACGTATCTATGGTGTAGTGTTTATCACGTCCGCTTCACACGCGGAAAGTCCCAGGTTCGAGCCCAGGTAGATACATGTTTTAACCATCTTGATTGGACATAATAATTAGTTAGATCTCTTGGAAAACTTAGACTTACCACGTGTCTGTGGTGTAGTGGTTATAATATATATTTAACAATTATTTCACTTCACTTGGTTTAATAAGGTGACATAGGTAGCGTACTTTTTCCCTACTTTTAAAACCATTAAACTAAGTAATATGAGAAGTTCAATAGATTGTCTAAGAAAGATATTAAAAGCCACTCTAAATGGTGTATTAATGCTTAATATTTCCTTAATACTTGCAAATAATATTAGTAAATGGCGTGAATTGATCATAGAAATGGGGTTAAAGTACACCCTAAATGATGTCTTTTATGGCACTGGAAAAAACAGCATATATGGTGTTTGAATGCACCATTATATTTTAGAGTGCAAATGTATGACGGTAAAGCAAACATAATTATTCAAAATTTAATTACATTAAGACTGAAGTGAGAGATATTATATAAAAACGTCTTGGTTTGGACCAAGGCCGAAAAAACAAACGATATGTGTGAGGTTTATCAATTGACTGAAGTTTCAGATATTGAAAACTTTTTCTAGTTATTTTTATCCACGCAATCCTTAATCAATATTTAATTCAATCAATTGATTTTACGGTTAATCGATCTAGTCCCTCTAAATTAATTGAAAAATTACATATCTACGCTTTTTCAAGAACAATAAATTTCATGATAAAATGTTTTCGAAAATGTAATTGTTCTTGAAAAATCGTAGATATGTAATTTTTCAATAAATTTAGAGGGACTAGATCGATTAACAGTAAAATCAGTTGATTGAATTAAATATTGATTAAGGATTGAGTGGATAAAAAGAACTAGAAAAAAATTTCAATATCTGTACTTCAGTCAATTGATAAACCTCACACATATCGTTTGTTTTTTCGGCCTTGGTCCAAACCAAGACGTTTTTATATAATAGTCTAGGAAGTCGTTTAGTAAATCATTTTCAATATATATCAAAGATAAAGATTTTAATTTATCCTGGGCCAATGTGGTTCTTAAGTAGGTTTCCACTCTATTTAAAGCTGAAAAGTATCTTTCGCCACTTGCATTGCAAACAAGTAAATTCTCAAAATAATTTCTAAGTTTCGAAAAGTTGAAATGATATTATAGGTACGAATGAAGGAATGAAAGAATTCTGGGTTTTTGCTTTCTTCATTCTTCACGAAATGCTTGAAATGTAATAGCTCGTTTTCAGGCTCTTCAAAATTTAAATCATTGCAATACGTTTCTGCCAATTCTTGGAAAGCTCCAGAGAAAAATTCATCGGGGCATTAATGTTAAAAATAGGTTTGAACTTTTCATCAGTGTCCTTGTTAACTTCAGATTGTTTTTTTAGTATTTGTCATTAGATTGTCACATAAGACGTAAAACACTTTTTTTTTGAAAGCGTCCCGTCCACTCAGTGTGTTATCATCGTTTTTAGCCACATCGTATGATGTACATCTACGATGAGGCTCCTAGTTTGGCCTGCCCTGTTGTACTCGTACTCAGCTCTGCGCGTGAGGATATTCCTCACATCCTTTTAGAGTGTCCCTCATTTAGTCGATACTGCGAAACTAACGTAGTAGCATCAAATGCAGAAAGCACTTTGCTCCTTAGACTAGGTTTTACGGGTAAAGACAAAGCTAAGAATGTGCAATCGACAAAAGCCCTCCTAAAAGCTTGGAACAATATTAGACCAATTCCTGCCTCCACAACAATCAATAACCGCGCCTAAAGCCCTAAACCATATAATAATTTAATAATTAAAATGTTAAATGTTCTAAAATGTAAAAAAAAATAAAACTTGCGAGCAGCCTAACTGCTCCTCCCTGTTTCGAAAGGGATTCACTGTATGTGAAAAGACAATAAATATTCATTCATTCATTCATACTAGTACTAATACCAGTAGACGTGAAAGAGTAGCGCGTTTGGCAGTATAGAATTTTTCGTTCGTCATTTGAATTGTGGTGAGGTGATTTTTACGTTCTTGTATTTTAAGAGGATGGGGATTATAATAGTAACTTTAAGCATTGCTTTTAATTGTACCAGTAAGGTTAAGAATTTTGAATTGTGTTTTACGATTGCTCGACATATTTAAAGTGAGATAGAGGATTATGGTGTTACCTTAATTAAAATGGAAGGTTTAATACTCCCTTTAAAATTCCTGTCACCCGTCGACAATAAGGGTTTCACGCTTTCAATCCCGCTCCCGTATTACAAAATCCAAAGAAATCGAAGGGAATTTTTAAAAAGCAAAAGAAAGTATATTCTGACGTTATATTTAGAATAGTCTTGAGGAGATGTTTATTATTAGAAGTTACGTGTATTTCTCCACTAATCGAGAATAATTTGAAAATGAAGTACTAGGTTCTGGCCCTGGATATTACAATTATAACATAAGTAAATTTATTGAAGTAAGGATTATTGCTTATAATTTTTGTTAGGGCATCGAGGGGTTATTCACTCTCATTTTCTGTACCACTGTTAAAGGATGCTCATAGTGGGGATACTCACGTTTTCCGTTCGTGTCACACTATTATAATTATAACAGAAGTAAAAAATTAAGTTATCATTTTAAAACAGTTAAGGTAACGCATCGAGGGTTCTTCACTCAAATTTTCTGTACGCCTGTCAAGCGAGGGGTTAGTCATTCTCCAAAATTTTGTACACCCGATTTCTGATTTCTGAATTTTTATGTGAATTCCGTTGATTACTGAGTGAATTTCTTGATTTCCGTGATTACGATTATTTTAGGTGATTTCCATAATCTTTACAATGATTTCCCGTTATTGCCGCAGATTACTCGTGATTACTATTTGAATTCCACTGATTACTCGTGATTAATATTTGAATTCCACAGATTACTCGTGATTAATATTTGAATTCCACAGATGAATTGTGATTACTTTTTGAATTCCACTGATTACTCGTGATTACTATTTGAATTCCACTGATTACTCGTGATTACTATTTGAATTCCACTGATTACTCGTGATTACTATTTGAATTCCACTGATTACTCGTGATTACTATTTGAATTCCACTGATTACTCGTGATTACTATTTGAATTCCACTGATTACTCGTGATTACTATTTGAATTCCACTGATTACTCCATTTCAACTGATTACGATTTTTATTTTGGATTTTCGAATTCCTCGATTGATTATGCGTGATTATTTGACGAAATATGTGATTACCGAGATGATTACAAAAGATTACTAGGAAATCATATGATTATTTCTGATTCTCTCAATATTCCATGTGATTTCCAGTGATTATCGGAGATTTCTGATTACTCACAAAATTGATTATGATTACTTATGATTTTCTTAGAATTCTAGAAATCAAGTAATCGATTTCGGCGGTTTTGTACACCTGATTACTCAAGTGACTAGCCCCTCGCTGTCAAGTAAGGTACGATGTGGCTACTATTACGAAACCAACCCTTGAGCCGCCTTGTTCTTTCCTGCGCCTTCATCAAGGAACCGTTTACGTATTATCCCCCCTTTCTTCGTTACTTTTGTAAATTATCTATTTTGTGAGCTGAGCAATTATTTAAAGTATTTCAAATTATCACGAACACCCTGAATAAAGCTTATCAAAGAATCATACAATGCAACTCCAGTGTTTAATGACGGTCAGTAACAACACGGATTCAAAATGGTATTTCTTTCTCCGAGGATTGCGACTTCTGAAAATACATTTCCATTGAATTTTTATGTATCTTTTCGTCTTCTTTCTTCCTTTATAAATTGCCATAATGTTTTAGTGTAACGGCCACTAACGGGTTTTTCAACATTATTCTGCCGTTACATCTCACTGACTTTTCCATGGTGTCAGTGACGTTATGTTTTGGTAGAGAAAGAGGGGGAAATATATTTTTGATTTTTCATTTTCTCAATTTTTGAAAACTAGCTGATTACGGGCCCCTCAGATATCCGGGCCCTAGGCAATTGCCTAACTTGCCAAGTGGTTAATCCGGCCCTGGGCATTTGAGTAAAGAATTTGGAAAGAAAATTCTTGCTCTTTCAAAAAAAGAAGAATGTGAAGAACTAAAACCCTGGATAAAGTCATTAAAAAAACATCTGTGGTATTGCTCTGAAAAATGTGACCAAGATCCAGATAAGCTGGAAGATATGTGGAAGTCTATTGGCTACCATGTTTTAAATGTGCACAACTTTCAAGATTTGCCAAATTATAAAAGGTGCGGACACCCAAGGCTAACACAAGATGCTGAAATAAGAAAACAATGGCTAAAAATTGGTTCTCCAGCTCATGATGGGCTTTTAAAGATCATCAACAACAAGTTACTAGTGAAGGATTTAAGGCAAACGAGTGGTTTCTCTCACACATCATGTTTAGAAAATTATCACAGCTTAATGAATAAATACTGCCCAAAACAAGTAGACTTTAATTTTGAAGTCATGGAAGCTAGAATAATACTCACTATTTTAGATCACAATTCCAATATCAAACGGGGTTGTCGTTATAAAAAGAATGATCCTGAAGTTCAAAATAAAGAAGAATTTGAATATTACTGTTCAAAAGTTACTAATGAATGGCAAGAACGTCCAGTAAAAGAACCAAAGTCAAAGGACTTCATAATCAGACTTCTTGAAAATATACTAATAAGTTATGAGGATGTCAACATTACCCTACCAGAAAAACAACAATGCAAAATCATTACTCCAATTCCAAAACCAGAAAAGGCCAAACTTCAGCGTGAAGCCAAAAAAGAAGACCAAAATTTTGATATTTTGTTTAAACTAGTTTTTTAATCACAAAATTTTTCTTAACACTAAAAATTAACTAAATTTTTGGCCATTAACATATCACAAGAAAATTTGATTGATCTTATCACACAAATTTGCATTTATCTTATCGCATAAATATATTTAAAAAAATTACATTTTAGATATAACATGAAGTCGACTTGTATTTAAAATTTATTTCATTTTAAAAAGGATTTATTTAATTTTAAAATTTATTTCATTTTAAAAAGGATTTATTTAATTTTAAAATTTATTAAAATTTATTTCATTTTGAAAAGGATTTATTTAATTTTAAAGTATTTGCTTAAAAAGTATTGTTATCATATTAGAAGTTTCATTTTATTACAAAAATGTAACGTTTTAACAATATAGACTAGTTAATAAGGGTGGCCTTAATTAAGCATTCCATGCGGCTACTACTTCAGGTACAGCTTTATAGCTAAAATATAAAGGCCTGGTTTTATGTTAGCAATAGAGTTATTTTTTTCCTATACACTGCAACGTCATAACCCTCTATCTCTTACCTTAGTGATATCCCCCTGCTAGGGGCAAATATTATTCTCTAACACAAACTTGCCCCCGAAGCAGGGGATGAATGGTTCACTCCCCCTCCAAAATCACTCTATCATTTTGAAACAATAATAAGAAAGAGCCAGCGACAAAATGTTTTAAGTCAATAAAGCTTAATAAAAAGTGTCACGCGCCTTTTTAAAATTATTTATACACAGTAAGCCAACTTTGAATGTTGAATATTCTCCAAATAATGGCTGTAAAATTATGAAATGGGGCTCAAAATATAAATTTGAACTTACTTGACTACTAATTTGAAATTCAGCCACGAAAAAATTCACTAAATGTATTAAAAATGCTCCAACACCAAGTCGGCTTTCAAAATTTTCTCCCCATAGAAAAAGCGTTAGGAGGTTTCCCTGGCTGATAGCGCACTGAACGGCGAAAGTGGGAAATAAGGGCACTTTTGCTAATTTTTCTTTAACATGGGGTTTTAGAAAAACTGGCAGGCCTTCTACCGCCGAAAGAAGGTAATCTAAGTAGGCCAGATGTCAGGTGATTCCATTGGGAATTCTTTTCTTATACTAAGATTGAACACACATAGGAAGTACTCTTCGATTATTCTTACCCAAAACATTGTAATCTATAAGTTCTGGAAGGAATAAAGCTCAAGATGTGGCCTATAATCCTGAAATCGTGTGATGCAAACACGGGTATTGATTGGAACTTCTTCCCTGAGGAAGGTTTATACTTTTCAAATTTGCTTGCAACACATTATTCCATTTTAAACATCCTTATTTATAAATTTAACTTCTGATTCTGAAAGACTGAATTAAAGCTCTTTATTTGAGCGTTATTGATCAAATTATTCGAAGTTTAAGACGAAAATTAAAGTGAATAAAGATGGACAAAGGGCCCGTGTGACAAATCTCGCTTATTCTGACCAAGGCCTAACCATTCTGGCACAGTGAAAACTGGAACAATTTTATTTTACCATGTCTACGGTTAATACCAATTCTTGAGCCTGATTATAGGCGGCAATTTCTTCAATTAATCTCAATTCTAAATCGGTATACTCTTCATATAGGGAATATCGCTTTGTATAATTAATTTTTCAGCTACCCTAACTATAAGCAGTCGACATTTTAACCGATTGCGCCTCCAATTGGCTCATATTTAGAACCAATGGTGGAAAGCAGGGGTGCGACGTCACTAATTTGTAAAATTACAAATGACCCAATTTGGGTTAGTAAAATAACCATATTTTCAGGGTTAAAAACAACACCATCCCAAACTACCATAAATAACTTATTCAACTAGCACTGGGCTATTTTTTAACCCAAATGAAGTTGAAATTCAAATAACCCAATTCATTCAACCCATGATTTTTAAGAGTGTAGTACACAATAAACAATTATGTTCAATGAAGGGACAGTGTCTTTAATTACATGAAGCAATATGTTTTACATTCTATCAAATTGACGCAAACTCGGTACAAAATTCACGAGGCGCCCAGTACAGGGCCCCAGGGGTCCTATAATACCTATAAAATCCTATAATTTTGAAAGTGTCCTATAAAATCCTATATTTTTGAAAAAGTCCTATAAAGTCCTATATTTTAAAATATTTCTTCGATTTCAACCCACCGAACTAGCAAACCTAAACTTTAGTGAGTTAATTCACAATGTTTAGTGTAAAATTTCAATTTTTTTCTTTGGATGTAAAGAAAATTACGCATTAGCGCATTTTGAAGCGTCCCCATCCGTCATAGAGTTCCTTTTTCTATGCCACGGCCGACTAGATCACATTTGCTGTTTTCGGGCGGTCAAGATCAAGTGTAGCAGGGGGCGCCCCACTCTAGGCATGAAGTTATGAACCTTCTATACTCTAGGCCTCTAGGGAATCTACTAGCTGTCGTCTGCTAGATCAAAAAAAGGCGGGAATAATTTTTTTCGCAGCATTTCATTGTTGAGACGTTTCAAATTGGGGTTGTTACTTTTTAGGTAAGCATTATTATTTCAGAATAGTTTCAAATATAATATAGCTCAATATGTTTCCAGAATAAAATGGACCCCTGTTTATGCTTATGTTTATATGTTGAACAATAGTTAAAGCTAGGGACATTCTGATCATTCATCATCATGCCTAAAAACGAAACTAGTTTTAATGTCTCATGGCTCAAAAAGTTTGATAATAATGAAACGTTAATTGGAGAGTGGTGTTGCGAAAGCAAATCTTCTAAAAAGTATGCTTTTTGTAAGCTTTGTCAGACCGACTTCTCGGTTTCCAACCAAGGATTTCCTCAGATTAAACAACATTCATCTGGAAAGAAACATTTGGAAAACATTAAAGCTCTCGAAAATCAATTGGAGTTAAACGTAACTAAATCCGACAGCGATTCAAAGGGGAAAGGTTCCTTGTATTCATTTAATTTGGTCAGCCACAAAGACCAGTTAGCAAAAGCGGAAATAATTTGGGCTTTAAGGTCATTCGCCTCATGTGATGGAATAACAAATACTTTTAAAGCTATGTTTCCTGGATCCATACCGGACGGTTTCAACATAAGTCACTCTAAAATCTCATATTTAATTTCTGATGCAATTGGACCCTATTTTCACGATGAAATGCTATCGGATTTAAAGAATTCATCGAGCCAGTTTTTCAGCATTCAATATGATGAAACAACAAACAAACAAAACAAGAAAGAGCTAATGCTAAAAATTAGGTTCTGGTCAAATTCTTCAAATGAAATTGTAGTAAGACACTTGGAAACCTTTCTCATGGGACATGCTAAGGGCGAAGACCTTTCTCAACACATTTTACAAAGTTTGAACAAAAATGGTTTGCCACTGAAGAAACTAGTCTCCCTGGGAAGTGATGGACCTAATGTGAACAAGAAGGTCTGGCAGCTAATAAATATGGAGGTGGTTCAATCTCGTGGGCCTTCCAACTTAATGGATATAGGCAGTTGCAATCTCCACACACTGAATAATGCTCTAAAAAAAGGTTTAGGGCAAATTGGTGATGATGTTTCTGAATTAGCGATTTTGATCTTTTACTGGTTTAAAAAATCATCTGCGAGGCTAGAAGATTTTGAAGAAATACAAGTTAAAGAAGGGGTATCTACCAAAAAATTTATCAAGCACGTTGAGGTTCGGTGGCTTACACTAGGACCGGCAGCAGAACGCTTGCTCGAACAAATGAAGTCACTCGAGGTATATTTCCTAAAAGAACTGGCGAAGAATCAAGAATTAAAGAATAACAAAAAATATTTAGAAATTTGCAAGATTTTGAGGAAACCAGCAATTACTGCCGAAATCAATTTGGTAATTTCTACTTGCGAAACCTTTTCTCGATGTATGAAATTCTTCCAAAAAGAAGAACCTATGGTCCATTTATTGTATGAAGAAATTAGGGATTTGGCTATTGTGATTTTGTCAAAGATAGTTCGCCCAAATGTAATAGAAGAAAAGAAATTTCAGCTTCAAAAAATTGATGTAAAAAAAGACAATTCAGTTCTTTTGCTATTAGATAAAATGGATTTAAACCTTGCTGTAGCTCAATGTATTTCCTCACTAAAGGAAAAAGAAAAAAAGCTTTTCCTCCTAGCTGCTCAAGCTTTTTACATAAATATTGCTGATCACATCCTTAAAAAAACCTGTATATCCAATAAACTTTTGAAACATTTACGTTTTCTAAAACCGGAAGAAAGGAAGAAAAACAGAAGCCTTGACGACCTTCTCAATGTTGCAAAAGCTTTGCCTTTGGATGACCAAGTAAAATTCAGTGTGTCGCTATCTGAAGAATGGAAACTTCTGAAGTTTGAAGAGCTTGATGAAGAGATGACCAGCACAAACTCCAGAATCGATCAATACTGGCAAAAAATAGGGGAAATAAGATCTAGTTTAAATACTGAAAAATACCCAAATATTATGAAAGTAGTAAAGGCTGCTCTTGTTCTACCACATGGAAATGCTGAAGTAGAGAGAGGTTTTTCAAAATCTGGCAAGGTTGTTTCTGCTGACAGAACAAGCTTATCTCTGGCCACTATCAATGCAAGCATGACCATTAAAGATGCTATTAAAGGATACGAAAAGGTGCTACACTCAATTCCGATTACCAAGGAACTAATATTAAGAGCAAAACAAGCCCACTCATCTTATGTGGCAAGATTGGAACAGGAAAAGGAAGAAAAAGAAGCAAAGAAACTTAATGAAAATTTACGAAAACACGAAGAAGAAGCCAAGAAAAGAATGGATGAGGAAAAAAAGGAAACAAAATTGAAAGATTTGAAAGAATTATCGAAAAACGTAAATGATTTGCGAATGGAAAAAGATAAGTCAGAAGAAGTCACTGGAAGCCTTTTGGAAGAGGCAAACAGTAAACTGAAAGAGGCTCTCAAAAATAAGGATCTCACAGGTGTTGCAGTTGATGCTGGAAACTTGTAATACACATTATATGAAAGGTCGAGATGACGACAAAACTCTTAGATCTAAAGAGAAAACTTTGTTTAAAAGGCAATCAAACATGATAGATTCCTATATTTCCAAAAAACCAAAAACAAGTTCCTAAATTATAAAAAACGAACTCATTTAATTTGTGGTCGATTTTCACCAGAAATGAACTGAGCTAATTTTTTATAACATAGTCATAATTAGTCATAAAATGTTTTAATGTCGTATTATGTTCCTATAAAATGTTTTATTATAATATTTTCTATGTTCCAGTTGAAAATAGTTGAAATAAAAGTTTATTTCGCTTCATTAATTAAAATTTTAGTGTCCTATATAATCCTATAATTTTGGAAAAACGTCCTATAAAATCCTATATTTTCATGAAAAAATACCTATAATTCCTATAAATATTTTCTAAATTCGGCTGGGGGCCCTGCGAAGAGTGTTTGAGTGAGGAAGACACAAACTTATTCTTAAAAATTCAAATGCCTTAGGAGAATAGAAATGAACTGTCAGGGCAAAGCTTATCACTTGGGCGTATTGTTGTTTTTTTCTATTTTTCAATCCCGATTGCCGCAAAAATTTAAATAATTCTATAGGAGTTGATCCAAATCTTTCTTCAATATCCAAAACGGTTTCTTCTAAGAGAAGATTTGTTTCTTCAACTGGTAGGGAGCGTGTTTCAGGGAAGAAAGCTTTATTTCTGAGCGTTTACTCGCTTGCTTAGCAATCCGAAGCTTTTTTCGAAGCATTTGGACTTTGTTCTTCTCGCTTTGTAATGCCCTCACGAGTGCTGTTGAATGCATTGATGTTTGACAAGTTTTCTGTTACGAAAGTTTAAATTTAATGCCTGTTTCAAACTAGCGAATAAATGGTCTTAAACTCAGCTGTAGATATGTCTTTATGAACTGAGGGAGCCGCCTCACTGAAATGCTTAGAATAAGTCTATGAGATTCGTGAAGCAATGTTAGTAACGATCTTGAATTCTTAGCAGGTAACTTTAAGATAAGTCTCATCAACCTACATGATCATGATTCTGTTTCTTTCCGTAGTTTGATCATTATCTATTATTGGGTCTATTTCATTTTCCAGTTCGATAATTTCACTCGCACCCAAAAAGAGAGTGTTTGAAGCCTCCTCAATCATAGGCTTTAGATTTCACATTACTAAATTAAATTTATGACAGATTGTATTGACTAAGTTCGTTTCTTTATATTTTTTGGGGTACATATTTTATTCTGTGTTTTCATTATCAGTTATGATTAATTCTAGTTCAACACCTTAGAAATATTCATCCTGGGTAGGGAATTCAACCGACCTGGGTTGATAGAAAATTTTGGAACCTGCTGATGATTCTAATTTGCTATAAAACCGTTTCTTAGGCACCAACATCGCTAAATTTTATTAAACTTTTATTGTAACGTACTTTCGTCCGGTACTTCGGTTCTATTTACTATAGGCCTAAGAATCTGGAACCTCTAGTTCCTCGAAAACCGAAGTTATTGCGCCGCCTCGCGATAACACGGTAGTCACTCTCCCTAAAGTGCTTTACCCAAACGAAATGGTAATGGCTAAGCTTTAATTCGGATCTATTTAAAGCCTTAAGCCATTTCAAGCACAAATTTACTTTGCTTTGAGGGAATCTTTATTGGGTGAAAATAATTTGTGTACAACATGAAATATAACATGATGAAAATAATAGTACTTGTGGAAAGGTATTTTTTCCTTTGCTCAAAAACATTTACAAGATGGAACAGTGCAATATTTACCCATTTTGGGAAAATATTTAGGTTTTAAAATAAAAAACTTAAAAAGTTTGGTTTGTTTAAAAATATCTATATTTATAAAACTTAAAATTGTACATCAACTCTTGTTTTTCAATATTTTTTCATTTAAATGAAAATAATAACCTTTTTCAATCCATAAATTTAACGATATAGAAGTTTGCGTTAAGGATTTCAAAAATGCGGAAATTGCAACTTGGATTTGGCGCACTTTTTTTAAAAAATTTAATAGTTTCTCCGCTCGGCGATGGGGGCGCCACGTACGAAAAACCCTATCACACACGCGAAGGAGGATTGTAATTTTCGTCTCAGAATGTCGCGAGACCCCCCCCTCGCAATAGGTTGTGTAGGTTCTTAATAGTGTTCTAATGTCTATGATTTCATTACTGTGGGATGCTGACAAACGATTTTTCTTATACAAAAGGACAAATTCCAATGCTCGGGCCAAAGAACGGGGCTCCGAGAAGGAACAGGGTCTTTCCTCGATGGAGGAAGGATCGGGATTGACAGTCGTGTTGGCGGCGTGGTCCGGAATAACATGTATCCGAATCTGCGGCATCAAGGGGCATGCCCTTGAAAGAGTTGGATAAGCTTATTTGGGCAAGGGCTATACTGTCTCTCAACACAGGGGTACGAGAGAGTCTTTTACTGGGTGCAAAAAGGTCAGATTCAGTTTCATGCTTAGGAGAGGCCTCGCCGGCAGCATGCTTTCCATCAGTAGAAAGGGCGCTAGCCAAGAAACTCGTGGATGCTTTAGTCGTGATGATGGTCAGAAATGAAAAGGTAAATCGGCCTTACCCGACAGTAGCTGCCACATTTAACCCCGCCCGTAGATAGGGACATTCAGATTCAAAATTTATTAGTACCCTATGTCGTTTTCACATAAAGGGAGACATGCTATCATGGTCTGAACTACAGACGAGGGAAGGGAAAAACCTTTAAAACGGATTAAAAACCCTTCGAGCTCAACTCAAGTAAACTATTTAAGTATTAATTGAGTAAACTCTGTGAGATGGTGCATTAATGATTTAATTTCTTTTCTTACTGTTTCGTTTTCTAAATTATTCTTGTCTCTATCTGGTTTGGTTGGTCGGTTTGAAAAGAATCCTACAAATTGTGGATAATGCAAAGCATCTGCCTCTGCCTGTCCACTGAAGCAGAGATCTTCTTCCCGATGACCGAATTCATGTAAATATTTCGCGAACTGACCGTGCCCGCTCATGATTTGACTCAAAGTGGTCAGGGACAAACGAGTTTTCACTAATTCTATTTCTAAAATGAAAAGTGCTCCTTCCCTTTTCAGAGTGCGCCCAATCGGACTGCCATTGCTCTAAGCAAAATGAATGTAAATAATATTGCTTTATACTTGACTTATAATAACCTATTTCTATATCTACAATAGCCCTTGTGCAGGGTTCTTTCGCAAGGGCATCCGCTCTCTCATTCTCATAGATCCCGTTGTGAGCTTTAACGGAAGAGATGTTAATTATTAGTCCCTTAGTTATCATTTCGCACAGGAGTTTTCTTGTTACCTCTCCGAGTGGCGTACGTCACGGAGAGGTTCTTATTTCGACGTCTCTGTCTGTCTGTCTGTTGTTACACCCCAGGGAACCGCGTTCGCAGTTAACAAAACGGGGCAATTGTGTTCTCAATTGCCGGACCGGAAATTTGGAAAATTGTATTCCACTTAGAATGAATATTACACCATTGTCTGTAACACCACCATCCTCTGATCATTTGTCCATCCCACTTGAACACCAGAATGTAGTTATTGGCTTCTTTACATCACCATCATCCGTTCTTTTGTCCATCCCAGATGGACGCCAGTCTGTACTTACTGGCTTCTGAACAGCACCATCTGGTCTTTTCTCCATCCTAGAGTGGGATATAGACCGTGTGGGGAAATGTGAAGCTCCGCCCATTGACATACGCAGAAATGTTTACTTAACAGATGTTTTACTTTCAACAGCAATACGTAGATGGCGAGAAAATCTACCCAGTAGCGCAAAATTCAAAATGCTTCGTTTCTAGAACATTGGTGTTACTATAGACATTCTTGATTGAAATTTTAACACTAAAACTGAATATTGGTGTTATTTTATAGATTGTGAAATATATTCTCCCCAATTTTTAAACACAACTTACACATTGTTTATTACTAATGAATAGAGTTGAACATATTTTAAATATAAATATATAAATTTACTATGTCTTGTAAATGCGCATTTCCGCATTGCACAAACACAGAAAAGGATGTTTAATTATTTTATTTTCAAAATAATCCTGACGTTAGACAACAATGGTTTAAATTTATCGGTAGACATAGCAATGATGCCTTAAATGGAAAATATCGGCACTTTGCAAGGTAAAGTCTTGTTTTATTAATGAAAGAATAATAGTTATCTAATAACCACTTTGTTTGAAGGATCATTTTTCTCCAAATTGCTTTGGCACAAATGGTAGAAAACTCCCAAATGCAGTTCCTACAAATGGAGCACGAAAACCAACTCAAAAAGACGGATCCATGTCTGAAAGGAATAATATAAAAAACACCGGACATGATATGGTAAGTTTAGATTTAATAACATCGTGAAATTGTTTGCTATCAGGGATGTTTTAGTTACTTATTGCAATTAATCCCAAGACTTTGTAAAGTGCGGCGTTTGGAATCAATTGACGTGACCAAAAATGTAAATAATCACGATTAAGAAACAGATTGAATGTATGTTAAACTTTTTAGCGTTGGTAAACTTTGCATTAATATGTTAAAGGCGTCTGTTGACAATCCACGAAAGTGCCACATCGAAACACAGACAGAAACTTATTCTGATGAGTCAAAGAATGCCTCTTAAAGCCTGAAAATAATTATACAAGATTTGAAGACTTCAATAGCGGCATTATCAAAGAACAATACAGACCTTAAAAAACAGCACGCTATACTCTTTTTGGGACACGAAAGATCGAGGTACCACTTAGAGAAAGTAATGACGGCCTTTGGCAACTCTACACTGCGGATCAAATAAATCACGTTGTAGAACAGCGCAAACGATGCATACAGTGGTCTTCTCTAGCCATACAATCGTCGTTACAACTTCTGTACAGTATTGGTAGAAAAGGGTACAATTTCTTACGTGATCAAGGTCATCCACTTCCAATAACAAGGTGCCTAAATCAACATCTAGAGACGCTTCAATTTCCACCAGGTATTCGAAGTGCGACGCTGCGCCTGCTGCAAAAACAATAATCCGAAATGACAAAGATAGAAGAACGTTTTTTACTCTTGGTTGACGAGATCAAATTAAGCGTTCATACGAATATGATGCTGGATTAAAAACTGTATTGGGACGTTCAACATTGACCAACCATGCAGCCACTACTCGGGGATTAGTGGTAATGGTTCGCTCTGCTTGCTCCAAATGGAAATACATTCTTAGTTGGCATGTTGTTGGCAACATTATAGACAGCGGTGATCTGAAGAATTTCATGACGGACTGTATAAAATGCCTTCATGACGTTGGATTTAACGTTGTGTCGATAGTAAGTGATATGGGCCCAGGGCCCTAAAAATATGGCTATGTATCGTGACCTAGGAATTACGGTGTCATGTTATGAAAAGAGACACCACTTTACACACCCGTGAAATCCAAAGATTATTGCAATACCAGGTCCACCTCATGTTTTGAAAAGTGTCCGAAATTCTATTCCGGTGGATGTCTTGGAGCTGCCAGAGCAATGTGTTGCGAAATATTATCTTCCTTGCAAGAATGTTGACATTTAGTACTTGTTGCACCTCATAAACGTTCGGGGAACTTCAGATCTGAAACTAGCGCCTAAACTTACCCCGTCACATGTTAATCCAACACATTATCAGAAGATGAGAGTGCCTCTTGTGCAACAACTATTAAGTGTCGATACAGCTGCTGCGGTGGAAACCTGTTCACATTGGACATATTGAAAAGGAGGCCTTAACAACTGTTTTGTGTTGTCGGCGTAACTGGTTTAAAATAATAAATGGTCGTTGTAAAAGCAAACTAAATTTTAAAACCCATATTTAGGAAAAGGGGCATAATTTTTGGTGAAGGCACTAAATTCAAAAACCGATATCTTGGAAAAGGTGGCAACTAGTTGAATCTAACCGCAGCTAGAGCTATAGGGATGCGAATTTTTGGTGATTTCAAATTTTCAAACGAAGTTTTGGCCCAGTTCCGGCGGACGATTATTTTTTTAACTATTTTATTTGAACTCCCCATGGTCTAATAAGTCAGGTAAGACCGTTATTTTATGTAAATAGATATAATGCAATTGTACTAGTTATTTAAATTAGCTAAAGCTCATCAGAAAAAATACTATGACCTCCGAAATGATCCTCTAGATTCTAGAATTCGAGGTAGGAACATTAGTATGGATGGAGAGCCATCATCTGTTAAGTACGGCAGGTCAAATCATGAGAAAACTTAGTCCTTAATTGGCAGGCCCCTTTCGAATAGTTGAAAAGCATTCCCCTGTAGTCTACGAGTTAGACGATGCTAACTCAGGGCAGAATGTACGTAAAGTCAACGTAGAACACTTAAAACTCTACTGGACAAATGTTAGTATCTTCAACGATGCATCCGCTTCACAGTCAGAAGTTGCAGATGAGATGATCCTGAGCCTAACCCTTCAACAGACTGTGGTCTATAACACCAACCTATGGAGACTTCCTCAATCTCATCATCTGATACCTCAACGTCAACTACTCTGGACGATCAAGCTCCAGATCAACAGATTATTTCTGCTATTCCAGATGTATCTCGTCAACCTACCGAGTCCGATAGTGTACCGGGCATGGCCCTATTCGAGGATCCTCCCCTCCTCCTCCATACCTATCACGATATGCCAGCTTTTCAGCTCACTAGTTCTAGTGATCATCCGCCTTTTGCGGCAGGGGAGGCCTCCCCGTCTGGTCCGGAAAATTCAGTCGGGGAAAACCAGCTACAAATATCAAATTCTCCTTCTAGTTCTTCAGCAGAACTTATTCAACCAGAGCATAATTCTCAATCGAATCGTGAGTCCGAGAGTTCATCGGCCACGTTATATGAGTCCGAGAGTTCATCGGCCACGTTATATGAGTCCATGAGAACTCCACGACTATATATTATTATTTAGAACCTTTTCGATTGGGATGGCGAAGAGAAGTATGCAAACGGGCAACGGTTAGACCAAGAGGCCCTGACTAAGATATTTATTATCGACCTCCTGATAATAAACGATTACGATCGCTATACGAGGTCCTGGTTTACCTCCAGAAAAATAAAATTACCAAACTAGGGAACATTTCTCTTTTAACCGAGAGCCAATTTGGATATGCCTTTGGGAGTTTATCTCTCAAGCGCATAAGAGACATATCTAATATAAACAAATCTCTCCTAAAGATGGCGAAAAAACCAGAAGCCACTACGTGGTTATTCGATGTCCCAAAAAGAGCTAAAGGAAAAGTAGTTCAGAAGCAAAGGCAGCAAAGTGTCACAGAGAAATTTGTCAAGGTTCTGGAAGATTATTCTCCTAAGGAGCCGTGGAGAAAAGAAATATGTCTCAATTGTGTCGACATGGGTCATGAGGGTAAGGAGTGTTATATGCCGAATCGCTACGTCAATTCTTAATGCTCGTGGTTTAAGTGCTTTTCAAAAGGGCATACGGCGAAAATTATCCTTTTGATGATGAAGATGCTTTAATTTTAGGCGTCCCTCAGGAAGAGATAGGGGATTTGATAAACCCTACTGGGATTGTCCCTTTGAATTCCCAATCATCTCCTTCCGACCAGGATTTATCTTCCCGGTTTACCCCTTTAACTGAATTTTCATCATTGGCCGGATCGTCTAACCAGCCTCGATAACAGGAATATCTTCAAATTCTCGGTCATTAACCTCGTATCTGACTCAACCTCGTCGCTAAACGAGCTTAACCGAACCCATTACGGTTTATCACAAGTTCAGGGCGCAAGCCCTTACAAACCCGGCTACCATCAGTGAAAAACCTGCTCCAGACAACGAACCTCCAATTCATCTTCCACTCCTCCTCCTCCTCCTCCTCCTCGTCAATGGAGCCCTCTAGAGCCCATTGATGAGGAAGAAACAATTTGGATCAATGGGATGGATCCCTAGGGCAAACATCCCTAAAATTTTAATCCCTTCTAAGATTTCTAACGCAAAACATGCATTGATTTGGAGTACCGTGATTTGCTGGAAGTGTCACAAGATTAGGCACCATGTCGTTTCGGACTGCCCTGGAGTGGAAAAAGGAGCCGGGCATCGGAACAGAAAATGTTTGAGAAGCTACTGGAGAGAAGTATCATTATGAAGAAGCTTTGAATGCAACCCCAGCGAATCAAGTTCCTGTACCAAGGCCATTATCAGAGCAATATGTTTACGCAGTAAAAGAAGCAATTTAAGGTCTCAAAGTAGCTCGTCGTTTTTACCATTAGTAATCGCTTTTTTCATCAAAATAAATAATGCATAAAAATTGGTTTTATATTGTTGTATTAAAAACAGGTTTTTACAAAAATACTATTTCGTGCATTATTTTCTTAAACTGGACCAAGTTCAGTATAACCTTGATATAAATCTGATGGATATTGTCTCCTTATTCTATTTATCGCGCAACTCGGGATTGGGCGACTTACTCTCCTACCCAAAACTCTGTATATCCAACGTATAAACAAGCGATAAATTAAGTATCTATAGGTCCTATAACACAAAAGGAAAATCATTATAATTAATATTTATCACTTTAACTTCCACATTCATGATTTAGTAATATAGAAGTTTTGCATCTCATCTTTTGGGGTTAAACGTTCGGATTAATCTCATCTTCAGCAGGCACAAAGTTATTCTCTCTAAATTCATCAAATAGGATATTCAAATTATTTGGTCTCAATATATCATTGAATGTGTCCGTTTCTATTACGGGGCCAATTTCGTCAATTAGTCTTTCATTTGGAGGCTCATCTCTGCAGCAAAAACTCTTTTCTACTGTTGGCATCACGAAAAAAAAACTACAGTTGCACCTAAGAAAAGAGAACTGTATCAAAACTGTCTGACTATTCAACATGTCGAATAACAACAACATAAACTTAGCAATATTGAATCTTATTGATCAGTTTACTAAAAATGTAAATTGAAATTAACTACCAGTCATTGTTATGAAGTCCGGGGTGATCAACTTCCATCACAGGTAAGTTTTCCCCTTCCTCAGCAGGCTCTTCGGGAAGCAAGGGCTCAAATTGGTAAGGATGATTACCAAATTCTTCCTGACCATCATTATCCTAATTTGAATTTTCCTCATTTGATTTACGAGTTTCGAAAGATTCAACTGAGTCTAAACTATCCGATTCTACTACAGAGTCAGGCCCGTCTGAAATTTTGGATTTCGAGCTATCACTCGACGTCGACGATGATATTTTCTACTTTGCTTCTGTTGCAGACGACGGGGAAAAATCCTACAATCCGCAAATTGAGTTACCCTATATACTCCTATGAGTTTAGATTTCCCTCTAGCGACCAAATGTTATACTTCCCCAAAATTTCTAAAACATACCGTAGAGTAGTATATTAACATGAACCCACTTGAGTTCAACAGACTGAATGACGAGCCGCGGCCCGAAACGTCTCAAAGAAATTTTAATGTTTTAATAAAATCACGTTGAATATCTCCGTAAACAAAAGTTTTTAATTCTTTTATAAATAAAGTATTATTATTATTATTTCCCAGACAATAGATATATTTTCCGTACCGATTAAAAATATACGCTAGTACAAAGTTTATCACAATCCTATGTATATATGTAAAAAGAGTATTTTCTGTAATTATTGTATTGCTATCTTATGATGTCTGTCTATATTCTCGTGAACTACTTGTATAGTTTTTTAAATAGACATTAAAAATCTATTTCATTTCATTTCATTATTATTAGTGAGTTTTAGCCTACTAATATCAATGCACCGTTACCATTAAAACTAAAACACTTCATTTCTTTACATGGTTTTAATTTTACTTTCTTGTTTTTAAGTACTAGGTATTTTATTTTAATATTAAATTACAAAACGTTCTTCCACAGGTCCATCTTAGTCAAGTTTACATGTTATCTCCATAGAAGCGTAAAATTCATGCCGCCAAACATTGTAACTGCTCATGCGTGGTCATAAGTGTGAACAGGTCTATTTGGCATCCAGGGAAAAATTGAATCTCTAAATGATATTTTTTTAAATTTTTACTTTCAAATGAGAAATACGGAAAATCAACTTATGTGATGCATAGTTAAAAGTTATAACTCCCTCGGCTTGATAATTAGTAAAACTACTAGATCTGGTGCCTTCGATTTTATTTCTGTACAATAAACAACGAATTTGAAGTAAAATTCAAGGCAAGAGGTGCTCATATTGGTGAACATTGTATTATTTGGCATTTGGGAAAATTTCAGAAAACCATTAACAATTTTCATGAAGTAATGAGTTTTTATTTTACCTTCATTCGTGTTATTTATGTCAAGGCATTTAAAATGCGTAGGTATCGGAGCTCACTAATCTGAAAGGTTCATCTAAAAATCAGTATACAAATTCACTTCATTCAACAGAATGTTTTCATATATATGTTGCCAAATTTAATACTATGTCAAGAATATGTAGTAATTTTTGTCGACTCAAAAGGAATTTGGCCAAGAGATTGAAAAGACGAAAAGCATCTTCAGACCTTAATCAGAAAACTCAATTACGAAATATGACTGAAGTTCAAACAATACAGCTAATAAAGGAAAACTTTAAAGAAATTAAGAAACTGAAAAAGAAAAACCAGGTTTTGCAGCGAAGTCTAGAAAGGCTTTTAAACAAAATTAAAAAACTCCCCGAATCAGAAGGAATTAATTTCAGTCAAGTAATTGACGATAATCCGTTTATTAGTAAAGAAAACTTCCAACTTTTTATGATGAGGCAACAAATGAATATGATATGGAAACAACCATTTCACAGTTTTGACAGTTACTTGCGATAAATTGGCCATTAATCGCCAATTATTGCGTAATGAAAGTAGTTTTAATTTCAATATTAATAATATTATACGTAAGTTCCGGTATAAGTCACTCAACTTACTTAATAAAACCAGAAGTTGATTTGAATGAGCACGAACTTAGACCCTGACAAGGGTGTTGCTACAAAGTACGAAATATTTATGCACCGATGGAAGAGCCAAGAGATATTTTTTTATATATCAGAAGCCCCTATCTAGTTAAAACCGTTCGGAACTGTTTTGCCAATAGTGGAGAAAAGAAATCCCGTTTACTTAAAAAAAGTGGAAAAAAATATTCTTTGGGCTCATGTCCAAGAAATGTACAACAACGATTGTTAATCACATTTGAGACTTTGCCTTTAACTAACTGACAATCATATAATGTTGGGACCTTTCCACGCAATGAAAGTGAAATTGATGACTCAGGTTTTGAGTCGAAGTGTGGCATTGGGAATCTAAGAACAGGTAGGGGAACAAGAATCTGAAACTGTTCAATTTTATAACTATGTTTAACCGCTTTTCTACATGTTAAATACCAGAAATCTTGGAGAAGGTAGGGGGAAAATGAATGTTGATTTAGAACCTTATCTCTCAATAACTGATTGGAGATTTAAGGTGCAGTATTGCGAAGCTTAGTCCTAAAATGATGAATGAACTGATTTTCTCAATATATTTAGTGGCTGGAAGATTAATTTCACCACTACCTTAATGAGTGAAAGAAGAAGCCAACGCATATCCTGATGCCTCTTCTGAAGGTAAAAAAAGATGCAATTAATCAGGGAAACTTTGGATGACATATTTATAACGGGTATACGGGATTTACGAGGTCACCGCCCCTTTTAGCTGTGACGTCAAAGATGTTTATTCCGCGCCATTGCTAGCCAGTACAGTTGCAGACGAATTTGAATTTCTCACTACATTCACTCATCTTCCAAAAATTGAGTTTAAATAGATTCCAAATCTTTAATAAAATGAAGAGTGTTCAACGAGGAGTAATTGTGATGGAAAAAGAAATTATATCATGTGGTAAGAAAAAGTTTTTTTTTCAAATGTATCAGGAATATTATTATTTAACTATTTTCACAAGCCTTGTTCAAGGCTTAGTGATCTGATTTAGCTTTGCTCAATACACATTGCCCCTGAGCTCAAGTAAGGATTTGAATAAACGGTATCTATTTATTTACAGGTATATGGGCGTTCAGAAATCCTAATTTTCTGTCAGAAAAGGATTGTAACGATAACACTAAAAATTGGCCTAAATTAACGAAAGAAAAAATCAGAGACGACTTGATAAATTCCTGTGATAATCAAGCTGCTAATGCTAGGAAAAGTATGGAAGCTGGGAATTACTTTGAAAGTGGATGGGTTGGAACCATATACAGCGCAAAACTGAGCAACGACTTGGTGGTATGTCGTGGTGAAGTGACACGGTCGCAGACTCTGTCAGAAAGGGACCACCAAGCACTGTTTGTTAGTACACTTGATGGACATATTATTTTTGGTCATTGTTCTTGTACCGCTGGATGGCTAAGGTATGCAGCCACGTTGGGGCCCTATTATTCAAAATAGAGTCTTGGAAAACGGAAGAAATGAGGGGTCCGGCATGCACTAGCCTCGCAAAGAAATGGAACAATACGACAAAGCGTAAAATTGAACCAGTATTGTTTGGTGAAATTAATTTTTTTAAAGATGAAAATTTCATTAAGGATGTAACTCCACCCATGAAAAAACCAGAGTATTATGAAATGCATAAAAGCTTTCAAGAAAAATTTAAACTTCAATATTAGAGCCTCTACTTTTTCACCAGGTTCAGTAATTAGTGATACGTTACACGAAACAATATTGCCTCGATCTACCCCACGCCCGCCCAGAATTAAGGCGCTAAGTGAAAATAGGAATTTTTCGAATATATGGAGTCAAGATATTATCCACGGAAATCACACCGTTGACTGTGATAACCCGTTAAACTCCACTAGTCTAGGATGTGAACCTTGTAAAGTATATTTTAAAATATACGTTGAAATGGATAAAGAAAAGATTAATTTATTAGAAAAAGAAACGCTGGCACTGTTGAATTAAGTTCAACGTTTTTCAATTTCTTTACATTTTTTATATAATTTGATGAATATTTTTGAATGTATGAATGTCCTCTTAAACATTTCTCACTTTTTATAAAATTCTTTGAGCCCTTTAGTTACAAGCCCTCTCCATACACATGTACCGTACCGACCGTACCTCTATACCTTTGTCAAAATTCTCGTCCCCTTCTAAAATTCACGCAGAAACCTAATTTTAACCCCTCCTAAAATATGTGTTATTCGGTACATCACCAAGAAAATTTACCCCAAGAGAGAAAAATAACAAAATCCGATCAGTAGTTCGAGAATTTCCACCGGCACTTCAAGACGCTTTAAAACTTCATTCCTGAGTGACCGCACCCAAAACTTAGAATTCTCGATCTCCGATTTACGCATCCCCAATTAAATTTAACTTTAAGTTTTTTGTTTAAATAAATTCAGTTTGATAATGGAAATAAGAGTTTTTATTCACCCTATACACCCTTCTCTCGAACCTGGGACTCTCAACTAACGCTCTCCCACATAAACGCAACAACCTAAAGTTACGTAACTACTTAAATTTTACTAACTTTAACTTCCGGAACCTTTCGCCACGACATTTTTGGTGCCAAAACCCGGGACAGAAGGTGAATTACGGGTTTGTGAATTATCAAATTACTGAGTTAACGCAAGAACAATGGATAACCGTACAAAATTAGTGAAAAAACGCCAGCCAATACGCGCTTCGGTAACTAGACTCGTGAATGCGGTCGACGCGGAGGTGGCGCGAGAACAACCGAATCCAATTATCTTTCAAGACGCGATATCACAATTGCCACTTAAAATGCAACAACTCCAGAATTTGGACGTCGCAATTGAAGAACTCACACCAGTAGACGACCCCTCATACGAAGCCGAACTTGAAAGCGTTGAAAAATATTCCGATGACATTACACGCGCTATTTCTCGCTCCGAGTATAAATTAGATATACTACGAGACGAGGGGCTAGTCACTTGAGTAATCAGGTGTACAAAACCGCCGAAATCGATTACTTAATTTCTAGAATTCTAAGAAAATCATAAGTAATCATAATCAATTTTGTGAGTAATCAGAAATCTCCGATAATCACTGGAAATCACATGGAATATTGAGAGAATCAGAAATAATCACATGATTTCCTAGTAATCTTTTGTAATCATCTCGGTAATCACATATTTCGTCAAATAATCACGCATAATCAATCGAGGAATTCGAAAATCCAAAATAAAAATCGTAATCAGTTGAAATGGAGTAATCAGTGGAATTCAAATAGTAATCACGAGTAATCAGTGGAATTCAAATAGTAATCACGAGTAATCAGTGGAATTCAAAAAGTAATCACGAGTAATCAGTGGAATTCAAATAGTAATCACGAGTAATCAGTGGAATTCAAATAGTAATCACGAGTAATCAGTGGAATTCAAATAGTAATCACGAGTAATCAGTGGAATTCAAAAAGTAATCACGAGTAATCAGTGGAATTCAAATAGTAATCACGAGTAATCAGTGGAATTCAAATAGTAATCACGAGTAATCAGTGGAATTCAAGTAGTAATCTCGAGTAATCTGCGGCAATAACGGGAAATAATTGTAAAGATTATGGAAATCACCTAAAATAATCGTAATCACGGAAATCAAGAAATTCATTCAGTAATCAACGGAATTCACATAAAAATTCAGAAATCAGAAATCGGGTGTACAAAATTTTGGAGAATGACTAACCCCTCGCTACGAGAGGAACGCCTGGAAGCAACCAGACAAAATCGCGCTTACAATACTGAAGATCGCGCTTACAATACTGAAGATCGCGCTTACAATACTGGAAATACAAGTGAGACATCTATTACTTCAAGCATGCCTATGATAAAACTACCTACGTTGGAAATTGCCAAATTTGACGGCACTAAGACAAAATGGACCAATTTTTGGAGTCAATTTGAGTCTTCCGTTCATAACAACAAGAACATAAACAAGTCAGATAATTTTTCTTATCTTAAATCATTCCTTGAGGGCGCAGCCGAGCGATCCTTGGCAGGTTTAGCCCTATCAGCAGAAAATTATGACGCCGCAGTCACCATTTTAAAGGACAGATTCGGTCAAAAGGACTTTATTATCATTGAACATTTGAACAATTTCTTGAACTTAACCGCAGTTAAAAGGTCAAGTGATATTGCTAGTTTGAGAAAGTTTTATGATAGCTTGGAGGTGGAAATAAGAAGCTTACAATCATTAGGCGTAGTAACACAACACTACGGCATTCTTCTATCTCTAATCGTCATGAAACTACTTCCACAAGATCTTGCATTGTCTTTTAATCGAGAAAGAACAGACACTACTCAATGGGACGTAAATAAACTCTTGGAACATCTACAAAAGGAAATTTCTAGTAGAGAGAGAACGCTATCCGTACAAGGAAGTAACTCCGAAATGACGCAATCGAGACCATCTCATCCTCAGTCACACCCTCAGTCAAGACCCGCGCTACCAAGGAATGAACCGCATCGTAGTCAAAGACCCTTTAGCGCCGCCAATTTGAATGTAGGGACTACCAACAAGTATTGCCTCTATTGTGAAGAGAACACTCATTATCCAAGTGAGTGCACGCGATTAACTTCTCAGGAACGTTGGAACATAGTAAGGCAGAAAAATCGTTGCACTATTTGTCTTCGTCAACGCCACCAAGCAAGGCATTGCTCGATTAAGAACAAAAGCTGCAGAAAATGTGGTAAACACCACCATACTTCTCTTTGCGACTGTACCGAAAGTTCTACTCCGCCAGCGAGCCAAAATTCTACGACTCCAGTGTCAAACGCTTTGATACCTAGCATCGTAGCAACCAATTCAGCGGAAACGCCAGAAGTTAAAAAGGAACTAGTCCTACTCCAAACCGCTCAAGCGTACATTTCCAATAAGGACGACAAAAAGGCTAGAGCGCGTTGAGTTCTGGACAATGGAAGCCACCTTACTTACATAAGAGAAGATTTTTCGCGACAACTAAATTTGGAAGTTATAGGCCAAGAAACGCTTGACGTCTATCGCTTTGGCTCAGCTCTACCCTTTCGAACAACCCGGCGCAGAGTTCGAATGACGATGACTAATGTCTACAACCCTTCGAAATCTATTGTCGTAGAAGCCATCGAAACGCCCGAAATCAGTGGGCCAGTATTCTCACCGCCAACCACTGAAATCATTAACGAAATGAACCGAAGAGGCATGCAAATAGCGGACCCACCGGTACCTAACGCCTCTGAAGTCAGAGAAAACTTCGCAGTACAAATCCTCCTTGGCTCTGACTACATCTGGGACATTTTATCTGGAAGCCCCGTTAAGTTGGGTAAAGCTCTTGTAGCCTTCGACTCTACCTTTGAATGGATAATTAATGGACCCACTCAGGCCCCTCCAATCTCAGTAGGCGGGCACACGATTGCAGTATTGACCACTCTGTCAGAAGAAGAAGATACTCATTTGAATACCCAGGTCGAGAAATTTTGGGACTTGGACGCCATCGGAATTCAACCTGAGAATGAGAATCCAATGGTCGATAGCACCATCCTCCAACACTTTAACGACACTGTGTGCTATCACGAAGGACGATACAGTGTATCATTACCATGGAAATCTAACCGTGGCCAACTTGGAGACAACCTTGAAGTAGCGACGAAACGCACCAGAAATCTTGTCCAAAAACTGAAACAAAGTCCAGAACATTTCGTCGCCTACGATACGATTATCAAAGAGCAACTACAGGAAGGCATAATAGAATCAGTTGACTTCAATTCCCAAGACGGCGAAACGGTCTATTATCTGCCTCATCGTTCTGTCGTTCGAGAAAACCGCGATACCACAAAAATCCGTATAGTCTACGACGCTTCATCACATGCGAAAGGCATACCCTCTATGAATGACTGTCTCGAAACAGGACCCAATCTAAACGCCGAACTTCTAAAGGTCTTGATCCGGTTTAGAGAAAAAAGGTACGCGTTAACCGGAGATATAGAAAAGGCATTTCTTCAAATTGGCATTAACATCCCTGACCGAGATGCCCTTCGATTTCTATGGGTCAACGACGTAAATCAGCCCGTAGACCAACCTTTAAAGACGTACCGCTTTGCTAGACTGCCATTTGGCCTGAATTGCAGTCCCTTCTTGTTAATGGTTACGATTCTGTACCATCTAAAATCTTACGAATTGGAAAACCCATTAACCTGTCTCATTCTGAAAAACGGACGTTACGTTGACGACGTAGTTGCTGGAGCAGATGATGTTGAGGAGGCATATCACTTGGTGAAGGTCGCCACCAACGTCATGAAAGATGCTGGTATGAATCTTAGAAAATGGAATATCAACTCCTCTGAATTGAGGCAACTTTGGGGAATGGAAAACGAGACAACCTGTCAACATTCTCTCACAAACACCGAAGCTGAGAAAGTTTTGGGTCTTTCTTGGAATATACAGACCGATTCTATTTTCTACGAAGTTCAACTCTTGTCACAATACCTAGCAGGCCGAAATCCTTCCAAGCGATGGGTGCTCAAGGCAGTGGCTCGTATTTTTGACCCTTTGGGTCTCTTAGCACCGTTCACCATTCGCGCAAAGCTATTATTTCAAGACCTTTGGCGTCTGAATATTCCTTGGGACTCTGATTTACCATCGGATATGGCTCACAAATTTAATACTTGGTGTGAAGAGATAAAGAAACTTAGCCAAATCCACATCCCTCGGTATTATTTTTCTGATCTTGAAAAGAACAGCCCTCCTTCCTATGAGCTACATTGCTTCGTCAATGCCAGCGAGAAAGCCTATGCGGCAGCCACTTACTTTCGCTATTCAATCAGCAAAGATACCTTTGGAACATGTTTGGTCGCCTCAAAAACGCGCGTCACACCACTACAAAAACAAAATGCCAACGGAAAGAACAAACCAATAGAAAATCGAACCGTTCCTGGTCTAGCATTGTCATTGCCTCGCCTTGAACTGATGGGAGCAGTTCTGGGAGCCAGACTTGTAAAAACACTAACAAACAATTTGTCCACTACTCCAAGTAGAGTAACTCTTTGGACTGATTCCACCATAACATTGAGTTGGATTCTGGGAAACGCAGCTCCTTGGAAACCGTTCGTTTCAAATCGCGTTCGTGAAATCCAATCATTAACGGAACCGTCCCAATGGAGACACTGCAAAGGTACAGACAACCCAGCAGACAATCCCACACATGGAATTACAGTCAACAACCTTGCAACTTCTTCTCGGTGGTGGAAAGGTCCAGAATGGTTAGCTAAGCCTTTAGCAGAACCCATCAACGATGACAATCTTGAAGAACAAGTACCAGCGGACGATTTAATCCACGAATTAAGAACCGCTTTTCGTTCCGTGAGCACTATCATTACCGCAGTTACCTCGCCACCAGAACCACTTTTAGAGCTAGCGAAGTATAGCACTCTCAATAAGGTTTATCGAGTAACTGGTTGGATCCGCCGCTTCGCTCACAACGCTCGAAATGTAACGGCAAAAAGAAAAGGCCAATTGACTACAGAAGAAATTAACCAAGCCGAAAACTATTGGATACGCCAAGCTCAACAGGAAAGCTTTCCAAAAGAAATGGCTGCTTTAAACGAAGGCCTTAATATTCCGAAAAACTTTTAACCTTGAGCCCAGTACTCGACGAATCCAATCTCATCTGCGTCGGAGGACGTTTAACTGGATCCAACCTGACCTACAGGGAAAGACATCCTTGGGTATTGGACCCAAAACATCAATTATCTGAATTAATCGTTAAAGATCAACATCAACGACTACATTGCGCTGGAGTCAACGATACTCTAGTGGAAGTCAGAGTACATTTTTGGATTTTGAAGGCCCGTCAACTCATAAAACGCGTAGTTAACGACTGCAATCGATGTAAAAGATTCCGAATCAAACCGTGCGTGGCAAAAATGGCCCCACTGCCATCTTCAAGAACAACAGTCGCACAACCATTTTCGGTTTGTGGTTTGGATTTTGCCGGCTCCCTATATGACCGCAAGGGAGACAAATGCTACATCGCTCTTTACACCTGCGCGGTAACTAGAGCCATCCATTTGGAACTAGTTTCCGACATGTCTGCCGATAAGTTCTTGCTCTCCTTCCGTCGGTTTATTGCTCGTCGTGGCATTGTCAGTCAAATTTACTCAGACAATGCGAAAACTTTCAAGCGTGCAGACATCGATTTAAAAGAGCTATTTGCCAACATACGCAGCCCTGAAGTCATGAAATTTTTCGGAACCCTACGAATTTCCTGGAGCTACATTGTAGAACGAGCCGCCTGGTGGGGCGGCTTTTGGGAACGACTCGTTCGCAGCGTCAAAATTGCACTTCGCAAGATCATGGGTAAAGCCCGTCTAGACCAAGAGGAATTGATGACGATTCTCGCTGAAGTCGAAGCAATTATAAATTCTCGGCCCATCTCCTACGAGTACCAAGACGCGGGGGAGCCAGTCCCATTAACTCCGGCTCACTTTCTAGTGGGAGAACGTCTCACATCCCTTCCATCTCGAATTTACAAGGAAAGTGACCTACCCTCTGCCAATCGAGAAGGTATAATCAAACGTTTGAAATACCGCCAGTCTCTGCTGGATCAATTTTGGAACCGTTGGAAGAAGGATTATATGCTCGAGCTCCGTTCCGCTCATCATAGCCCCAAGCGCCATCCTACAAGAGAACTAAAACCAGATGACATAGTCCTCATCGAGGAAGCCAAGGTTCCTCGACTTCTTTGGCGCATAGCGATGGTCACCGAAACCTTCAAGGGACGTGACGGCATAATCCGCTCTTGTCTACTTCGTCTTCCCAACGGAACACAACTCAAGAGACCCATTCAACTACTTTATAACTTGGAACTCTCTTGAACTTCACGTTCAAGGGCGGGGAGTGTTGAATTAAGTTCAACGTTTTTCAATTTCTTTACATTTTTTATATAATTTGATGAATATTTTTGAATGTATGAATGTCAACTTAAACATTTCTCACTTTTTATAAAATTCTTTGAGCCCTTTAGTTACAAGCCCTCTCCATACACATGTACCGTACCGACCGTACCTCTATACCTTTGTCAAAATTCTCGTCCCCTTCTAAAATTCACGCAGAAACCTAATTTTAACCCCTCCCAAAATATGTGTTATTCGGTACATCACCAAGAAAATTTACCCCAAGAGAGAAAAATAACCAAATCCGATCAGTAGTTCGAGAATTTCCACCGGCACTTCAAGACGCTTTAAAACTTCATTCCTGAGTGACCGCACCCAAAACTTAGAATTCTCGATCTCCGATTTACGCATCCCCAATTAAATTTAACTTTAAGTTTTTTGTTTAAATAAATTCAGTTTGATAATGGAACTAAGAGTTTTTATTCACCCTATACAGCCTTCTCTCGAACCTGGGACTCTCAACTAACGCTCTCCCACATAAACGCAACAACCTAAAGTTACGTAACTACTTAAATTTTACTAACTTTAACTTCCGGAACCTTTCGCCACGACAGGCACCAGCGGATAGATTTCTCTTGGAAGACTGTCGAGTAATACGTTTTACCGCATCTACAGCCAAAAATGTTCCGAAGCGCAACACCACCTCACCTGAAAACTTTATGAAAAATCACGTATTTTCAAAATTCCAAGGAAACAAAGCTACAAAGCACGGTACTGCACTGGAACCTGTAGCTAGAAATATTTACGAAGACATTTATGGAGTGAAGAAGAAAATCTACGTGAATTCCTTTCCCAATTTGGAAATGTAGAGATGTTCAATCTAGTCCACGAATTCCAGAATAAAACGTACACAGCCATTGTAACAATGACCTTTACTAGGGAAGATAAATTTGAAAACTGTTTTAGAGCTTTGGATGGGGTTGAGGCGTCTCAACACTATGATAGTGATAAAGAGGACTTTAAAATCGCAGTTGTTCTCAATGAGAATTAATTCTTTTATTCAAGAATTCGGTTTAAGTTATTACTACCTGGTGCCAACATTGTCGTTGCACGAATTAAATATGTTCAGTTCAAATAAAAAATTCTATCTATACAAATTAACGAGCAATTTCCCTTTTGGAAGTTTTGGAAGACACAAAGGGGTTTTTGCTGTATTGATTGTTATTTTCATGTTACAATTAATAATAGTATGATATTTACTGCATAAGTCTGAAGTTTATATAGTATGAATGTAAAAATTGAAATAAAACTCTGCAAATTAATCAGCAAATTCCCCTTTAAAGGACATAGAGGGGTTTTCTCTCGTTACTTTGCTCTTTTCATGTTAAAAAACTTGAAATCGAAAGGCAAGTTTTAAATAATTCGACAGTTTTTCACATAACACAGCGCCCATTAATTCGAGTGGGGTAAACTCATCTGAAGCCACAAAAAAGGATAAATAGACTCACCCCCCTCCGAAGCACGCGATGGTGCCTTCGTTTAACGATGGTGCTGTGGTTTAGGGATGGTTGCGCGCGGTGGTTTAGGCATGGTACTAGAGGATAACTTTCCTTCTTCTAAAGACTTAAGCTGTCTGCTGCGAGTTCTACTGTTAAGTTATATTAATTAGTCTCGCTCAGAACTGGGGCTTTGGCGTCTAGTAAAAAACTTTTTTCTCATGCTCACTTTTACTTTTTTATTTTGCACACGACATCTAGATGGCGTTGCAAAAATGTTACTCTATATGGAAACTTTGATGAGGCGATAGCCACTCTGTAATAAAGTCATTCTGAGGGTACACGATGGGAAGCGTATTACGCCGTATAACGCGGAAATACACTCGGGATTACTTTTTACAATTTTAATTTCAATATTGGAACGGATTGTAGGCATATCGCGCGAATTTACGGCATAAAAATCTCCAAAGAGGTAATACCGAAGGAATACGCCAGTACCTGATCCCTCGAATGACGTTCGGTGCTCGTTGACGAGGGGAAAATAAAGTCTTTCTGAGGGTGTACGATGGGAAGCGTATTACGCTAGTGCCTAATCCCTCGATTGACGTTCGTTGCTCGCGTCGCGCGGTTTTGCCTAGGCGCCTCGCTATCACGGCGATTCGATATTATGTACTTTGGGACCCTCGTATTTTCAGCTTGAGAGGTTACTGAGAATCAACGAAGGAGATAACGCCGCTCTAAAGACCGCGTGCTATCAGGGGTATCGTATATTATGTATGCAGTGAACCTCGTATTTTCTGTTTAAGATGATACTGAGAATAAACGAAAGTGAGATCTCTGTTCTAAACGTAGCAGGTTTCACGGGGGACCGGGAGTCTTATCCCTTACGAAAATTTTCTTTATAATTCTTAAGAAAAGTTGAAGGTATTTTTTGGGGAATTTCTTAATAGGTTCTTTCAAATGTTCTTAAGAAATTTGGCACTTTTACCTTTAGGATTTCTTAAGAATCCACTTAGAAAATTATATAAGCATTCGCTAAAACTTCTTAAGATATTCTCAATAATTTCTCAAAATATTCTTTAGAGTTTCTATCCATTTTCTTTAGGGTTTCTCTCCGTTTTCTTTTGGGTTTCTCTCAATATTGTGTAGGTTTTTCTCTAAATATTCTGTAGGTTTTAAATAAAAATCCAGAAAATTCACCTTAAACTCAACTGTTTATTGAAAATAACTTAATATAGGTATAATCTAATTATTTTCATTTCCTTCATCCGTAGCTGGAACTTCTTTAATTTTTGCCCTTCTCCTCGCGGTTTTCCCTTCTGCCAAGTCATTAATTTCTTTTATTTTATCACTAATTGTCTGCTTTAAGGAAGCTTTTGGTACATCTGGAAATTTTCTGCCTGTAAACCCTAAAATTACCCAAATACATGTATTAGAATAAGAATTTTTAAATGAACGCAGATATGAAGGTTACTAATCATTAGTATCTTTCACTATTTGATAAATCAGAACATTTTTATGCTTGAAAAGTGTGTAGCGGACAGCTTTTTAAGCGAACCGGTTACAAGTGGTACGTGTAGTTTATGTTAGAAAAATCAACTCTTGAATAAATATACATTCAAAAGTGTTTATGAATATATACCTAGTACTGCGTTGACTCGCTTCGGGTCCAATTGTCTTCTAGGGGGAATGTGCTTGTAGGCATTTGATTGTTTTCCAGTAAGAGACGTGTTGACAATTTCCAATTCAGTAAATACCTTCAGTAAAAGATTTCTGGCAAAAAACCGCCCATTTCCGTTAGAAGAAAACTCGGCTTGGGTAACATCGGATGTCTTCATGAAAACCGCATCTCCAATGTTCATCTACAAAAAGAGAAAGCTTTGAATCAGCGTCTGAGGAAAGTATACATTTGCTAAAACCAATTTAATTACCATTTCATCCTCAGTTGGTTCAGAAAAACCATGCCTGCAACCATTTCCTGAACTATTTTCAAGTTTCTTTTGCATTTTTTATTAAACAATTCAAATTTCAGTTCCCAAAATTTAATGGAAAAAATATCAAAAGTTTCATTGAATTTATTACATGTGTTTTGCATCCTAACGAGGGGGTATAAACTAGTATGCGCTATATAAAAAGCGGAGCGGTGTCGCGATGTCTGATAGACCTGAAAGTATAATTTTCCTAAAAGGGCAGGTAAGTACACAAAGTTGTGGATAAGTTTATAGACAAATTGTACTTCATAAAGATCTAAAAGACAGCGCAAAGTAGGAAGGGATAGAATTTCAAGTAAGAATAAATAGTCATAGCGAGCTTTAGGTATAAAATACGTGTGGCAATATTCAACAAATTTCCTTTGAATACGTTCAATCTTATCAAAGTGGTGGGCACTAACACCACCCCAAGCAACCCATCCAAAAACGCCACGAGATCTTACAAGACTGAGGTACAAGATTCTGAAATGTATTATTGAGTGTATCTTTCGTGTAAATTTAAGAGATATTGCGAGAGTGCGCCTGCATCTATTAACACAATTATTGACATGATTCGCAAAAAGTAGGCGGGAATCAAAAATGACGCCAAGATCTTTGGTCGTAGTTGAAGTGGGTATAACGGAGTGGTCTATAACGTAAGAAGTGGTAATAGTTCTACTAATGCGGCGAGTGTATGAGATATTAATTGATTTTAACGTATTAATAGGTATGTTATTGCGATTACACCATAGAGACACAGCCTCAATGTCACTTTGTAGAAACAACCTATCCTGAATGGAATCAATCACTTTAATAAGTTTATTATCATCGGCAAACTGAAGCAGATTGGAATGACGAACTGCGTATTGAAGGTCATATAGATAAATGTTAAAAAGAAGAGACCCCAGGGATGAACCCTGTGGGACCCCACAATGTACAGGATATGACACAGAGGTAAGCGTATCTTTGCACTTGACAACATTGGTACGACTATGCAAATAATTACAAATCCAATCAAGTAGTTTACCATGAATTCCAAATGTAAATAATTTATCGCGGAAAAATTTATGGGAACTCTGTCAAACGCTTTGGCTAGGTCTAAGTAAATCACATCGACCTGACCACGGGTCTCAACCACAGGGGCAACGATGTCCATGAAAGCAGCATGATTAGTATCCACACTTTTGTTTGGGGAAAAACCAGGCTGGCAATCATTAGGAAACATGGTAAACCAACGCTGGACATGGACATGCATAACAATATTAAAAACCTTAGCAAGCGCACACAACAGGGAGATCGGTTGGTAGTTTTTTGAATTGCACTCGGAACCAGATTTGAAAACCGGTACAACAACAGCCTGTTTCCGAATGGAAGGGAATATTCCGGTAGAAAGAGACAAATTAAAAACGTGTTCTAACAGAGATAGTAGGAGATCCCCACAGCCCTTGATAATAAAAGCAGGGACACCATCGACCGCTGTGGAGAACTTAGCAGGGAGTTTAACAATAGCCCGACGAATGTCCGCTTGTGTTATAACCTGATTAGAGTAAGGGTGATTAGCTAGAGGCGTCAAAAGTGTATGTCCCAGTACGGTCAAGGTTATCGACAGCAATAAACGAAAAGTCGGCCCTGAAAAGTTCTGCAAGTTTGCAAGGATCAGTCACCAAAGGTTGTCCCCGCTTTAAAGCAATGGTGTCAGACCTTACCCCGAGGTTGCCCTTGATATATCTCAAAAGTATTTTAGGATGCGAAAGTGCGTACTGGCACGTGGCCGTAACCATAGCAGTACGATCACGCGCGAGAAGGCGCCGCCTAGCTGTAGCTTGAATTTTTTTTCTTAAAATAGTAACGTTTTTGTTTCAGTGTCATTCTAAGATCTTGTGAATACCAATTGGGAAATTTCCTATTGCCGCGCTTAAGTTTCTTAGGAATTCCCCCAAGTTCATAGCAGTAACAAGACGATTGGTAATTAATTCAGCACAATAATCAACATCAGTAGAAGCGGGAACATCAGACCAATCATGTGGTATAGAGGAGATTGTAGTCCCCTTGAATATTATATTATTATTTATATTAGTTAGGCAAAGGTCTAAAAAATTAACTGTGCTAGGGGTAAGGTTAACCTGGTTCAAATTAAGAGCAAAACACAAATCCATAATGGGAGTAGCTTTAGCTTGGATAAGGGATAAGCAGCCCTGACAGCCATAAAGCTTCCAATCAACTCCCGGTAGATTAAAATCACCGAGTAAAATTACATTTGTCAAGGAGGAGTCTATGAAAGATTCTAATCGGTTATTATACTCTTTGTACTCCAAGTTAGAAATACTGGGGGTAAGGTAGGTAGTGCCCGGAATAAGGGAACGACGGGAATCAAGTTTAATATCTACAAACACACTTTCAGAAGTAGCTTCTAGGGCATGCCTCCGAAGGCAAACAATAGAATTCTTTATAGCAATCAGGGAGCCCCACGTCGAACATTTTTAAAGTTGAGGGTCAAGGCGATCGGCAAGATGTACCGTGTATTGGGACGGAAAATAATCACTTGAAAAATGTGAATTTTTCAACCACGTTTCTGTGATACAAATTATGTCCAAGTCCATGATAACAATTTCTCTGAAAAACTCATCAGATTTTGTATGAAGACCGCGAACATTTTGGTAAGCAATGGCAAACTCTGTCATAATATTATTCATAAGTTTGATCGGTAGTATCACTTAATCCAGAGCTATGTTTGTGAGTATCCGGAAGAACACCGTGGAAGTCAGTGATTTTGCAATGTAATGGCCAGATCAGAACGTTTTTCAAACTCATTAGCATCAGTACAATTAACGTAAAAAGAGGAATGGTCTGCCACAGGGTTTTTAGGTTTAAGTCGAATACAATGAGCAGTAATTATACCAGCTTCTTCAGAGAGTGTGTACTGTTAGTCTTTGGAGAGCAAGGGAACGTTGAGGCGACTAGTTAGTTATTGCTTTGAGCTTAGTGATAGTGGCAGACCCAGTCTGCACAGGCTTGGATGGGTTTTTGGTTGAAGCCAAACGGCCATCGCGGGACAAGTGAGCAGCAAAAACAAATGCGGTAGGACCTGGAAACTGAGCGGGAGGAACAGTAAAGTTGGTGTACAATGATGAAGATTGATGTCGGGTGGTGACGTCAGCAAGTGACTATGGAGCACTTCGCTCTAATATACTTTAATTATTACAAGAGAGACAATATAATTTTATTACTATTAAAGATACAATATACTTTAATTATTATTAGAGAGACAACAAACTTTAATTATTACTAAAGAGACAATATACTTTAAATATTATTAGAGAGAAAATATACTTTAATTATTATTAGAGAGACAATATACTTTAATGATTATTAGAGAGAAAATATACTTTAATGATTATTAGAGAGAAAATATACTTAAAGGATTATTAGAGAGACAATATACTTCAATGATTATTAGAGAGAAAATATACTTTAATGATTATTAGAGAGAAAATATACTTAAATGGTTATTAGAGAGACAATATATTTCAATGATTATTAGAGAGACAATATACTTCAATGATTATTAGAGAGAAAATATACTTTATGATTATTAGAAAGACAATATACTATAATGATTATTAGAGAGACAATATACTTTAATGATTATTAGAGAGAAAATATACTTAAATGATTATTAGAGAGACAATATACTTCAATGATTATTAGAGAGAAAATATACTTTAATGATTATTAGAGAGAAAATATACTTCAATGATTATTAGAGAGACAATATACTTAAAGGATTATTAGCAAATGTGGATGAGAGGAAAAGTATCAAATGGCCAACAGTCGCGAGTCATCAGAGTTTCGCCGTAGTTGACCGTTTTATTGGCGTAGCTATACTGGGCCTGTTCACTCCCTTAAAATAGGTCTTGTGTAAGTTGTGTTAATTCGCGGTTACGCGGTTACCGTCGTCTGCTATTGTGTATGCGAGAACTTCCTCGATTTGTGTTTGTAGTCAGGGCAGAGTAGCTGTAGTGTTTTAAAAGGTATTTGAAGGTATAATATGGATTTAAGTAAGGTTATCGAAGCCATAGAAGAGCACATAAAACTAGATACGTTTAAAACAAATCTCGGTAAATTAGCTATAGCGCGAGCAGCTTGCATCGTGATGCGCGTGATCAAGTGGGCTATGGTTAAACCAAGGAGCACAAATGTCTGAACTACTTTCAGTCGCGAGTTTGCAAGTCCATCAGTCACTAGTAGACTAAATAGTTATTGGCGAAACTTTGATGTCCGCGTTTTTTAACACAGGCTCGATGGCCATTGTCATACTTTCCATCTTATCCACATTTGTTATTAGAGAGACAATAAACTTTAATTATTATTAAAGAAACAATAACTTTAATGATTATTAGAGAGAAAATAACTTTAATGATTATTAGAGAGAAAATATAATTTAATTATTATTAGAGAGAAAATAACTTTAATGATTATTAGAGGGACAATATACTTAAATGATTATTAGAGAGACAATATACTTAAATGATTATTAGAGAGAAAATATACTTAAATGATTATTAGAGAGACAATATACTTCAATGATTATTAGAGAGACAATATACTTTAATTAAAATTGAAAGGAAAAAACTATTATTTGAAAGACAAAAATTATTTTTACAAAGACAAAAATTATTATTACAAAGACCAAAACTATTATTACAAAGACCAAAATTATTATTAGAAAGACAAATATTATTGGTAATGCAATAATTGTTATTAGAAAGACAATAAATATTTCTCGAAAGACTATAATTATTATTAGTAAGACATATATTATTATATAAAAACGTCTTGGTTTAGACCAAGGCCGAAAAAACAAACGATATGCGTGAGGTTTATCAATTGACTGAAGTGTTTCAGATATTGAAATTTTTTTCTACTTATTTTTATCCACTCAATCCTTAATCAATATTTAATTCAATCAACTGATATTACTTTTAATCGATCTAGTCCTTCTAAATTAATTGAAAAAATTACACATCTACGCTTTTTCAAGAACAATTACATTTTCCGAAAACATTTTATCATGAAATTAATTATTTTAAAGGGAGTACGTGTTGAGGATTCAGTATTAAATATTTGAAATGTTCTACTGGATGTCTAAAAAGAGGAAGCGAACTTTGGCATAACTCGAATGGAAAATGTAAATATTTAATCGTGGATGCCAAACAAATGTGTTGCGCGAATTTATACATTTAGTTTCGTATATCGAAAGGCTATATTTCTATTTTCTCCTCTATGGTGGTAAAGTTGCACTGGAACTTCCATTTCCGTACTTAAGAATTTCTTGGTCAGAACTCAGTCTATGGTAATATTGGCTGAGTGTGTTGCAACGGCTCAGATGACCCATACACTGAAACCACTGGTGATTATAAAATGCCATATATTGGGAAAATAGAGGAAGGGAGGGGGTGTCGGAGTTAATGTGACCTTCTAGGCATAACTAGTAATTAATGATGTGTTTAACCATATTATTTCTGCGTGAAATGAATATAACAAGTACTGAGAAGTATTTCTGTATATGTGATCTTTACCCTTTACCACACAGGATAAACTTTGTTGCTTTGTCTTAATTAGACGACATTCACTGTAAACGACAGTCTTATCAACAACTTAAAACAGATATAAACTTCTTTTGGTGCAAACTTGATAATTTGTCAAGCCAGCAACAGTTAAAACTATGTCGGTCAAGGTGCTCACAAGTTAGTGAGCATCGACACGAAATCCCTTCAAAATAATTAATTTCATGATAAAATGTTTTCGGAAAATGTAATTGTTCTTGAAAAAGCGTAGATATGTAATTTTTTCAATTAATCTAGAGGGACTAGATCGATTAACAGTTAATTCAGTTGATTGAATTAAATATTGATTAAGGACTGAGTGGATAAAAATAACTAGAAAAAAATTTCAATATCTGAAACTTCAGTCAATTGATAAACCTCACACATATCGTTTGTTTTTTCGGCCTTGGTCCAAACCAAGACGTTTTTGTATAATATCTGTCACTTAAGTCTTAATGTAATTACAAGTTGGGAAAACCAAAATATTACCTCTCCGAGTCGGGGAAAAGACTAGTATACGACTCAATATCGAAATACTAGAGCAACATTTTTTCGCTTTGTTTTGTCTAACGAGGCTTAAGCCATTGAAAAGTTTTCTCTACATTGTCAAAATATATAATCATCAGCTAATCCTAGGTTTCAAATCATTATTTACAAAGAATATATAAGTTCTATGTTAAATTTTATTCTCTGATGCATACCACTATCCCGATAACTTATCTAATTGCTACCATGATGCTTTCTTCTATTATAAAATCTAAATCTGATTATTTAAACGTGTATTTAACTTTCAGCTCACTCTGAACCGTTAATGTCCCTTCAAATCAAAACCCAAAGTTTACTCCACCTCAGGTCTCAATTATTTACTCTTTGGTTCACTAAGCCTGTTGCGGATCAAACTTGATTTACCCGACAGAATCCAGGCCTTAGCTTTCTTCTTGAAATAACTAAACCAAGGATTATTCTATATACAGATGTAGTATAGCTTAAGTAATATATAAACAGCCATTTCAAATAATAATATTAAAAAACATCCTTGGAATATCAAAATGAAGCAGAGCTTTAAAGCTACAAAAGTACTAAATGCATCGTAATTACGAAAACGATTTCCACATATTCATTTTATATTATGGAAAAAGTGAATGTTAAGGTTCTGTAGGATTTCTTAACACATCAAAACAAAGCGAACTGCTAACTCGGCGCACTAGTGTGACAACGGACAGACACACACACAGACAAAAAATAGACTGCTTTTTAACTCTTTCCGTATTAATTTTGAATTGAGAAAAGAGATTATCTTAAATATTAAAATAAATATAATTAATATTTAATATTTTCTTCGTTAGTTGTTCGCCTTATTGAGCGTTACATCGTTTTGAAAAAGAATAATTAAACAACCTTGAGAGACTTGACTAATATTGACGTTTGAATTGAAGAATATGACTGTTGTTTCGCCTTACTCAAATAGGTAGTATATAAAGGATTCGAATCGCAGCTGTAGATAAGAACATCGCAATTGCGTAAACCTTGGAGGAAGACCCCTCCTTTGGAAGGCTAGACGTTTCTCGTAACCCAAGCCGATCGCCGCGTATGTCTTAACCTTAAGGATAATGGTGGTGTTAGGAGGCAGGTGTACAGACTGGTGTCCATGTGGGATGGACAAAAACAAAGACCAGAAGATGGTGGTGTTAGAAGCCAGGTGTACAGACTGGTGTCCATGTGGGATGGACAAAAACAAAAACCAGAAGATGGTGGTGTTAGAAGCCAGGTGTACAGACTGGTGTCCATGTGTGATGGACAAAAACAAAGACCAGAAGATGGTGGTGTTAGAAGCCAGGTGTACAGACTGGTGTCCATGTGGGATGGACAAAAACAAAGACCAGAAGATGGTGGTGTTAGAAGCCAGGTGTACAGACTGGTGTCCATGTGGGATGGACAAAAACAAAGACCAGAAGATGGTGGTGTTAGAAGCCAGGTGTACAGACTGGTGTCCATGTGGAATGGACAAAGACGAGAAGGTGGTGGTGTTTAGAAGCCAGTAAGTACAGACTGGTGTCCATGTGGAATGGGCGAAAGACTAGAAGATGGTGGTGTTTAGAAGCTAGTAAGTTGAGACTGGTGTCCATGTGGGGTGGACAAATGAACAGAGTTGTTAGACAGGCAATGGAGTAATAGCCTGTAAGTGGAATACAATTTCCGGGACTGTAAATGAGGTCTGGAAATTGAATACACGTTTGCTCTGATTTGCAAACTGCGAACGCGGTCACGTGGGTGTAACAACGGACAGACAGACACACAGACAGACAGACAGACACACAGACACGTCGAAATTAGAACCTCTCCGTGACACCCGTCACTCGGAGAGGTAAAAATTAGAATAATTATGTTTGCTTTACCGTCATACATTTGCACTCTAAAATATAATGGTGCATTCAAACACCATATATGCTGTTTTTTTCCAGTGCCAAAAAGACATCATTTAGGGTGTACTTTAACCCCATTTCTATGATCAATTCACGCCATTTACTAGTATTATTTTCAAGTATTAAGGAAATATTAGGCATTTATGCACCATTTACAGTGGCTTTTAACATCTTTTTTAGACAATCTGTTGAACTTCTAATATTACTTAGTTTAATGGTTATAAAAGTAGGGAAAAAGTACGCTACCTATGTCAGATTATTAATTCAAGTGAAGTGAAATAATTGTTAAATATTTATTATAACCACTACACCACAGACACGTGGTAAGTCTAACTTTTCCAAGAGATCTAGCTAATTAATCACGATGGTTAAAACGTGTATCTACCTGGGCTCGAACCTGGGACCTTCCGCGTGTGAAGCGGACGTGATAACCACTGCACCATAGATACGTGGTAGCACTGAGTTTTCCAAGAGATCTAGCTAATGTCCAATCACAATGGTCAATACATGTATCTACCAGGACTCGAACCTGGGACCTTCCGCGTGTGAAGCGGACGTGATAACCATTGCACTACAGATACGTAATAACACTGAGTTTTCCAAGAGATCTTGCTAATTATTATGTCCAATCACGATGGTCAAAGCCGTACTTCTGTAATTAACTAAAATTAACATACTTAGACTTAATTGTTTTGTTCAAACTGGCTGATAGCACACCCTGAATACTTAATTGTTAATTTAAGATAACTCCGAAAAGTAACTTCGCTGTAGTTTTTAAGTTAGCGGTGGGGAAAAATCACGAAAAACCCCATGTTAATCTCCATAGGAAATTTAGCAAAAGCATGTGAATTTTACTTTAACGTTACAAAACGGTATCAAGTCATATCTACAAGGGCCTACCGGCCCTGTAGAATTAGAAAGACAATAATTATTACTAGAAAGACAATTCTTATTAGTTGCACAAAACTGAACGTGGTTTAATTGACTACAAACAGGTGAATAAATAATTTACCATTATTTCCCAGAAAAACTGTAATCTAAATTTCAAAAATTTAATCGCTAATTTACCTTCATTTAGTCGAAAAAATTATTAAGTCTAATTCTTCTGACAGGTGGCCAAACCCTTGTGTTCTTCTTAACATACCAGATATTGCTGACCAAAAACAAGATGGACAGCATTTTTGACGCCGCGAAAACTATAAATACGACGCTAATGTCTTGAAAGGTCATCTTCGAAAATTCCGTACTTTTCTGTCCCATTAGATATTTCATGCAGGATATCTTGTTCGCTCGGATATGATGTCCAGTTTCCCAAAAGTGTTGAATTCTATAAATATAAAATAAAACTGAACTTCAAGAAAGACAGACATTTGATTAATTTAGACCCAGAATGCCTCGCAGTGGCGTCGCCAGGGGTTTTTTGGAGGCGCTTGAGCCCCCTGAATATTCTCTGAAGCCCCTCCTAAAATTTCTTAAAAGCGCTCCCTGATATTTACCTAAAGCCTCTCCTAATTATTCAGTTGGGGTGAATTGAAGTTTTTACTATATGAAAGTGAAATACACATAGAAACACTATATCATATTTTTATCATCTAGAGCGTATGTATACAGTCGTAACAGTCTATTTTCATGATTTGTCTATAGTATAGCTACCCTACAACGTCCCAAGCACTGATGGCAACATCTTCCCCTTTCGTCTCAATCGCCTGCCTTCCGAAGCAAGGTCTAAAAATAACATCTCCACGTCCTCTACCCACTAAAGTTTGAAATTTTAACCACATATTGAAGGCCCGAATTGTAGTTCTGTGGAATTTTTCCAAAGCAGTTAATACGATACAAAAAACGTTATAACCAATCAAAAAACCATCCTTATACATTAAAGTCGGTATGAAGTCTTATCTAAGAGAGCTATCGCTCTCCTAGAATTCAGTGCAGCTCTGACAGTATGTAGAAATATTAAGTGGTCATTGACGAGTTTTTTAATTAAAACCCTTGGGCTCTACTGGTCAATTGACCAGTTTAAAATTTTTCCTTATTCCTCACCCTGGCTGGCTCCAAGGCAAAATTCCGTTCCGTAGGACAGCGCTGAGCTTTGCCTTTATAAACCATCTTTATGACTTGATTTTTAAAATATGAGAAAATATCTGTCTTTGCTTTGATAAAAATTTAAAACTCTAAAACTAATAACTTTAGAAATCATCGGCTCTTTAAGAACTAAAAACTGCGAATCGTATAGCGTCTCTAAACACTGAAAACTTAACAAATCGTACGATCGCTTTAAACTTTCCTCGGAACTGTTAAATTAACTTTGGAACGCGCAGTCTATAGAAAACTTCCGTCGCCGTGGACACCCAATCATCGCCGGAAAATAGTTATTTTGGTTTTGTTTAGTTAAGGTCCGTATACATAGTTTTCACTAAAGGGAGTGTTGCCAGGTTGCTCGTCCTTTTCCGCACAATTTTTCATAACTCATTTCCGCACAGTTTGAAAATAAACCATTTTTTCTTGTGGATTACATTTTTAAAACCTTAATCTGCTGCTGCCCTATTGGACCGAATATAGCCAAAATGTGAGATTTTATGATTATAAAATTTGCGATGTTATTTAACGATAGATTTGTTTTTAATGCAGTTTTTTCAAACGGAATTAAAAAATGCTTATTTTACTTAAATTGTTTAACAAAAACACACTTGGTATAATGCTTACGTCTATCAATACACTTTTCTATATCGATAGTGAAATTGCAAAGGTCATATCACAAGTTTAATAGCATGTCTCTATTGTAAACCACACTAACCGAACCGAACCTAACCTAATCAACACGAAAATAAAAATGTTTTATTTGCAAACTGCGGAAATGGGTTATGCTAAAAAATGGTGAACTAAAATTTCAATGTAGAAATTGTGTGCAAATTGGCCATAAAAAGTGTGCGGAATTGGGTTATGATTAGAGATGTGAGTCGGTAATTTACCGTCCGTAAATTACCGGTAATTTACCAAATACCGCGTAAATTACCGTTTTATATCTTACCGTAATTTTACAATGGTAAATTACCAACATTTTTATTACGCATTAAAATTCATTTTACATTTAAATGATCAATTATTTCTGTGTTTACTTCCAAAATGACTCGCCAGGCGCTACTCGCTAGCCAGTACTTACAAAGTTGCACTAGAAATTACTCTATTAATATATCTTTAGTTAGAGATCAGATGCCGCCTTGGTAGCAAAAGCGGCAAAAACGTGTAAAGCAGTCAAGATAGCGCTCACTATTATACGTTGTTTAAAGTAATGGATTGTCATCACGGGAAAATTTAAATTACCGGTTGAACGGTAATTTTTGATTTGCCAAAATTTCAATCGGTAAATTACCGTTTTTAAAAATTACGGTAATTTCACATCTCTAGCTATGATTATCGAAAATTGTGCGGAAATAGGCATCCTCGGTTGCCAGGCCGTTGGTAAGTCAAGAGACTGCAGAGAGAAAGGCTAGCAGCTCAATTTGAATCAATACTCGACCAACTTGACTCTCAGAGGGCATGACACCACTGCATTGACTTTTAAGCTGAGGGGGGGTGTAGGAATTTCATTTGTGAAAACTATCTATAGCGCCCTATTTTTTTCTAAATTGTCATTCACCAAATAAGAATTCACTCCACCCATTTTTTTGGACACTCTAAAATCTGATGTCACTATCTTTGTTTAACTTGTTTAACTTTAAAATCCTGGTCTAGTTATCAAGAAACATATCATACATATGCGGCTATGCCCATACACTTTATGATTAAATTTGTGAAATTTAAACCATAACCAAATAGTTCAAGGATAGGCTAAACACCCAAGTCGACTATTCATGAGTAGCCGGAATATTTTATGAACTTAAAATTAAACAAAATTTGGGATAATTGCAACCATAAATATCTAGTTAAAATTAAACATAATTTTAACTAGATATTTATGGTCGAAATTATCCCAAATAGTCAGAATAGGATTACAATATTATCAACTATATTATCTAAAGCATGAATACATACCAATTTTTTTAATTATGTCTAGATTTTAGAAATTACTATAATAATTCATAAGTGTTCATTCGCAAGGGTTTCATTCGTTCTCTCGTAAATACTATTTAAGAATGTCAGAATCCATTTAATGAAATATTTTAAAAATATATTGTTATTTATAAAATACTCCAAATATTTAAAGCATTTCTAACTTTAGTAGGAATGTTATAATATTACTATAACTTTATTTCAAAAATGAAAATCAGCTACTAGAAAAGAATTAACGAAAATACTCAAATATTTATGAAATAAAACTGAAAATTAAGGTAATATCTCGGAAAACTTCTAAAATATATCACCGGCCATAGTGCTAAGAAACTGAACGCTAAACAATTTCAACTTTCAAAAATAATTAATAAAAATATCCTAGCCCTAGAAATCATTGCCTTGAACTTTCACCACTTTATAATACCTCTACACCTTTTCGTCGAGAAAAATATTCTAAACTATTGTTCTAATTTTAAAACATAATATGTAACATACAACTCTATCTTATCGAGCCTTAAAGACTAAAAACCCATCACTTACCAAAAAATTCTGAAAAAAAAGTTGAAAAAACCAAAATATTACCTATCCGAGTCAAGAAGAGGACTACTACCACAAACTAATTAACATTGATGCGCAAATGTATTTTTGGTGAAAAAACGAAGATAAGTATTTTTTTAAAATAATTGATGTTTTACAATCATATCTTTAAACTAAAATAATTTAATATCTGTGACTTCGGTCAATCCATTTTGTTCTCTTATCATATACGTTTTCTAGTCTTTGTCCACTAAGACATTTTTTTATTAATTATCAAAGAGGTCGTTCCCACGGTGGACTTTGAAATGTTGTGTTTTTTCATCTATAACAAAATAATCAATCGACCTCTTACTGACTTCGTAATAAAATTAATATCAAATGTGACGCCAGGCATCGACGGACCCCTCCCTCCCCTTGTCACAGACCGTCACAAACGTACAAACCACCTCCCCCTTGTCACGGACCGTCACAAACGTACAAACTACCTCCCCCTTGTCACGGACCGTCACAAACGTACAAACCACCTCCCCCTTGTCACGGACCGTCACAAACGTACAAACCACCTCCCCCTTGTCACGGACCGTCACAAACGTACAAAGCCCCTCCCCGATAAGAGTGTGACGTAGTTTATGGACGGTCCCTCAGCGGTTTTGGTCAGAGGAGCTAGACTAATTATATGTATGAGGAACATTACGTCACGAATAATTAATCGCGCTGCACGTGGAACTTTTCTCGCTTGCCTGACTTCGCGTTGCTACCAACCTATAAAACCACAGTAAGGAAGACATCAGAATTAGGAGGCCTTGGTTTGAAACTTGTGAAGCGTAAAATTGATTTTTATTTTCCAAAATAAAACTCCGTACTAAACTAAAACATTATACTCCGGTAGATGTAGGCAAAAACCCTTCTACATTTTTTCTTTTGTTTTAAAAGGTTGGTTATAAAATAGTATCGAAAAAACTGCCAAAACATAACATATGGACTTGTACTTAAGCTTATAGCTTCTGCACGCGATTTGGCTCTAGACTCCCAATGTCTTCTTTTTTACTGCAAATGAATACACTTCGTCAGAAGTTAAACAATTAAGGTTAAGAATAAATATCACTTGAGTAAACTTTATAAAGTTGCGATACTTAATGTCACGAATGTTCAGATAGTAGCTCTGTAAATTATAGCTGCCAGTTTTAAAGATTTCGAGTTATCATGTCATGCGCGTTTAGTGACTCGATTTTCAAGACAAATTCTCGTTAACGCTGCATAACGGCATGCATTTCTTTTGCTAGTTGCCAACTGTATTTCAGTTTAGTCTACTGTTTAGTCTACGTATCTTTGCATCAGCGATTCAGGAATAATATATTTCACTACTTGTATAGGTATGTTTTAAAAAAACTTATATATTTATTTTGGAAAAGTATTTTCAATTCTAATATTCAGTCAATGATAATAATTTTATGAATAACGTTTGAAAAATTAATAAATAACTTTATTATAAAAAAACGGCTTCGTTTGGACCAAGTCCGAAAAAAACGACATAAGCGACGCTTATCATTTGACTGAAATTCTGATATTGCAATTTTTACCTCTCCGAGTGCAGAAAAACCGAGCTTGTTTTTTTGAAAGTTTCGAACTCCTTTTCTATTATAAGCGCAGTTCGGTTTTTTGCATAGTAACACTACCTCTACAGAGGGTCCTCTCTTTTTTGGCTTTCTCATTGTATTGAATATCGAAAACACGGGAACGGGGACTTTTTTAGTCGAAGAAATTTAGTAGAAGGATGCTACCCTTTTTTGTAACCGCGTTGAAATTATCTTTTCGTTTTTTTGAATTAAAACTGTTTATTATTAAACCTAAATCTCTAAAAACTTTATGGTGCCGAAAACTCAGGATATCCTTTAGATTAGGCGGAATTAAATTGCGTAATTAAATATATTTAACACGAACGAAGGCGCGACTTAATTAGGATACCTTTTGAACGAGAATAAACACAAGAAGGTACTATGGCGGATAAACAGAATAACGAAGAACAATTTTATGAAGATGAAGGACTTAAACGATTATCAAAGAAGAGAGCCGCGGCCAGGGGGCAAGTTACAAGAATTTTAAATAAATTCAAGGACGAAAGGGATCAACCAAACGGGCCGGACAAGGAAAAATTACGAGCATGGCTTCAACAAATAAAGGAGAAAGGAAAAGCCCTCGTAGAAATGGACGAATATATACAAAACTCGATAGATTTTGAAGCAGTGTCGTAACTACAGGGGAGCAGAGACCGCAACTGCGGGCGGGCCCATGGCTTTTGGGGGCCCTTTCGAAATTTTCCTTATAGACTGATTGTCCCATATTTTATAAAGTGCCCTACAATTTCACAAATCGTCCAATAAAGTCCTATATTTTTGTGATTTCAAAGTAATCATTTATGATCCCAGACGTTTCAAACGCAGAATTAGTGATATCTGATTTTGTGAGCCCTTCAGAGAGATAAATAGACTATCGCTTTAAATGCTGTTTGTTCACAAATGTAAGGGTTTGCTCTGTTATAGCTTAATAAATTTGCCTTAGTTTTGTGAGAAAATGAAGCTCGAAAAGTACTTCGATCGAGCTTATGACTATGGAAGTACTATGTTAATGTAGTAAGTAGTAAATACTTTTAGGAACCAGCTTGCGGGAGGCGAAAAGATAGTGTGACACGCTTGGCAGCATAAGCTACCCACAGGCTGGTTCATTCAAGATAAAGAAAAGTGGATTTTTTTACTGTTATTTACCTATTTTATGGTTGTTTAATACGTTTCAAGGAAAGGAGCAACGCAAGTAAGTGATTGGAACGTGAAATGAGGCACCATCCCTTAGCGGAGGTATTCGGTCATTCATGTTCCATGATCTAGAGAGTTGTGCGTCTTATCCAAATATGATGGCCTACTCGTAACGGGTCATGAAAGACTGATTCTTTATATTATCTATTCCATGACTGTCACATCCAGCTTCCCTTGTCACCATGAACTCACGTATTTTAGAATCAAAACACCAGCAACGAAATAAATTTTTCTACAGATTGATAAACAACTATTTAAATAATGTTCGACTGGCAAATAATGTTGTAGACATGCCTAAAAATAAAATAAAATATAAATATTCATAAGCCTTCTTTATTATAGATTTCTGGTATTTACACTTTAATCATTGACACTGACAATGGTGAATTTTCTAGGGTTGGAAATTTTTCAAGGATCTTTACCATGTTCAAGTGTTGAAATCCAGCCATATATTAAGGTATATACACTATTATTAGCCGAGCCTGCCTTACCTTAAGGTGTCCCTTTAATGTAACAGGCTGGCTTAATTGTCGCAACTATATCTTGAAGTTGATTATCTTTCCTGTAAAAACTACCAATGAGTATGTTGTTTGAGACGATACAAATATGAGGCGAGTTCTTTGAAGGTATGCTAAAGATGCAAAGATCTAACAGCCAATTTATACTATGGTAATAAAGTATTACATATAGCAATTAACGGAGCGAAACCAATGTCGATACTGATTGATGACCTGTTACTCAAAAAACGTCTAGTAATATTTTTTAAATTAAACCCAGTTTATTTTAACTTTATCACGTAGGTTTCTCGATGTAAATTAGTTCCTTATTTTTAATATATATAAGACAATTTTATATGACGACTACTTAATGTATATTTATGGTATTATTAGGCAATTAACTGTCGTAGGCAAATTTATACGTCTGTTGAAATGGTATTAGGGTGAAGGAGGACTGGAATTCAGGTGCCATGAATATATGTTCTTAAGCATCATTTTGAAAAAATTATCATTTTAAGATTGTGTAACCGATTCACTTCAAAAGTGGGTTAACAGGTTGAAACAATGAGATCAAGCATTACTATCTTAATTTCAGTTTAATAACCAGGTCCCTTCTGGTACGTTTAACATACAAAATAAATAATTGATAAGTACAAAATAATAAGTAATAAATGACTATGATATTTACAATGCTTTAGTAATAATTAAGTAATTAAGTAGCGCCAGTAAATAGGGTTCGATTATATAGCAAGAATTAACTCTCTTACCAAGTTGTATAGAGCCATGAAAGTGTTCTATGTGTTGTCTCTAATAACGCGGCGCGAACTGGTTAAGATGTTGGTTCAGGCGAGAACGAGTTTATCAAACTGGACAAAAAGGCGAGCAAGCTTTGATATAAGCTAGCTAACTTGACACTTAAACAGATGTTAGTTTAAGGGAGAGAACTACCGAACTCCACTACTTAACTAGACGGCTACTAACTGTTAATTACTAACGTGAACTGCCAGCCGAACTGCATGGCAACCCTGACTTTATATATCCCACGGACAGGCCTAACGCGGTATAGGGGTCGCTTCAGGTAGTGCAATAGAACGCCACCTATCCGGCTATTGAGAAACTATGAGTCAATAGGCTTAATGCAAAAGATTATGAGCCTGAACGGTAAGACACTAAAGTGGGTTTCTCTTGAACTATTTAAATGTGTGTTTTTTATGTTTTGGTGAAGGCTCATGTAGCTGATCCGCTACATGGTGAACACGAAAGACTAAGCGCATGGTGGTGTTGTTTGAAGCCTTTAAATAGCGGTTGGCATTGGGTGAAACAATTGGCGGTTAGTCAGTAGATGAAGCTGTAACGGCTAGTTAATAATTGGCATCAAATAAGATCGATAAAGCAATGAAGTAAAATTTTCCGAATTTCTGTGTACTGCGAATGCGGTCCGGAAATTGCGAAGACGTTTGATCCCATTTGCCAACTGCGAACGAGGTGACAGACACACACACAGACATACAGACAGACGCACACACAGATACTTCCAGTGTATCGTCATCGTCACTCGGAGAGGAAAAAATTGTAAAAATTTTCATGTATGTTCTTCATGTTTCAATATTCATGTAACTGTATAAATTGTTTTTCAATATTCATCAAACCATGTAATTTTTTTTCTCATTTCACTGTATTATAAAAAGAAAAAAAAGAGAGAAATATTTCGCGCGTCCATAGGTCTCGCAAAGAGAAGAGGAAAGGCGCCATATTCATGCCTTCTCCTCCCCTCTACCTCTCCCTTGTAAAATACCCAACAAGGGAGGTAAGAGTGACACGAGACCCTTTTTTTTCTTTTGCACAAGCAGTCTAATGAAAATCATCTTTAGAGTAGACCACATAAAATAGTGGTACCCACATAAACTAGTGGTAGTTCCACGAACACAGGAGAAAATAAACTTTGAATAAAAAAAAACAAAAAATTTCGGTTGAAAAATAAACCGTTTTTTTTCGTTAAATAAACTTTGTTCGTTTATAACTAAATTAAAATTAAAGATCGTAAAACAGTGCGATTAGCCTACAATCTGTTTCAGTCCGGATCGTAGGTTTTTTCCCAGCTCTTCCAAGCTGAACCACAGAAAGTCAGAAGATACTGAAAGGTCCCTGAACTTGGACAAATTAATCTTCAAGCACCAAGTGATCCAAAATTCAAAGACTCGGATTGACATATGGTCCTTTTATTGCAGGATTGCAGAACCAATTCCCAAAAATGATTGTATTAAAAGTAAAACGAACGAAGCTTCACTGTACCACTCCTTTCCACGGTCACGCGCGTATTTCAAATAATTTTCACCCACTCGCCGAAGCCTTCTTTACAGACCCATTAAAATAAGTTTAAAAGTGTCAATAAGTGTGCTAGAAATCATTTACTGAGAGTGAGTCAAGACAATTATTTTAGTGAATAGTCGAATCGAATTAAAAGTGCTATGAACAATACTTTATGTTTAAGGATCGCTTTAAAAATCCGCCATGACAGTGTATCGTAACACTTGGTTCTCCATCAACCACGATTTCTGACAATAAATACTGAAGTTTTAATTGACGTTCTAAATAATAACACTCAGAAACACCCGTTCAAAGTCCCCTCATTTGTCGTGAAGTTTAACAGAATTTCTTGGGCAAACCTAGAATAATTAAATGATTTTGAAATTGATTATAACGTACCAGATTTGAAAATTCAAATTCGTCCAAAAGTACGATTTTTACCTGTATTTAAAATATCGATCCTTTCCAATCGATTCAAATTGGCAATTCATTGTCATTTTGGGGTCCACTTAAATGCAACCACGCACAATCCGAAACTGTCAAGAGGTCCAAAATAATAGCTCGTAACTAAGACGACGCAAGTTAATCGCGGTTGCTTTTAATCAAGAATATCTCGCACTGTCTAAACTCAGATATAATCATTAGTAAATAACCTTTCATCGTTCTGCTTATCTTTAAGATTAATATCCGATTCCTTCTGCCACTCTGTAAAACGCTAGTATTTATTAAGAGGATATATTCGTTTTAAGTAACGGGGTTTGGAATCAACTTGAAGAGGGTGATTTTAAGCTAGAATGAGCCAACAAAGCTCTTTATTTGACAAGTGACAATAGCCAGAAATTGAAGTATAAGGTAACAGGGCTGGCATTCTTTAAATCTGTCAAATCAATTGGAGATAATATTTAACAGAATTGTAATTTAAACTTCAGTAGGGTTATGGCATCGGGTATTTCTTTTAAGACTCGTCCTATCCACGCAGCGTTTGGGTAATGCGCGTCCCCAGAACCATGCTGGGAATTCGTTTACTCCAATCTCTGCTCTTTTAAACCGTTGTTTAAAATAATAATTGGCAATTAAAAGAAAACTTTAAGCTTTTGAGAGTGTTATTTAAATACATTCGAGTTTTATAATTGCTTATTATTTAACCTATTAAACTCAGATTTTTATTTTAAGTGTTATAATTAAACCAACCTTAGAAAAATTTTACATTCAGGAGTTTTACATGGAAAATCACCCGTTTTCGCTGATAATATTTACTTCTTTTGAGGTTGAATTATATTATAGTTAGTCTGAAATTACTTTCCATTTAAAGACCCTCGCGATTAATAAGATTTTCGGAAAAATTAGTTAAAGTTAAGATAATTGTTCTGGTAATGGTGTTAGTTAAATAATAATATGGTCTCGGGTTTTGTTTAAAGCTGTAATTGCCTTCAATTAAATTTAATCTCTCAACTTTTGGATGAAAATGATTATGTCTGAAACTCAAAATTTGTTGAAGTTAAATAAAATCTAATGGTAATGGAGTTTAATAAAAATATGGTTTCCAGGGTTAATTATTCATTTTATCTCCGTCATTAAAACTTAATTTCTCAACTTTTAGAATAGTGTTTTAATATCTAAAACGTTCAGAGTCTTTTCGGCGTACCTTTAATAATTACCTAATTTCTAAAATCAACGATTTCATTTTGGATTTTGAAATGCAATTTTATTTGTATCAACTACATCTTAATTGAGTTGTAATATTTTAAAGGTTAGATTGGCAACTTCAACTTCGTTTTTTCCCTACAAAACTGTCTTAAGACGTCGAACTACCAACTATAGTGTCTTGATGAAACGTAAACTATATCTCGATATTTTTACCAGTTTTAATTTGTGAATTATAATAAAGATGACACTCTCGGGCAAATTATTTAATTAATACATATGATATCATAAGCGCGTAATTACTTCCTTGCAATTAATGAAGTAAGAAGAAGTGACGTAAAGTGAATATTTTTCCTTGGGATGCCGTACATTTTGAAGCAGAAGAAAATTATAAAATTTTTAGAAATTCGATATCCTTTGGTTTACGTAATAAATTTTCAGACAGCGTTTAAGAATATTTCGGTTATGGCCGCGGCTACTGCTCCAGACATTAGCAAGAAAAGCAAGAAGAATGGAACGAAAACGCTTCTAAGGTCCAAATCAGTAACGCTTATCACCGGTTTCTTCCAAGTGACCTGTTCAATTAAGTTTTTAATCTCGAAATCCACATATTTCAACGCTTGTGTTTCTTAATAAGGCCTCATGCTGCAAAATTAACATTTGTCAAACTATTTAATGCGATACAATTTAGAGGACTGCAAAGGCTTTGGGAAAACTCCAACTCCATGGAAAGCCAAGGGACTCCCTCATTTTTGGTCGGAGTTGGAGTTGGGTAAAATAAATAATTTGGCTTTGGGTGGCTTTGGGAATATTATCTCTGAAATGGAACGGAGTCGGAAGGGAGTGGAAATATTTCGAAAAGTTATACGGGAGTCGGTCGGGACTGGATTATTGTTGGATTCAGGTGGCTTTGGCTGGCGTTGGCATTTATAGTATCCAAATGGAGTTGGTGGCATTGAGAGCCAGCCTTATTTTATTCAACCGGAGTTGGGTGGCATTAGTGATATTAGTCAATTTTTCCTCTTTGAATTTCCCACGCGGTTGTTTTGGCGCAAGCGGGATGCATGAAGTTCAACCCCACACAGACGGCACATGACGGTCGCGGCTGGTACAGCCGTCCCTCCGCAAAAAAAATCAAATTCATTGCTGTGCGAGAGAAAACGAAACTAAAACTATTTGTTCTTTTTAAGTTAGAGAGTCATAAACTTTTCCGTCGCCTTAGATTAAACCTGAAAAGGAAAACTACAATTATAAACAATGTTCGAGTTTATAATAAAAAATAATTGAAAAAATGCACTGGGATAACGTTGGAAAACCTTCATAATATATAAGTTCATAATATACCACACGGCCGGCTGGGAAACGTTGGGGTAAATAAAAATGAAAATTGGTTAGGTTAAATGCTTTTGTCTTTGGAGTAGGAAAGTTTGTTGAAGCTCGCAATGGCTTTGGCAGAGATGGGAAAACTTGTCGGATATCTCATTAGTTTGGTCAAGGATTAGAAAACTTGTCGCACATCTCATTGGCTTTGGCTGAGATTATTAGAAAACTTGTCGGATTTCTCATTGGCTTTGGCAGGGATTGGAAAAATTGTCAAATTTCACATTGGCTTCGGCAGGGATTGGAAATATTATTGAATTTATCAATTGGCTTTGGTAGGGATTGGAAAGATTTTTAAATATGTCAATCGGCTTTGGCAGGGATTGGAATTCGTGTGAAACTTCACAATTGGCTTTGGCAGGGATTCAAAAATGAAATGAACTTTAGTGTGGCGTTAGGGAGGAGTTGAAAATATAACAATGGCGTTAGGGTGGCAGTGGCGTTTGTGAAAATTTTACCATTGTAGTTGGCAGGCTTTGGGAATGACTTTTTTCAGTTTGCAGCCCTCTAATACAATTCATACCGACATCAATTGGACGGACTCGTGCACTATGGGATGGCTTCTTATCCAAGAGGTGTTGAACAAGAAGTGCAAGGACTCGAATCCAATATCGTGCTGCGAAAAGTAAAGTCCTCTTTTGTCAGCCAAGAGCTCTTTGCTCTCGAAATCAGTTTTAAGTAATTCTCCCAGGAACCAAGTCAAGTAGGTGTCTGATATGATAAGGGCTTTTTCTCCGGCGAGAATGGGAGAGTACCCGTCAATCATCGCGTATTCCACTGCGTTGGAGAAAATCGACTCTTGGTCGAGTGAATCTAGCCATTCCTTAACCAAGGGGTCCTGCGTTGCCTTTAAATACGCACAAATGACGCCTGAAGAATAAAGCAACCTAACACGGAAACGTCATTTTTACCAAATATTTCAAAAACTTCAGAGTTCCGGCTTCTTTTATCATTGTTGGTGGAATTCCCGATTTGATCAAGTCCGAGAGGGTGTCGATGCAATTGTAGCTTTCCGTCGTGAATTCCGTGCGCAAGAAACAACCCAAGAAAAACAGAATGAAAGTCACTCCTATGAACCACGACGCAGCGAGCAGACGACAAGTAATATGGGGAAAAATGAAGGGAACGGCTACGGAGCGAAATTTTGTCTGATTACAGTGCTAACTATAAGACATAATGGGAAATGTTCTTTTCAAATATAAGGAAGGAACCCTTAGTTGCTTACGTTCGGCGCACAAAAGGGACGCGTTCTCCCAAATGTTCTCCAGGGTTTCTTGGGACAGTTTCTTGACAATTCTCTTGTTGGTCAACGACTTGTATTTGTTGGTTACGATGGAGTGAAAGACGAGCAAAAGTGATAAAAGAATCAAGGTTAACCCCGTTAAAATTACCACCTAATAGAACCAAGAATGTAATGCAATGTGTTTGGTTTTGAGTATTTTGTATTTGAGGAAATTTTACATCAGTGTCCATATTTAAGAAGGACAAGGAAGTGGACACGACTCTCTTTGGGGCACCCGAAAGGATAATTGTCCTGGCTGATTCGAACACCGGAGACGGAGTGAACTGTTCCTGTCGGCCCTCGAAAACAGAGAGTGGCACGGGAATCATGATACCATGAGAATTCTCAATACAAAAATCATTAAAGGGTCATTAATAATTTGTATTTCTATCTTTATATTTGTATTGATATCTCTTGCACTTACGTTAAACTTGTCAGTATACATGTCATTCAAATTTAAAAAGCTGACTTCATGTCCTTTGTAAATTATCCTTAATATCATCGACAGAGTTAAATCATTTATAATTGAGCATTTAAAGGACTGTAAAAAAGGCATCGGCGGGTGGGTAAAAATTATTTTAACTACGTCACCGGCATCAAGTGACGTGAAGTGAGTCTTGACACCTAGTTCTCGTTTTTCGGGAGACTATAGCGCCATTTCTCTGAAATGGTTGTATTCAAAATAAGATTGAACTAAGCTTCTCTGAACCACTCATTTCCTCGGTCACGGGACTAAGACGTATTTCAAATAATTTTCACCCACTCGCCGAAGCTTCTTTACGGACCCTTTAATATAAGTTTACAAGCGTCTAAAAATGTGCTGCAAATCATTTTCTGAGAGATAAGAAGTGCGTTAAGACAATTATTTTAATGAATAGTCAAATCGAAACATTACTTTATGTAGAACGATCGTTTTAAATAATCTGCCATGACATTGTACCGTAGCACCTGGTTCTTCATCTCCCATGATTCCTAACAAAAAACATTGAAGTTTAATAGCCGTCGAGTAAAATGACACTCAGACCCAATGTTGATAGGCTCACCAGAACTGTCGTAAAGTTGAGCGCAGTTTCTCGGTCTAACCTGCAATTTGTAATCAACGATAACATTTAAGTTTTCAAAATTAAAATTCTACAAGTGCCCGGTTTTTACCTGTATTTCAAATATCGATCCTTTCCAACAAATTCAATTCGGTTATTGTTATTTTGGGACCCACTTAAATGCTAATACGCATAATCCGAAACTGTCAAGAGTTCAAAAATAACAGCTCGTTAGACGACACTAGTTAATCGCGATTGCTTTTAATCAAGAATATCTCGCACTGTCTAAACTCGGACATAATTATTTGTAAATAACCTTTTATTGTTCTGCTTAGCTTTTAGTTTAATATCCGAATCCTACTGCTACTCTGTAAAATGATTGTATTTATTAAGACGATAACGGGTTCTGGAATCAACTTGAAGATGGCGATTTTAAGCTAGAATGCGCTATCGACGCTCTTTATTTGACAAGTAAGGTAAAGACTAAAGTAACAGGGCTGGTATTCTTTAAATCTCTCAAATCAATTGGAGATAATATTGAACAGAATTGTAATTTAAATGTGTGCTTGCCTTTCAGTAGGGTTATGGCATCGGGTATATCTTCTAGACTCGTGTTTTATCCACGCAGCGTTTCGGTAATGCGCGTCACCAGAAACAATGCTGGGCTTTTTATTAACGACTCTCGGCTTTTTTAAACTGTCGTGTTTAAAAATATAACGAGTCAATTAGAAGAAATTTTTAAGCTTTTTGGCATGCTATATAAGTAAATTGGAGTTTTATAATTACCAACTGTTTAACGAATTATACCCAGATCGTTTAGTAATTTTATCAAGTGATATAACTAAACCAACTTTAGGAAAGTTTTAAATTGAAAAGTTAAACAATGAAAAGTCTGAAATTACTTTCCTTTTAAAGGTCCTAGCGTTCAATCGGATTTTCAGAAAAATTAGTTAAAGTTAAGAATATTATTCTGGTAATGGAGTCAGTTAGATAATAATAAAGTTCCGGGTTCTATTCTATTCTTTAATTGTCTGCAATACAATTTAATTTCTCAACTTTCATATACAATTTTTTAACTTGAAATTGGTTAAAGCTAAAGTAATTATTCTGCTAATGGAGTTAGATAATAATATAGTTCCGGGTTCTATATAGTTCTTTAATTGTCTGCAATAAAATTTTATTTCTCAACTTCCATATGAAAATATTTAACTGGTTAAACTAATTATTCTGCTAATGGAGTTAGTTTAATTAAAATATGGTTTCCGGGGTTATTCAATGCTTTAATTTCCTTCAATTAAATTTAATCTCAGCTTTTAATTGAAAATTTCAACGACTGAAATTTTTGGAATCTCTTTGACGTACCTATAATAAAAGTTCTCCTTTTATAGTACCTGGGGTTTTGTAAAACACCAAACTACCTATTCTGATCATGGTTTTGTAGAGTGTGTGAGTGTGGATCTCAAGGCCTGATTTTAATGGACACAATGTGTATGAGAGCTAGTTTCCCCCTTTATCGTGCGAGAGGATGGAAAGTTTGCTTGTACTCTTACCGATTAGAGTCTATTACGTTGGAGTTCACAAAGTTTTCAAAACGTGTAACAGATAGTAGAATTAAAAACATTCATTTTCATATTCATTCCAAATTTAACGGTACGATGCATTTGAAGAAGTGTAAAAAAGTGCAAGTGCAATGACGAGTTGCAATGAGTTGTGCCCGTTCCACACGTAGCTATCACGGAACTATTTTTGACCTTGTAAAATTCAGCGCAAAGTTTTATTTACATTTGGATTTTTTATATTTTCAAGATTCTAACAGCAACTACAAGTGTTATTAAAACGTTAAACAAGTTTTCCATTCCTTTTAAAAATTATGAAAATAAAAAAAATATGATACATAAAATAAACTGAAATGAAATTGGGGTGGAACCGTTGAAATCAAAGCGATTAAATAAATTTAACTAAAAGCAGGGATAGATTTATTTTTTAAGACGGAATGGGTAATAGGGTTATTCGGGTGCGCGTCCAAGTCCACGACCCCCTTACCCGTGACGGAGGGGTATGAAAGAAGAGGCGTGTCTTATTTTCGTTATGGCGTTGTATGTATATCCGAGTCAAAATAAACGTCGTCTGCCCCTTGGTCTGCCAAGTTGGAATTGGCTCGGATTGTAATTTTTGAAAGAACATTGTTTAAAAAAGGAAGTAACGCAAGACATAGGGCTTGCAACTGAAAAAACGGGGAAGACCCAAGAAAATTTAAAGTGAGTTAGAATTGAGTAAAAGTGTTCATAGATATTACAACACGAACAGGTTTTAACCAAACGCTAAGCTCACAAAACTCCTGGCCATTCACTTAGCCTTGGTTAACTTCATCAAATTAGTTTACAAAATCATGAAGATAGTAGACATGATTGGCTTAAGAAAGAATTAGCGAACACTTTTCACCCTTACAGATGCACTCCAAATCCAAAACACCGGCACCAAATTCACTAACTACCTTCTTAATTGCTATTAAAAACAATTCCCGAATAATTTCCGGACCCTCGCTTTTAGACGGCCCCATTTTGAACCCCTGTGAAGACGCTTATCTTTACAACGCAAGAGGGGTCGTAGTCATAGCGACAGAGGTAAACAGGAATTACGTATTTTGGGCCCTCCTTGTCAGCAACGTCACCAATACGTAGTTTTAGTAGGGCTGTGCGAGCCTTGATTTTTTGTGTTCGAGCCGAGCCTCGAGCCTTGCTTTTTTCGGTTATCGAGCTTCGAGCCGAGCCTCGATTTTCTTATCGAGCTTCGAGCCTTAAGCTGCATGTTCAAAATCTGGTTTCGAGCTTTTATCGAGCCTAAAATTTCAATGGCGAGCCTTAACGACTTTCAATTTTAGCTCTTAATTTGGAAAGATATTCCTTTACACTTTCAATTACTGGCCTTAGTAAAGAAAAAACTATTTATTCGTAAATATAACAGATAAGCTTTTAACTTGAATCCAATTATCACTAATCGAAATTACTTACGTGCACTGACAATCGCATTGATAATACAAACCAAGCGTACTTTCCAATCCATAAAAGTAAAACTAAATCCTATGAAAAACATTAACATGTACAAAAATGGGCCAAGCCTCGCCTCGTGCCCTTTCCGCCGTAAAACGTTCTGAGATCCCATGTAGAGCCAAGTCTGCCTTTTGTTCTTATTCAATCGCCAATTGAACATTTATGTTATAAATTAAGTCCTTTTCTTAATTAATAACCAATATTCTTTGACTCTATCATTATTATACATCTTTGTTCGTATCAAAAATATCATGACTTGGCAATCGCAGGTAAGTTATATTAAAAGAAAGTCGAGAGGATATTCACTAAATCGTCGCCGATTTTAAAATAATCGAAAGATGTTCACTAAATCGTTTATGGTCGAGTGGATATGTACAAGTTTATAAGATGAGTCATGCATAACCCTATGTACATGTTTATAAGGCGAGTTATACATAACCCTATTTACAAGTTTATAAGGCGAGTTATGCATAACCCTAAGTACACGTTGATAAGGTTTGCGATTGCCATGTCGCGATATTTTTGATACGAACAAAGATGTATAACAATGATAGAGTCAAACAATATTGGTTATTAATTAGGAAAAGGAATTAATTTATAACATAATTGTTCAATTGGCGAATGAATAAGAACAAAAAGGCAGACTTGGCTCTACATGGGATCTCAGAACGTTTTACGGCGGAAAGAGCACGAGGCGAGGCTTGGCCCATTTTTGTACATGTTAATGTTTTTCATAGGATATCACTTCTTTTTGTAGACCTTCTCGTTATACTTCGGTAGTTATATTAAAATAAGACCCTCTCGTTGTACTTCGTTTGACAATATAATTGCTAACGCTTGTCGATATTTAAGCTGAATTACCCCTAGAGAATATACAAAAGAGGTAGAACTCTATATTCTAATATAAGAATGTAGCATCAGTTACGACCTTTACGTTTTTTCAACAAGAACGCACACTATTTCTGTTGAAAAGACGACAGCGCCATCTAGTTTTAAAATAAAGAACTAAACAACAATTTTATAAAAATTTGGGGATGTTTTTATTTTTCTGTGCTTTATAAAATAAATGAAAACTAAATTCTGAATTTTAAGTTTCTATCTACCCTAGAAGTACCTTAGAATTTTGATGATCGGTGAGTGAGTGAGTGACAAAATAAGGTATATTTCAACTTCGATATTTCGAAAAGTATAAAGGGTAGGAACTTGAAATTTGGAAACTATTGCTAACATTGACTGTCCTCGTGGCAAGCAAAATTTCAGACTTTTACCTATAATGAAGTTACAGTGGTCTTAAAAGTGCCGTGAGTTGCTTCGAGAAAAGGATGTCAGTGCTCGACTTGGCGGGGAGCACTGCCGTGCTCCCAGAACTTCAAGAATGATTTTACATTTTTTTCTTTGCCCAAAAGTGGAAGTAAAACTTACGCCAATAAAATGTGGGCTTACAAACAAGGCACCAACCAGAATAAATTCCCATTTCGCGCGTCACTGCAGCGTCTCAACATTCAGTAGATTGTGTTAGATGGTAATTCTTGACCTTTAACCTAATCTAGAATCTCACAGACCACTGACTGAACCTCGATTACTTTAACCCTTGGTCTCGAGCTTTTATAGAGCTTTTTTCCTAGGCTCGAAACCTTGTCGAGCCTTTCAAAAGTTGCTTATCGAGCCTCGATCGAGCTTTCGAGTCCTATCGAGTACTCGCACAGGCCTAAGTTTTTGTGAGCCAATAAGATTATTTAATTTTTTGGTTACGTGTTCAAGGAAGGGGCTCCATTCTCGGCTATGAGTCGGACTTAAGTAAAGGCCAAACGTTGTCCATTCCGTCTTAAAAAAAATAAATCTATCCCTGCTAAAAGATAACATCCTTTTAAAATCAATCGAGGGTGTTGCCAGGGTGTTTGTGAGTCAGAATATATTGCAGAGAGAAAGGCTAGCAGTTCAGTTTCACTTAGTACTGGACCAACTTGGCTCAGAGAGTGCCTGACAACACTGCAATATCTCCCGCCAATAAGTCATATTGATATCCCAAATAGGACTGGAGAAGCGACCCCAGATATTTTCCCACGCAGTTAGTTTCACCGAGGATTATTAAATAACTGGAGACTGGAGGGTTTTGTACATGGTATCAAGTTCGGCTTCATTCATGTGATTCTTATTGGAAAGTAAATGGAGGGTGGAGGCTGTAAACAAGAGGAGTGGAAGCTAAGAGCTTTCACGATTTATTTCATACCTAGAAAGTTTATTGGTAAATTTTCCTGCTAGTTTGTTTAATTTCCTTCTTATATTTGGTTAACTACATTTCAACCAATAACAGGAGAAATAAAGAAGTGCATCCAAAGCGGAAGTTGAAAGGAAAACGTCCAAAGCGACAAGTCACCAAAAATCTTCTCCTGCACTTTTCTCTTCATCCACTTTGAAACTAGTAAATAATACGAGAGAAAATCTTTTCACTTAATTATCCAGTTTTCTCTTTGCGATGCGCACAACGATGCGCAATACAGGCCTAACTTCGTTCGAGTGGGAAAGTGGAAACCAAGCTAACCACAGGAAGACTTCTAGTGATTTATTCTCCTAGGTTCCGCAGTGGTTTTTTATAAATAATGGTTTTCCGTTTTGCCACTAGCTTAAGATATGTTTTGCTATATGTAGGTGCCCGTCCAAGTGAGTTCTCGTCCGGGTGAATGACAAAGATTTAAAAACGATCAATCGGGGTGTCAGCTTAGAAGAAATTTTCGATTTTCTTAGTGCGATTACATCCTTATTCCTATAGCTAAGTTCGCATTTCTTAAGATGAAATGTTACCGTAATCAAAAACTTAAATAAAATCCACTCAAAGACACAGTCACAAGTAAAACCATAAATTGATAACCTACCATTAAGTTTATATGTGTGAAACGGGATCTATACACTGTTAAAAAGAGTTTTTTAAAGGTACTACAAAATACCTCCGCGACGTTTTTAGTACCCATGAACGTATTCTATTATTTGTCTCACAGTGCAGGTATTAAATGATTTCGAAAAGGGTATTTTGGAAATTTAAGGTATATAATAAAACCTTTCAGAGTTTCAGCGCTTCTGGTGTTATGTTATCGTACAGTGCAAGTAGAAAAATACTTAACAGATTCCGTTAGAGGGATTTATTAGCTCCGGCGTGCTGATTATAACTAACACTACTAAAGTAAAATACATGATATAATAATACTTCTAGCCCAAATTCTCTAAAGCTGACTGTTTACTTCACCATTAGCACTAGTACACTGTTAAAAATAAAGGTATTTTGACGGTACTACAAAATACCTGCGCGACCTTTTTAGTACCCATAATCGTATTCTATTAGTTGTCTCACAGTGCAGGTATTAACCCGTACCAAAATTTTAAGCTGTAATTCATCTGCATACGCGCTTTTTTATCGCTACCACGCTGTAATATGTATACATTAAGGTTACATTTTCTGTAGGTCGAAAAAACGCGAAAATTTGACAGCAATTCCAGAACTGCAAATTGTCTGCCGTTTCTACATTTTCTGTTTATTAACTGTCAATTGTCAGTACTGGCAGAAATATGCAGCGCGATTCTGCAAACGCGATGCAAAAGTAGAAATACCAGCTGCTAGTTTAAAACTGCAACTTGACCACATTTATAGACATGTTACATGCCTGCAAAAGTGATGGAAAAGTAGAAATCCAGCTGCCAATTTAAAACTATAATTTGACCATATTTATAGACATGTTACAGGTCTGTAAAACTTATGGAAAAGTAGAAATACCAGACGCTAGTTTAAAACTGTAATTTGACTACATTTATAGACATGTTACAACTTACAAGTTTGAAAAAGTGATGCAAAAGTAGAATTCCAGCTGCCAATTTAAAACTGCAATTTTGACTATATTTATAGACATTTTACAAGTCTGAAAAAGTGATGAAAAAGTAGAAATACCAGCTGCCAATTTAAAACTGTAATTTGACCAAATTTATAGACAGGTAACAGGTCTGCAAAAGTGATGGAAAAGTAGATATCCAGCTGCCAATTTAAAACTGTAATTTGACCATATTTATAGACATGTTACAAGTCTGAAAAAGTGATGGAAAAGTAGAAATCCAGCTGCCAATTTAAAACTGTAATTTGACCATTTTTATAGACATGTTACAAGTCTGCAAATGTGATGGAAAAGTAGAAATCCAGCTTCAATTTAAAACTGTAATTTGACCATATTTATAGACATGTTACAGGTCTGCAAAACTTATGGAAAAGTAGAAATACCAGACGCTAGTTTAAAACTGTAATTTGACTACATTTATTGACATGTTACAAGTCTGAAAAAGTGATGCAAAAGTAGAATTCCAGCTGCCAATTTAAAACTGTAATTTGACCATTTTTATAGACATGTTACAGGCCTGCAAATGTGATGGAAAAGTAGAAATCCAGCTTCAATTTAAAACTGTAATTTGACCATATTTATAGACATGTTACAGGTCTGCAAAACTTATGGAAAAGTAGAAATACCAGCTGCTAGTTTAAAACTGCAACTTGACCACATTTATAGACATGTTACATGCCTGCAAAAGTGATGGAAAAGTAGAAATCCAGCTGCCAATTTAAAACTATAATTTGACCATATTTATAGACATGTTACAGGTCTGTAAAACTTATGGAAAAGTAGAAATACCAGACGCTAGTTTAAAACTGTAATTTGACTACATTTATAGACATGTTACAACTTACAAGTTTGAAAAAGTGATGCAAAAGTAGAATTCCAGCTGCCAATTTAAAACTGCAATTTTGACTATATTTATAGACATTTTACAAGTCTGAAAAAGTGATGAAAAAGTAGAAATACCAGCTGCCAATTTAAAACTGTAATTTGACCAAATTTATAGACAGGTAACAGGTCTGCAAAAGTGATGGAAAAGTAGATATCCAGCTGCCAATTTAAAACTGTAATTTGACCATATTTATAGACATGTTACAAGTCTGAAAAAGTGATGGAAAAGTAGAAATCCAGCTGCCAATTTAAAACTGTAATTTGACCATTTTTATAGACATGTTACAAGTCTGCAAATGTGATGGAAAAGTAGAAATCCAGCTTCAATTTAAAACTGTAATTTGACCATATTTATAGACATGTTACAGGTCTGCAAAACTTATGGAAAAGTAGAAATACCAGACGCTAGTTTAAAACTGTAATTTGACTACATTTATTGACATGTTACAAGTCTGAAAAAGTGATGCAAAAGTAGAATTCCAGCTGCCAATTTAAAACTGTAATTTGACCATTTTTATAGACATGTTACAGGCCTGCAAATGTGATGGAAAAGTAGAAATCCAGCTTCAATTTAAAACTGTAATTTGACCATATTTATAGACATGTTACAGGTCTGCAAAACTTATGGAAAAGTAGAAATACCAGATGCTAGTTAGAAACTGTAATTTGACTACATTTATAGACATGTTACGATTCTGAAAAAGTGATGGAAAAGTAGAAATCCAGCTGCCAATTTAAAACTGTAATTTGACCATTTTTATAGACATGTTACAGGTCTGCAAAACTTATGGAAAAGTAGAAATACCAGATGCTAGTTTGAAACTGTAATGTGACTACATTTATAGACATGTTACAAGTCTGAAAAAGTGATGGAAAAGTAGAAATCCAGCTGCCAATTTAAAACTGTAATTTGACCATTTTTATAGACATGTTACAAGTGATGGAAAAGTTGAAATCTAGCTTAAAATTTAAAACTGTAGCTATTCCACATTTATAGACATATTGGAGGTATTCAATTAAAAAAAATGTCCTACTTTTGAATACCTGCAATATGGCTCTAAATGTGGTCAAATTACAGTTTTAAATTAACAGCTGGATTTCTATTTTTCCATCACTCTTTCAGACTGTAACATGTCTATAAATGTGGTCAAATTGCAGTTTTAAATTGGCAGCTGGATATTAGATTTCCCCTCACTTTGGCAGACCTGTAACATGTCTATAAATGTGGTCAAATTACAGTTTTAAACTAGCAGCTGTTATTTCTACTTTTCCATCACTATTGCAGATCTGTAACATGTCTATAACTGTGGTCAAATTACAGTTTTAAACTAGCAGCTGTTATTTCTACTTTTTCATCGTGTTTCAGAACCACGCTGCATATTTCTTCCAGAATAGACAATTAACAGTTAACAAAGAAAAAATGTAGAAATGGCAGACAATTTTCATTTCTGAAATTGCTGAGAAATTTTCGCGTTTTTCGAGCTGCAGAAAATGTAGCCTTAATGTATACAATTACAGCGTGGTAGAGATAAAAAAGCGCGTATGCAGATGAATTACAGCTTAATTTTTTTGTACCTAAGACGGAAAAGGTATATCTGGCAGACAACTCTGAAGTACTCTCCGAGGGCGTTGGACATGGAATACTGCATATAAGCTTTTTTAATCTGCCTTTCTTCATTTGTTGTTTAGGGGGGGGGGTGTTCGACGTCTATCTAGAGGGGTTAGGAAGATGCAAGACAAACACCTACCTCTTTTCACTTATGATTCAACCTCGCTAACGCTAGACAAGATGTTAGAATGCAGTCAGTTGTGGGGAGTTAAGGCCTTTTAACGGGAACGAGGGGCTTATAAAATTTCTGAATCAAAAGTGACCGCGTTTCATGGTATGTGTCAATTGAGAGTCAAAATAGATTCTAATCCAAATTTTAATATTCAACATAATATTCAATCTTGTTCATAAATTATCACACACTTTAATAGGGGTCAAAATAAAAAATTTAAACAAAAATCAAAAGGGAGGTTTGCAATTTATAACCTCTGTGAAATGTCTCATTTAAGTTTCAAATTTAAATTTTAGGGGTGTTTAGGTTAAAATCGTGCAGTTATGCACTAAAATAATAATGTTCAAAAATAGAAAGTTAAGATTTTAAAAAAGAATCAATCCGTCAACCATAATCTAAGTTCTTCAACCATAGTTTCAAGTCAGTTTATCAAAATAGTTTCAAGTTTTTAATTTCTTACGACAAGTTGCTCCTCATCCATATTCTTCTTAAGGGATAAGGGTTCTTTTTTCTTCTTTCTCGAGTTAAGAGATAATTATGAATTTTTTGTTTTCTGGCGATTTAAGGGTTAATTATTTTATTTTTTTTCTTTTAATATTTCGCGCACTCGCGCTCCTTCTCTTCTTCAACTTAGGGGTTAAATATAAATGTCTCCGAGTTTCTTTTACGAAAAATTAGGGATTCAAATTGACGAAAAATAAAGGTATCAAAATGAATAAAATAAATTCTCCGATTCTCTTCCGAAAAATTAAGGATTCAAATTGATGAAAAATAAAGGTATCAAAATGAATAAAATAAAAGTTTCGATATAAAATAATACTCCGGACTTAGCCGACAGGGTTTCGTTAAGCAGTTCAGGAATCGACTGAGGGTGGGACAGGAGGGACTTCGTATATATAACTTCTAGTTTCTCGCAAGGATCTCTGGAACAATGACGTTTGTTGATTGACTTCGCTTTGGCGAATAGTGGACCATATTTATGACGTAGCCAGGCGGATTCATGATAACAGCGAATAGACAAATAAACTTTTTTATTCTATATTTCAAATATTGTAATTTTTAAACTTCTTTCATAAATAACGTACAACCAGGGATAGATGTAGTTTTAGAAGTTGGAATGGAGAACGGTTAGTATTTACTTCAGTCAGACTCATAGCCCAGAATAGAGCCCCTCCCTCCAACACGTAACGAAAAGTTTAAAATATCTTATTGGCTCACTTAAACTACGTTTGATGACGTTGCTGACGGGGACGACGAAAAATACGTAATTTCTTTTTACCTCTGACGCCATGAACCGCCTCTTCTTTCATACCCCTCCGTCCCGGGGAGGGGGGTCTGGGACTTTGACGCGCGCCCACATTACTCTGTTCTCCATTCCTACTTCTAAAATTAATCTATCCTTGGTACAACATTATATGCTTATCGAAATCTATGTTTTTTATATAAGTTAAATGTAGTTAACGATACATAAGTACTTCTTTCAACCCCAAATATATGACGGTAAAGCAAACATAAACAAACATAAAATTATCCAAATTTTAATTACATTAAGACTGAAGTGACAGATATAATATAAAAACGTCTTGAATTGGACCAAGGCTGAAAAAACAAACGATATGTGTGAGGTTTATCAATTGGCTTAAGTTCAGATATTGGAATTTTTTTTTAGTTATTTTTACCCATTTAATCCTTAATCAGTACTAAATTCAATCCACTGATTTTACTGTTAATCGATCTATTCCCTCTAAATTAATTGAAAAAATTACATATCTACGCTTTTTCAGGAACAATTACATTTTCCGAAAACATTTTATCATGAAATTAATTATTTTGAAGGGATTTCGTGTAAGCCCCTTGACGGACATAGTTTTAATTGTTGCTGGCTTGACAAAGTTTCAAGTTTGCACCATAAAAAGTTTAGATCTCTTGTAAGTTGCTGAGAAGACTGATGTTCAAGAAAACATGACAAGGAATTTTCTCAATATATGAAAATTTACAATCACCAGTGGTTCCAGTGTATGGGTCATCTGAGCCGTCGCAACACACCCAGCCAATATTACCATATAGGTCGAAACCTTTTCGCATTAGTGAAGGTACATGACTCTCCGGACTTCCCGCCAACCTTATTAACCTAAAACTATAAAACATTCGTGTACATATATGAATGATTATGGTTGTGGCTTGACACTCGCTCGCGCCTGAAGGACTGATCGCTCAGTGTAATCGGTGTACATTTGTAAGTGGGTAGACCATTTTAGAAAATGCATACACAGAATTAAAACGCCGCTATAGGCAGTGCGAGTCGACTAGCTTCCTCAGCCCTCCTGCGTGTAGTCAACTTTGTTACCGTTTGGCGGTGACTCTTGGTGGAAGGGAGAATACCGAATGGTGTGTTTTCCGAAAAGGTCTTTACGCGTGCTAAAATGATTACACGTAATATATTACCGGTGTACAAGTAACGCCAACAATGTAGAAAGGGGTGGTGACTTTTCAAATGAAGACTGAGTTATGACCAAGAAATTCTAAAGTACGAACAGGGAAATTGCAGTGCAACCTTTCCTTCATAGTCGCGACATTAGAAATGTATCATTTCGATATACGAAATTAAATATATGAACTCCACTTTTAAATATTTACATTTTCCTTTCGAATTATGTCAAAGTTCGCTTGGTCTTTTTAGATAGAGTATTTCAAATATACATTATTGATTCTCTTAGCACGTACTCCCTTCAAAATTATTAATTTCATGTTAAAATGTTTTCGGAAAATGTTATTGTTTTTGAAAAAGCGTAGATATGTAATTTTTTAAATTAATTTAGAGGGAATAGATCGGTTAACAGTAAAATCAGTTGATTGAATTTAATATTTCTTAAGGATGAAATGGATAAATATAACTAAAAAACATTGCAATATCTGAACTTCAGCCAATTGATAAACCTCACACATATCGTTTGTTTTTTCGGTCTAGGTCCAAACCAAGGCGTATTTTTATAATTAATTAAGGCGCAGATAGCTAACGACATATCTATTGCTGTTGTTTTCGATGACGAGCAATATCTCCGTCCATGGCGTAATGCGTTCTTGTTACCAGAGGAGTTATTTCTTTCACAGTATCGTTTTGATATTATAAGTGCGCGCGCCTTATGCCTAGCTCTTAGGCCGCAATTGGAAAAAGACCACGACCGTGGTGTGGATGTTATTGGGGTGGAGGATGAAGTGCTCGTAACACTGCTGTTTTATGGCTCGGCGACCTTTCAGCACGCTCTGGCCAGCAACTACGAACACGGCATGTGTCAGGCGTCAGTCAGTCGTAGCATTGAACGGGTCACTTAAAAAACCCGGGATAAGGGATGTCTCAAAGCTTGTTCAAAAAATAAAGATAAGAATACATTTTGAACCTTTGCCCTTTCTCTCCTGCCCTCAATCATTTAAATAGAGAAGACAGAAAGGGTAAAGGCGTGATTAGTTGTGAATTTGCAGTCTTCCTTTTTAAGCTTTTACGCCTCTGATAAAGCTTTAGAATTTTAAGGTCTGGATGTGTTTTTTATATGGCTCAAAAAAATATAAATTAAAATAATTCCATAAAGCTTACTTAAAGGGGCACACTTTATAGGTTTCGATACTTTCACCAAAAACATTAGACTAATCGAGCTTGAGAATCAGATTTCGAAAATTTGTGAAAGAAACGAAATCATTACTCTCGGCGTGGTGATGTGGTTCATTGGATAATATACGAGCAAGTTCTTCTGATTTCAATGCTTTAACTATATCACATCCTTCATCTCCATCCTCGTCTCAGCTCTCGAACTCCGGAAATTCTCATTGTACCACTACAATTGAATAACAAGACTCTACTCCCACTATACCAAAGAAATCAATCCAGGTTCTTGATACAAACCTCCACGCCAGTAAAATTTGCACTTGTTGCTCTCAGACTATACGTAATAATCAAAAAGCCCTCATATGTGATATCTGCAACACCTTTTGTCATGCAACATGTAAAAATATTTCTGATGCTCTCTACAAAGCACATGTAACCCACCAAGCAGACTGTTTCGCCTTTATGTGCTCCACTTGTGTTTATATTGGCCCCAAGCTCATCTTATTCATTTCACTAGCCATCTCTTAAATCACGAACTTGGAAGTAGAAAATCTTCAAACATCCAAGTCGATCCCCATCTTGCTGAATGATATGCAATCCGTTCAGATCTCTCTTGCTTCGCTCCAAACTCAATTAAAAAAATCACTTTAACATGCTGAAGGGTATTGATCTCTAAAAGATTCAACACTGAATTGATATCTTAACGACTATCTCTGCCTCTTGCACTACTCGCCTTGAAGTCTTAGAATCGAACAATATCCCTTCTCACTTCATTCAAATGATAAACTTGACATAATATCCTCCAAGATATCTGTCCTTCACAAGCGTTTGACAACGCTTGAGCAGGCTGACCTCCTACCTCACTCCACTCAGCTGCCACTATAACTAACGATTCCTCCCAGTCAAAATTCCCTCCGGAGAGGGTAGAGCTAAAAAGGCGCTGAGGGTTGCTTTAGCTGAAAACCATGAGCAGAATATCTCAAAGCTATCGACCAACGACAAAAAAGACGATGTTTTAAAAAGTAAACAACCAAAAGAAGCAAGCCAGACGACCGCTCCAAGACCGAAGAAGAAAGTTGAAGCAAACAAGTATTTAAAAATTAAACAACCAAAAGAAACAAGGTTGGAAAAGCCTTTCATATCTGAAAAGATGACCGCTCGAAGACCAAAGGAAACTGAAGAAAGCAAGGTTTTAATATGTAAACAACCAAAAGAAACAAGCTTAGAAAAGCCTCTCCTATATGAAAAGATGACCACTCAAGAGCGAAGAAGGAAGCTGAAACAGCTAAAGAGGTTATATTTATATTAAGTTTGAGAGGGAAGAAATGGACATTATTAGATAAAGTTGCGAAAGAGGATACTAGTTCTAAGCGCAAGTTGATACCAAAGAAGGATGATGGTAAGAGGTTGGAAGTAGAAATTTTGGAAGAACACGAAAACGAAAGGAAAACTAAATATTCTACTTTAGCTAACGTAGATGTGAGTTCAAATAGAAGAGCACCAAGTAAAGTCAATGTTTCAAACTTGAGCTTGAATGTCGAGAAACCACAGATAAAACGAAAAGCATTTCAGCGTAAAGAGAAAGAAAACTTTCATTGAACTTTATTACAAAAAATTTAATTTAGTCATTAAATTTAGTGATAAAAATTTTGTGATGTTTTTTCTAATACAAGTACCATGATGAATTTCTGATACAAAAGGGACCTGATGAATTTGTGATTAAAAAAGTGACCCGATGAATTTGTGATAAAAATGGTATTGTTGATTTTGTATAAGGTTCTGTAGCTTTAAGCATAAAAATAAATTTATTTTACGTGCTCTCAGGAATCCATCATTTGAATTTAATAATTTAGTTACATATCTTAATATTCAATCATTAATTTGAAGTTTAAACTTTATTTCGTATTCCCACCAACCGCGTCTAAAACTAATCCCTTGAGCGAGCGGAAACTATCTTTGTTTGCCCCAAAGTGCCATACAGTTGGGTTAGTGTTCCTGCCACCTGCAGCACGATGCCTTCCAAATAATTGCTCTAGTACATCCTGATTCAGATGTTGCGTCAAAATAAATTTGGCTCCTTTCCTTATTAAAAATTTCACTATATTTACAGTTGATAGTGCTGAAATGAGTTAGAAATTAACATTCACAGCAACAAATTAACCCCATTTCAAACTTACCAGTTATCTTTAAACATTCAATAGTTTCTTTGCTAAGAAGCATGCTATCCCTTTCTGATTTCTTGAAGTTTCCTGGGCGGTCCATGACTTGCTTCTCCCAATCTTCCAAATAGTCTATGAAATCAAATTCCAACCACTAAACATTAGGAGAAAAAAAATATAGGAAAACAATTATAATTTCCCCAGGCAAACAACATACTTTAAGTCTTTGATCATCTACGCTGGTGTAAGGCTTTTTATCATTATTTCGCTTGTAGATACCTTCTGTGCAATTCTTCACATTACAGAGATCAAAGAATTTGTTAAAGACTCTTATGAACTTTATAATCCCTGTGTAACTACACTTTCTGTTAGCAAGAAGAGTTTCAATAGCGCACTTAAAACTTGAGTCGCCAAATTCACTTTCATTTTGGAGTAGCTATGCAAGTATACGTGTGCATACGTTAACTTTTTGAGGTGCTTAAATTCTCCACTTGACCGTAATTGCATGAGGTGCTTAAATTCTCCAGTTGACCGTAATTGCATGAAATATAATTTCAATATAACTTTCCAACTAATCTCCTCGTTATTAATCCAAAGTGCTCGAGCATTGGAATTAGTCCCACTATTTAAAAACCCATTTCGCACTGTTTTAATTAGATGAGGTGCGTCTGAACAGTGGTCTTTCTTCATCCATATCAAACAAATTCACAGTTTTAAAGAGGACCTTTCGGCCTTCACCTTCAGATTCTTGAGAAATATGAAAAATTTCCTGTTCGCAACAGCACCATCACCCACAACGGCTATGATTCGAAACCCACTGGATTCCAGTTTCCTTATAGCTTCCCAAATAATACTATTAAGTTCGGAACTTGAGGCACCTTTCGTTGGAAAATGTGCAAAAGCATGAATGATATTGTTCGTTACACCTCGTATCATGAGTTGAATGACATTTGTTGCCAGCGGTGGAGTTGTTACACCCTTAACCTCTCGTTCCATATCATGCAACTGGTTGTGATTTTTATCTATATCAACATAGCCAGTCAAAAGACCAGTGTTTTTATGACACACAAGGTCTTCTTTTATAATGAAATAAATCTAAATATTATACTCACAAAAATCAGCTTCTGAAAACGATCGAGTTTAAGACCTTAACCCTCGGTTTTGTTTTCGTTTTTCGCTAGAGCAGACGATCTTTGAAAGAGCCAATAAGAGAACAACCGGAAAGAGAAATACCCCAGTATTGAAATCAACCCCTATCTCTTCCCCCGTTCCTTAAACATTGTACAGGCAATGCTAAACCTTCTGTTCCTTATTAATTTATTTTCTATGACCAGAAGGGAATAACAGAGAAGGGACACACTTTATATCTCCATAATGCTTTACACTCGAAACAACAGTCTTACCAACCTCAAATCAACTACCCTTCGCTGATTGGCTATCTAACTTCTGTCTTAGCTGTGACGTCAGATAAGAAGGTGACGTCTCGGTTGACGAGTAAAAAGTAGTTTTGTTTACAACTTTACATTGAAGGAGATAAAAATGGCCGAATTTCATGTTGATAAACGAAATCAAGCTGTGCAATTAATTTAGATACACGGGAATTGAGAACATACCAAAATCAGATAATTTGAAGGTAATAAATAGATGAAAACTAATTATTCTGAATTAATATTAAAAAATACAAATTAGTTTCAATAAAATACATACTTGAGGTTATAATTACACAAGAACAAAACATCGACAGCCCTAAGCTTTTGGAGAATGAAAATCTAGCAGACAAATAGGCCGCCTGTTACCGCGGACTCGGAGAACTTAAAGAACTATAATTGCAGTAAATTGGTTAAAAGCTGTGTACTTGCGCAAAGTTTTCGCGGTTTTCTTGAGGTTGGTCGGACTCTCGTTACCAAAGCAGGCTCTAATGTCTCCCTTCTCTCTTATTCCCTTCTGCTATGACTGATCCGTCAGAGATGGCATACTGAAAATTGATTTGCTTATATCTGCTTTTGCCTTTGATGTTATTGTCTCATTTTGTTCCTTTCTTTTGCCTGGCGTTGCGTTGCTTAAATCAACAACTTTCCGTTTCTTAGATTTATATTCATTTGATAGTTCGTTACAAATTTTCACACCAACAGCCAATTCTTCATTCACTAGTTCTTCATGATCATCTATGTAATGTTTATTAAATAAATACCTTCGGTACTGCTACTGGTATAGAATAGGATATGGTCTATCAATAGAAATTAGAAACGCGATGGGTCATTTGTACCTCAAATATCAATACGCTGTGAAAAAGGGGCCAAACAAACTGACTAATGTATTGTAGGGGACCGTCCATAAACTACGTCACACTCTTATGGGGGGAGGGGGTTTCTAAATATGTGACGGTCCGTGACAAGGGGGAGGGAGGGGTTCTTCTATGCGTGACGTCACATTTAGCATTGATTTTGTTACGAAGTCAGTAAGAGGCCGATTGGCTCTCTTATGTTATAGAAGAGGGAAAGACAACATTCCATAGTCCACCGTTACAATAATTTACCAAAATTGTTATTCCATCATCGCTTAGATAAGCAATTTTCTACTATTTACACCTTTGTATAGCGCATTTAAAATAAACAGCGTAAACTCTCTTATGTCTCTGTTTATTCGCCCCTATTATTTTTGAGGATGAATAAAATCCCCCTGCCGATTGAAATGGTTTCGATTCTTTGGGAAATTTTCGAAATCTCAAGCTCGATTAGTCTGTTTTCGGTGACTGTGTCGAAACCGAAAAAGTGTGCCCCTTTAACTAAGCTTTATGGAACATTTTTGAAGCTTATTAAAAGCACATCTAGACATTAAAATTCTAAAGGTCAATCAGAGGGAAAAAGCTTAAAACGGAAGAGAACTTTGAATTTTCAGCCGAGCAAAATATTTCTGCGAGAGCGGCATATCACTTAAGAAATTAATCAAATTAAATTTGTAAATTAAGACAAATCATAGTGCATAGGGGGGGGGTTAAAGAAATGTGACGTGGTTTTTAGGGGAGGGGTCTGAGAAAAGCGTGACGAAGCGTGATCTGGGGGGACGGGGGAGGGGTCAGAAAATGCTTTTTTTCGCGTGACGTAGTTTATGGACGGTCCCTAGTTGCTAATTAATATCAACCACATTTAAACCAAATTTAATGTAGACGTAATTCTTAATTACAAGTAATATCAGAAGTAAACGAACCTGGTAATATTTATGACAAAGTTTAATATTATAATCAAAGTTAGCAAATCTGAAATCTTCACTACTACTCCATCGTAGAGTTCATTGTTATACATAATTTTAGTCCTTGCTCCTTCGTATATTTTTGACTTATATTTAACCGCTGTAAGTGGCATAATTGTTGTTTTCTTCTCTTCGATCCAGTATATAATGGCTTCCAATTCTTTAGGATGGGCTTTCTTCATGGTTGTTTCTGAAGATTTACATTTTTTACTAGAGCCTTGGCTTCCGGCACTCACTACAGAAGTTTTGTTTTGGTTCATCTTTTCTTTGTTACTTATGTCTATCAAATTCTTAACATTAACGGGTACTCCTTCCAGATTATTCACCGGCAACGCCCGTATCAACTTAGTAGCTACTAAACCAATTTAGAACCAGAGAGAGACATGTAAAAAGGGGGTAGTTCTGGATGTCCCAGTGCAAAATATGTGTTATAAAAGTATTCCCTCACTATTGCCTCGATTCCGTGTAGGGGAATTTATCCTACAGTAGTATTTGTCCTCCCACCAGAGAAAATTAATACAGAGAACGGAAGCTCTAGCCGTTAATAGTGCAAAATGCAATGTAGCTCAAACATGTGGGGTATGTCTCTTTTCTGTTCACATAGCAACTAGGTGTAATCTAATGATTAGTCCAGGCTTGCTCAGAACGCGATATTGTTCTGCCCCGCAAACTAATCGCAGGAGTGCATACCGTTCCGTAAACGTTTCGTCTAGTTTAAAACCAGTTCAGATTCTGTATCCCAATTCTTTCGTGTAGGAACTGGGTCGATTCGACCCTGGAGCGAGCCCCGGGACTCCGAAACACCCTTAACACACGAAAAGTCTGACCGACGGGGTTGGGGAGTGGAATCTGCCCCGAAACTGCCCTGACGAAAAGTCTGCCTGAGGGCAGAACTATGCTGATACCGGGTTATGAATGACGTCATTTGTAATTTTGTAGCAATGGCGGCGGCATCTTCACCTTCACCGTCATGTTCGAAATCGAATACCTCTATTACAAGTAGTATTCATAAAGAGATGTATTATTTACAATTTATTGAGCAAAATGAAGTGATCATTAAGGAAGGGAACTATGTATTTGTGCAACATGGTAAGATAATAATAATCTATTAATAATAATCTAAGCTTTTGCCTACGAAGGGATTTCCACACTAAGCCTGTGGCTTGTTTACAGGTGGGTCCCTTTACAATGCATAGAGGGGTGGTGGCTAGCCCCTATGCCACAGCTAACCGACAGCACCCTATACTAACTATTACCGTTAACGTCTGCAAGTTTTGATGGAAAGGAGAAACCGGGTTAGACCGCGGAGGAAAACTCCTTTAACAAGCGGGGAGAGAACTTGCAAACTCTACGCAGAAGGATTTGTTCCCAGATTTTCACCCGGTGCCACAGTCCGGGATCGAACCCGGGATCCTCTTGCTGCGAGGCGAAAGCGCTAACCGCTACGCCACCCCACCGTTCTCCACATTGTTGGAGAACGATTTTTGTTTATGGTTTTAAGCCTTGGTGTTGTTAAGTAGTCGGTTACGGTTTATGACCATTTTAAGGCTTTTTCTGAATGTCTGTGGACATGTAATTTAAAGTGCTGTCCGTTTCTTTCAGATGGTAAAATAGTGCACGTGCCAGTGACGGCTTTAGATATCTCAGTGCTACCCACTAACTGTGCCATTGTTGATGAAAACAATGTAATGTCCACAATTGTGCTGTTCTCTGATGCCCTCTTTGCCTTTGAGACTTTGACTGAGAGCGAGAAGCATGATTTGAACAGAAAGGAATACACTGAGGATTTTCAGGAACAAGAACTCCATGAGGCTATTTCCTGCATTAAAAACCCAGATAACATGGAACAACCAATAGATAAGACACACACAACATCACCACAGATGCACATTGAAAATATTGGTATAAGACATATAAATCCTAGTGCTATACATTCCATTAATGAGCACAATAACATATCAGGTTCCCAAGAACGGGGTCTTAGTGACACAAGTTCTCCTTTTGAAAGTGGTTGTTCAAATGCAATTGACCGAGTTCCATCGAAGGATCATCAACTTGACCCATCACATAATCCTAGTTTAATAGCAGAATCGCAAGAAGAGCATAATGGGGCCACAAGTTCTAATTCAATGGTATCGTCTAGTTTAAGTGGTGGTGAAGCTTCAAAGTCTAATGGTGTTACGCAATCTGAACATGAAAAGGTACACTCCAAGCATGTTTCCAATTGCAGAGGTGTGCGCAAGCGTGTCAGCAATATACTAATCATATTTTTCAATACAGGTGGTCAGTTTGCTCTGGTAAAGCACTTTGGGATGAAGCTTCAACAACATTATTAATATCACTGTATCGGGAGCATTGTCAGAAACTTAAAACGAAACGATGGTCCAAGATTTTTTTAATGAAATTTATTGAAGAGCTCTTCGTCTCTCAAGGATATAGAAACTATAGCTGGAGTCAAATTTATAATCGGTATAACACTGAATGGTATATATGCTTAGGCGGAAGGGTTCCAGATCTTGCGTTAACCCATTCACATCAACCCAATGAGTAATGAGTGTCATATTATTCTGTGCTATAAGCTTGATAATTGCCTGATGTACAGTAGCTTTCAAGAACGCATTGCATATAAGAAGCATGCTTAAAACATGTTCAACGCAACGCACAGGCAGTGTTGGATTTTAAATTAGTAATATATTGATTGTGTTTTCAGATGAAAAACTCTAGAACGAAGCTTTAAACGGAGCCAAAACATCAATAAGGGAAGTGGCCGTTCACGAGTTGTTTGCGAATATCAAGAGTATAACTTTTCTACTGCCTTTGCATTTACTATCATCAACGTACTTCATCGCTAATAATTGATAATTCCTTAGACAAATGGAAGAGGTGTTTCAAGATGATCCAAACATTTCACCAATTCTTGTAAGAGGTCCTGGCACATCGCTTGCAAAGGTCAAAATCATGAACATATTAAATAGGTTAGGAGGGAGACAGAGCGTTATTTTATAATGGGTCGAATGGTTATATGTTATTCCAAATTGTGTTATTATTGCATATGAGTATGTTTCTCGTCAGTTACGTGCTCGATCAGGGTTCAATTACGTCCTGCCCGCAGAGTATTACCGATTTGGTAATTGTACTGCGATGTGTTTAACGTAAATAGCCTTTGCCGACTACCATGCATAATTTATTATGTAAAAATTGCCCTACGCCCAGTAATTGTAACAAACTCTTGGTTTCAGTAACCAGCATGTCGATGAAGTAAGCGATCATGAGGACCACGACTCTACATCAACATCGGGTTCTGCGAATGCATCAAGCCTTGCACATACCGCTTCAACAAGGAAACCGGAAGAGGAGGGTGGACGCACTACTGTGGCTAGCCAACTAAAACACCTCAGGATGGACATGGAACGGTGGCACCAGGAAAAGCTTCAACTCAAGAAGGAGTTAAATGAGAAAAACCGCTCTTTAATCAAAGACTTACTTTCGAAGCGCACTAGTGACTAAATCCTCAATTAAAAACATTTATTACAGGAATGTTACGATTCTGCAACTAATGACACAGATACAAATGTTTGTTTTATATTGTGAAATTTAAGTGCAATTTAAATTGTGACTATTATTTGAAAGAGATAGATTTATTAATGGACATATGAAATACATCAGAAATTAAATTGGCTCAATGTTTATCAAATAGTCAAATATTAAATTGGTTCTCGAACAGTATAATTGCTCTTTCCATCACGTGATCAACACATTACACTATGCAAATGAAACGCTTAGAATATTTTGAAAATTATAAACTAATAATCTCCAAGTGGATTTTATAACCAGCAAATCCGGAAATGTGTAGCTTTTCTTGAGTACCACAAATGAACCATTCAAAACATGTATGTCTTTTTGTTCCATTTTCATCACGTTATGTTCGCTTGACGGGTAATTACACAAAGATCAGAGATAATAAAGATAGTTAAAGTAACCAAATTATTGAGAATTGGCTAAGGTGTTGACTAGGGCATTGCGTTTTTGTAGTGCTTGTCGTGTCGAAGGAACACCACACTCCACATCAATTGGACGATCTATATAGTCACACATGTCTGATGGAGCATTACATGTTTCATCACTTAATATAGCTTCCATGTCTTTGTCATTGGGGTCTTGGGACCAGTTGTACAAAACGGCACAGGATATTATTAAATCGCACACTATTTCAACCTTCCTGAGGTTTACAAATGTTAGAATTGGAAATGTTCGTTTTAAGCGCCCGATAGTTGTCTCAATAACAACTCTGGTTTGGCTGTGTTTGTAGTTGTAAAGCTTTCGTGCCTCGCTTAAGTGACCATTTTGCTTAAATGGTACCATACAAAAGGAATCTAGAGGATATGCGCTATCTCCCAAAATGCATCCATCTGTAAAATCAAGAAGCAGTCATGAAAACCGAGTTAAATCGACGAAAGTGTTGATTGCCAAAGCGATAAAGAGTTCGTGCACAATAGTAAACGGGGTACATTGGGCCAGTTGTGTTCTAAGATGTCTGTTTACCATTAATGTGTGTCACATTATCGGCCGTCTTAGCCTTCTTAAATACCATAATTGAGGCCTGGAATTAGGTACATTGATCCAGTCCATTCCAGGCTCTAATACCTCTACTTTGGGCTAGGAGGATATAGGGGTGAAGGAGTCTTCGACTTCCCGATTTCCCATTGAAACAGATTATCGGCCGTGGTTTCCCCCCGTTCTCTCTCGTTCTGGGAGATTCATAGCCGCGCAACTAGTTCCGCGCACATCGTCATCGGGCGTCCTCTTTTCTTTTGATTTCATTTTTGGTAAAGGCTGCATTTTTTAGTGCTTTAACGGAACATTTATCATTATTTAATGTTTTATTATGTAGAATAATGAACTGAACTGAACTGACCTACCCTAGATATTGTATATAAGGAAATCCTCTCCCCTTAATCAGTTAGTGATTACCTGGACGCGTACTGTGCTAGTACATGTATGTTTTTATACGGACTAAATAAAACGAACTTAATTAAGTGAACTTAACTCGTGATTATTAATACAGTAATAACACAACATGGTGTGAGGAAGAACAAGTAAATGCCATAATCTACCTGATGGGTGAAAAGGCAGACGACATATTCGATTCATTCGGCCTAACTGCAGCAGAAGGAAAAGTCTTCGCCACAGTGTTAGCCAAGTTCGAGGGTCATTTTATCATTCGCCGGAATGTTATATACGACCGAGCAAAGCTTAATACAAGAGTACAACATGAAGGTGAAACAGCAGACGAATTCATTACGGCTGTCTATGCTTTAGCCGAGCATTGTAATTATGGAGGACTAAAGGACGAGCTAATAAGAGACCGGATAGTGGTCGGTATTCGTCATAAAGCGCTGTCAGAAGGACTCCAAGACGATGAGAATCTCACCTTGGAACAAGCGATACAAAGGGTACGAAGTTTAGAAGATCGGCAACGGGAACAGCTTGATCTCCATGGTCCCACAAAATCCAAAAACATCGATCGTATCAAGGGTCAAACTTGTCAGAAGACAATGCCTATTCGCCACCAGCGGCGACAAGAAAGAGCCAGAGAATTTTCATTGGGTAAATCCTATCACCAGAAAGAATCCTGTAACCAAAAGGAAGGACGCACCAACGGATGTCAACGTTGCGGAGCTTCACAAAGGCATGAGCGACACAAGTGTCCAGCTAAAAGCGCTAAGTGCTACGTATGTAACCATACAGGCCATTATGCGAAATTGTGTCACAATAAGAACGTACACGAAGTAGCCAAAGCAGATATGGAAGCAGTAGCATCAAGCACCAACTCGCCAACAGTAAACGAGAGATTGGGTGACCAAGATTATGCAGATGTTCACCAAGACCATTCAGATGTTCAGAAAGATCACGATGAAGAAAATTCACAAATTGATTCATTGGCTGACAACTTTACACGCAAATGGATAGTGGAAATACAAGTTAACAAGAAACCAATCCAATTTAAAGTGGATACAGGAGCCGATGTCAGCGCCATATCACTAGAAACCTACAAAACAACACTGAGCGACAACAAGCTACTTCCTTCTGATAAACGGTTGCTTGGACCAGGGAAAACGAGACTTCAAACGGAAGGCCGAATAAAAACTACTTTGCGTTATAAAAATCGAGAAATCAACGACTACTTATACGTCATTCGAGATTTGCAAATACCACTCCTGGGACTGGCACCTAAAACTAGTGACTAAGCTAGCGGAAATTGGAACCGAAAACCAAGGATGTTCCACAGTTGATCCAGCCCAGGAATATCCGGCACTTTTCAATGGTCTGGGCAAGCTGAAGATACCATACAAAATCCAGCTCGAACCGGATGCAAAACCGTTTGCATTATCGGTACCACGCAGGGTCCCGATTGCGTTGATGGAAGAGACCAAGGCGGAACTAGATCGTACGGTGGAAAAAGGAGTCATATCTAAAGTTGATGAACCAACAGCTTGGTGTGCGCCCATGGTCATCGTATTGAAGCCACAAGTTTCTATCAACCAGGACGAGTCGGCAAATAAACCCCGTCTACGTATATGCGTGGATTTCACCCGTCTAAATAATTACGTCAAAAGGGAACGTTTTCAAATGCCAGCGGTAGATCACGTCCTCGGTCAGATGGCCAATGCGAAAGTATTCTCGAAGTTAGACGCTAACAGTGACTACTGGCAGGTGCCACTGGAGAAGGAATCAGCACTACTCACAACTTTCATAACGCCGTTCGGACGTTACTTCTTTCACCGACTGCCATTTGGGCTCAGCTCAGCGTCAGAACACTTTCTACGCCAAATTAGTACCATACTGGAAGGAATCCCAGGACAAATAAATCTTCAAGACGACGTCTTAATCTACGGTAAAGATCAAGAAGAGCATGATATCAATCTTCGACAAACCCTACATCGTTTACAAGATGCTGGAGTAACTCTGAATAAGGACAAATGCAAATTTTCGGTATCAAGAGTGAAGTTTGTAGGACACATCATCGATTCAAGAGGCATTAGTCCCGATGACGGAAAAGTCAAGGCCGTTACAGAAATGTCGAAACCTAAAGACGTCAGCGAATTAAGAAGATTTCTGGGAATGACAAACTATCTGGCGAAGTTTATCCCCAACATGTCCGTCGTAAGCCAGCCACTAATCTCCTTACTCAGCGCCAAGAACGCATGGAATTGGTCTGCACCACAAGACATGGCTTTTAATGAAGTCAAACGAATTCTGTCAACTAAACCGGTATTGGCGATATTCGACCCACGGAAGAGAACCATTATATCAGCAGATGCATCTTCATTTGGAATCGGAGCTGTGCTTAGACAAGAGCAACCGGATAAGACCTTAATAGCCTACGCATCAAAAACCCTTAGTAGTGCAGAACAACGCTATGCTCAAATTGAAAAGGAAGCCTTAGCCATGACATGGGCTTGTGAGCGTTTCAAGGATTATGTAATGGGTATCAAAATCGACATAGAAACTGATCACAAGCCTCTCATCGCAATTATGCAGACAAAATCCCGGGATGACTTATCTCCTCGTCTTCAACGTCTCCGAATACGGATGATGCGCTATAATTACCGTGTCCTGTACATACCTGGAAAAGAGTTGATTCCTGCGGATACGCTGTCAAGAAACCCATTACAAGAAGTTGGGAATAGCAAGCTTGAAGATGAAGTGGCCGCCCATGTACGATTGGTGACAGCTTGCATACCAGCATCGGATACACGATTAGCTACAATATGGGAAGAGCAGAAGCGAGACGCCACTTGTCAGAAACTTCATTTCTATACGAATGGAAGTTGGCCGAACAATAAGAACTTGCCCCATAACCTTGTCAAGTACTATTCCTTTCGAGATGAAATAACGATACAAGAAGGCATGCTCATGAAGGGATCAAGGATTATCATTCCACGGGCTCTTCAAGAAGACATTCTCGAAAGAATACATGATGGACATCAAGGCATAGTTAAATGCAGAGCGAGGGCAAAGACATCAGTATGGTGGCCTGGAATTTCGAAAGACATAGAACGAAAAGTCAAAAACTGCTCAGCGTGCATTCGAGAGACTACCAATTGCCGTGAACCCCTGTTACCAAGCGAATTTCCCGATAGACCATGGCAAACTGTGGCGATGGATCTATTCTACTTGCACGGAAAATGGTACCTCCTGGTCACAGATCTATATCCAAGATACTTTGAGATCCGCTAACTACAAGATTTGCGTTCCAAAGCAGTAATCAATCACGTAAAGGCAATCTTCGCGACGCATGGAATTCCCAGCACAGTCAAAAGCGACAATGGACCTCAATTCAAGAAAGCGATTACTTCCGAATTTCATCAATTCGCTAAAGAATACGGCTTCGTACATGTAACTTCAAGCCACCACAGCGATCGGTCATGCATTTTTTGGCTCTCCCAAAACGCGGATTTTAAGCCTCGGTCAATCTAAAACTGTAATTTGACCATTTTTATAGACATGTTACAGGTCTGCAAAACTTATGGAAAAGTAGAAATACCAGATGCTAGTTTGAAACTGTAATGTGACTACATTTATAGACATGTTACAAGTCTGAAAAAGTGATGGAAAAGTAGAAATCCAGCTGCCAATTTAAAACTAATTTGACCATTTTTATAGACATGTTACAAGTGATGGAAAAGTTGAAATCTAGCTTAAAATTTAAAACTGTAGCTATTCCACATTTATAGACATATTGGAGGTATTCAATTAAAAAAAAATGTCCTACTTTTGAATACCTGCAATATGGCTCTAAATGTGGTCAAATTACAGTTTTAAATTAACAGCTGGATTTCTATTTTTCCATCACTCTTTCAGACTGTAACATGTCTATAAATGTGGTCAAATTGCAGTTTTAAATTGGCAGCTGGATATTAGATTTCCCCTCACTTTGGCAGACCTGTAACATGTCTATAAATGTGGTCAAATTACAGTTTTAAACTAGCAGCTGTTATTTCTACTTTTCCATCACTATTGCAGATCTGTAACATGTCTATAACTGTGGTCAAATTACAGTTTTAAACTAGCAGCTGTTATTTCTACTTTTTCATCGTGTTTCAGAACCACGCTGCATATTTCTTCCAGAATAGACAATTAACAGTTAACAAAGAAAAAATGTAGAAATGGCAGACAATTTTCATTTCTGAAATTGCTGAGAAATTTTCGCGTTTTTCGAGCTGCAGAAAATGTAGCCTTAATGTATACAATTACAGCGTGGTAGAGATAAAAAAGCGCGTATGCAGATGAATTACAGCTTAATTTTTTTGTACCTAAGACGGAAAAGGTATATCTGGCAGACAACTCTGAAGTACTCTCCGAGGGCGTTGGACATGGAATACTGCATATAAGCTTTTTTAATCTGCCTTTCTTCATTTGTTGTTTAGGGGGGGGGGTGTTCGACGTCTATCTAGAGGGGTTAGGAAGATGCAAGACAAACACCTACCTCTTTTCACTTATGATTCAACCTCGCTAACGCTAGACAAGATGTTAGAATGCAGTCAGTTGTGGGGAGTTAAGGCCTTTTAACGGGAACGAGGGGCTTATAAAATTTCTGAATCAAAAGTGACCGCGTTTCATGGTATGTGTCAATTGAGAGTCAAAATAGATTCTAATCCAAATTTTAATATTCAACATAATATTCAATCTTGTTCATAAATTATCACACACTTTAATAGGGGTCAAAATAAAAAATTTAAACAAAAATCAAAAGGGAGGTTTGCAATTTATAACCTCTGTGAAATGTCTCATTTAAGTTTCAAATTTAAATTTTAGGGGTGTTTAGGTTAAAATCGTGCAGTTATGCACTAAAATAATAATGTTCAAAAATAGAAAGTTAAGATTTTAAAAAAGAATCAATCCGTCAACCATAATCTAAGTTCTTCAACCATAGTTTCAAGTCAGTTTATCAAAATAGTTTCAAGTTTTTAATTTCTTACGACAAGTTGCTCCTCATCCATATTCTTCTTAAGGGATAAGGGTTCTTTTTTCTTCTTTCTCGAGTTAAGAGATAATTATGAATTTTTTGTTTTCTGGCGATTTAAGGGTTAATTATTTTATTTTTTTTTCTTTTAATATTTCGCGCACTCGCGCTCCTTCTCTTCTTCAACTTAGGGGTTAAATATAAATGTCTCCGAGTTTCTTTTACGAAAAATTAGGGATTCAAATTGACGAAAAATAAAGGTATCAAAATGAATAAAATAAATTCTCCGATTCTCTTCCGAAAAATTAAGGATTCAAATTGATGAAAAATAAAGGTATCAAAATGAATAAAATAAAAGTTTCGATATAAAATAATACTCCGGACTTAGCCGACAGGGTTTCGTTAAGCAGTTCAGGAATCGACTGAGGGTGGGACAGGAGGGACTTCGTATATATAACTTCTAGTTTCTCGCAAGGATCTCTGGAACAATGACGTTTGTTGATTGACTTCGCTTTGGCGAATAGTGGACCATATTTATGACGTAGCCAGGCGGATTCATGATAACAGCGAATAGGCAAAACTTTTTGATCTATATTTCAAATATTGTAATTTTTAAACTTCTTTCATAAATAAAGTACAACCAGGGATAGATGTAGTTTTAGAAGTAGGAATGGAGAACGGTTAGTATTTACTTCAGTCAGAATCATAGCCCAGAATAGAGCCCCTCCCTCCAACACGTAACGAAAAGTTTAAAATATCTTATTGGCTCACTTAAACTACGTTTGATGACGTTGCTGACGGGGACGACGAAAAATACGTAATTTCTTTTTACCTCTGACGCCATGAACCGCCTCTTCTTTCATACCCCTCCGTCCCGGGGAGGGGGGTCTGGGACTTTGACGCGCGCCCACATTACTCTGTTCTCCATTCCTACTTCTAAAATTAATCTATCCTTGGTACAACATTATATGCTTATCGAAATCTATGTTTTTTATATAAGTTAAATGTAGTTAACGATACATAAGTACTTCTTTCAACCCCAAATATATGACGGTAAAGCAAACATAAACAAACATAAAATTATCCAAATTTTAATTACATTAAGACTGAAGTGACAGATATAATATAAAAACGTCTTGAATTGGACCAAGGCCGAGAAACAAACGATATGTGTGAGGTTTATCAATTGGCTTAAGTTCAGATATTGGAATTTTTTTTTAGTTATTTTTACCCATTTAATCCTTAATCAGTACTAAATTCAATCCACTGATTTTACTGTTAATCGATCTATTCCCTCTAAATTAATTGAAAAAATTACATATCTACGCTTTTTCAGGAACAATTACATTTTCCGAAAACATTTTATCATGAAATTAATTATTTTGAAGGGATTTCGTGTAAGCCCCTTGACGGACATAGTTTTAATTGTTGCTGGCTTGACAAAGTTTCAAGTTTGCACCATAAAAAGTTTAGATCTCTTGTAAGTTGCTGAGAAGACTGATGTTCAAGAAAACATGACAAGGAATTTACCCCCCCCCTTCCTCCATTTTCTCAAAATATGAAATTTTACAATCACCAGTGGTTCCAGTGTATGGGTCATCTGAGCCGTCGCAACACACCCAGCCAATATTACCATATAGGTCGAAACCTTTTCGCATTAGTGAAGGTACATGACTCTCCGGACTTCCCGCCAACCTTAATAACCTAAATTTATAAAACATTCGTGTAAATACTTGAATGATTATGGTTGTGGCTTGACACTCGCTCGCGCCTGAAGGACTGATCGCTCAGTGTAATCGGTGTACATTTGTAAGTGGGTAGACCATTTTAGAAAATGCATACACAGAATTAAAACGCCGCTATAGGCAGTGCGAGTCGACTAGCTTCCTCAGCCCTCCTGCGTGTAGTCAACTTTGTTACCGTTTGGCGGTGACTCTTGGTGGAAGGGAGAATACCGAATGGTGTGTTTTCCGAAAAGGTCTTTACGCGTGCTAAAATGATTACACGTAATATATTACCGGTGTACAAGTAACGCCAACAATGTAGAAAGGGGTGGTGACTTTTCAAATGAAGACTGAGTTATGACCAAGAAATTCTAAAGTACGAACAGGGAAATTGCAGTGCAACCTTTCCTTCATAGTCGCGACATTAGAAATGTATCATTTCGATATACGAAATTAAATATATGAACTCCACTTTTAAATATTTACATTTTCCTTTCGAATTATGTCAAAGTTCGCTTGGTCTTTTTAGATAGAGTATTTCAAATATACATTATTGATTCTCTAGCACGTACTCCCTTCAAAATTATTAATTTCATGTTAAAATGTTTTCGGAAAATGTTATTGTTTTTGAAAAAGCGTAGATATGTAATTTTTTAAAGTTAAATCGACTAACAGTAAAATCAGTTGATTGAATTTAATATTTCTTAAGGATGAAATGGATAAATATAACTAAAAAACATTGCAATATCTGAACTTCAGCCAATTGATAAACCTCACACATATCGTTTGTTTTTTCGGTCTAGGTCCAAACCAAGGCGTATTTTTATAATTAATTAAGGCGCAGATAGCTAACGACATATCTATTGCTGTTGTTTTCGATGACGAGCAATATCTCCGTCCATGGCGTAATGCGTTCTTGTTACCAGAGGAGTTATTTCTTTCACAGTATCGTTTTGATATTATAAGTGCGCGCGCCTTATGCCTAGCTCTTAGGCCGCAATTGGAAAAAGACCACGACCGTGGTGTGGATGTTATTGGGGTGGAGGATGAAGTGCTCGTAACACTGCTGTTTTATGGCTCGGCGACCTTTCAGCACGCTCTGGCCAGCAACTACGAACACGGCATGTGTCAGGCGTCAGTCAGTCGTAGCATTGAACGGGTCACTTAAAAAACCGGGATAAGGGATGTCTCAAAGCTTGTTCAAAAAATAAAGATAAGAATACATTTTGAACCTTTGCCCTTTCTCTCCTGCCCTCAATCATTTAAATAGAGAAGACAGAAAGGGTAAAGGCGTGATTAGTTGTGAATTTGCAGTCTTCCTTTTTAAGCTTTTACGCCTCTGATAAAGCTTTAGAATTTTAAGGTCTGGATGTGTTTTTTATATGGCTCAAAAAAATATAAATTAAAATAATTCCATAAAGCTTACTTAAAGGGGCACACTTTATAGGTTTCGATACTTTCACCAAAAACATTAGACTAATCGAGCTTGAGAATCAGATTTCGAAAATTTGTGAAAGAAACGAAATCATTACTCTCGGCGTGGTGATGTGGTTCATTGGATAATATACGAGCAAGTTCTTCTGATTTCAATGCTTTAACTATATCACATCCTTCATCTCCATCCTCGTCTCAGCTCTCGAACTCCGGAAATTCTCATTGTACCACTACAATTGAATAACAAGACTCTACTCCCACTATACCAAAGAAATCAATCCAGGTTCTTGATACAAACCTCCACGCCAGTAAAATTTGCACTTGTTGCTCTCAGACTATACGTAATAATCAAAAAGCCCTCATTTGTGATATCTGCAACACCTTTTGTCATGCAACATGTAAAAATATTTCTGATGCTCTCTACAAAGCACATGTAACCCACCAAGCAGACTGTTTCGCCTTTATGTGCTCCACTTGTGTTTATATTGGCCCCAAGCTCATCTTATTCATTTCACTAGCCATCTCTTAAATCACGAACTTGGAAGTTGAAAATCTTCAAACATCCAAGTCGATCCCCATCTTGCTGAATGATATGCAATCCGTTCAGATCTCTCTTGCTTCGCTCCAAACTCAATTAAAAAAATCACTTTAACATGCTGAAGGGTATTGATCTCTAAAAGATTCAACACTGAATTGATATCTTAACGACTATCTCTGCCTCTTGCACTACTCGCCTTGAAGCCTTAGAATCGAACAAAATCCCTTCTCACTTCATTCAAATGATAAACTTGACATAATATCCTCCAAGATATCAGTAGTGTAAAGCCGCACTTCGTACCTCCGTAGGTGTAGAATGTAGGTGTAGAATGTAGGTGTAGAGTGTAGGTGTAGAATTTCAAGGTCACCCTCTCGCCACGCCCCCTGGAAAACTCGTGCGCGCCCCCTCGCGGGAAAACTCGCGGGCCCCCGCGCGCCCCCTGGCGGCTGCACCCCCTCGCGGGAAAACTCGCGCGCGCCCCCTGGCGGCTGCGCCCCCTCGCGGGAAAACTCGCGCGCCCCCTCGCGGGAAAACATTGCGCGGGAATCTGGCAGTCCTGTCTACAACTGTCTCTGTGACGTCATTGGCGGGAAAATCTACAACTGTATTTGTGACGTCATTGGCGGGAAAACACCGTGCGCCGCCTATTGGGAAACTCCTCCCTTCTACAACTGTATTTGTGACGTCATTGATAAGAGACGAGAATTTATTAAACGTACATGGCCAAGGGTTAATGATAGGCTGAAAGTTGCGCAATCCATTGTAATATTAGTTTGACTCAAAATTTCAAGGAGTTTATTTTGATTATGGTATTGTTTTTAATGGTAATTAAAAGTCAGTCTCTTCTACAACTGTGACGTCATTGATAAGAGACGATAAAAACTTTAAACGTACATTGCCAAGGCTTAAATCTTCTACAATTGTAGCTGTGACGTCATTGATAAGAGACGAATGGAAGCTTTAAACGTACATTACCAAGGCTTAAATCTTCTACAATTGTAGCTGTGACGTCATTGATAAGAGACGAGAACGGATAGCTTTAATACATTGCCAAGGGTTAATGATAGGTCTCTGCTGGATGGTAATTAAAAGGTACACGTAAAAGCGTAATTAATATATAAGAAAATCATCTTAGACGTAATAGTAGAAAGCGTAATTAACCTCTGAAAATCAAAGTGTTACTGGTGTGTTAGCGTCTATTTGTAAGCCTTGGTTAAATTCTGCCTATAATAATCCAACAATTGTGACGTCATTCGAAGAGTTGTTGTATCGCGTAACGTATATTAAGGGGTGGCGGTAGTATAGACGAGAATGGATAGCTTTAAACGTACATTGCCAAGGGTTAATGTCTGTTGGAAGTTGCGCAATCCATTGTAATTTTTAGTTTGACTCAAAATTTCAACCTTTTTTCAAGGAGTTTATTTGATTATGGTATTGTTTTAATGGTAATTAAAAGGTACACGTAAAAGCGTAATTAATATATAAGAAAATCATCTTAGACGTAATAGTAGAAAGCGTAATTAACCTCTGAAAATCAAAGTGTTACTGGTGTGTTAGCGTCTATTTGTAAGCCTTGGTTAAATTCTGCCTATAATAATCCAACAATTGTGACGTCATTCGAAGAGTTGTTGTATCGCGTAACGTATATTAAGGGGTGGCGGTAGTATAGACGAGAATGGATAGCTTTAAACGTACATTGCCAAGGGTTAATGTCTGTTGGAAGTTGCGCAATCCATTGTAATTTTTAGTTTGACTCAAAATTTCAACCTTTTTTCAAGGAGTTTATTTTGATTATGGTATTGTTTTAATGGTAATTAAAAGGTACACGTAAAAGCGTAATTAATATATAAGAAAATCATCTTAGACGTAATAGTAGAAAGCGTAATTAACCTCTGAAAATCAAAGTGTTACTGGTGTGTTAGCGTCTATTTGTAAGCCTTGGTTAAATTCTGCCTATAATAATCCAACAATTGTGACGTCATTCGAAGAGTTGTTGTATCGCGTAACGTATATTAAGGGGTGGCGGTAAAGTTTTATCATTGCTAAATGAAAATGTGTCAGGTTCATAACGATACAGTAGAGGTTTGGGTCGGTAATGGCTTACTGGAAAAGGACTGATACGGGTGTAGAGTTATACTTACAAAAGGAACAAAGATTTGACAGCTCAAACGGAATCAAATACCAGTACTTAGTTTCAAAATACAATCACAGAAAAGTAAGCGTGTGTAAATACTCTCCTTTCAAATCATTCGTATTCAAAACAATTCACATCTAATTTTTCTATTAGTATCGTACTAAAGTCAACGTTAGAGGCAGAGACTACCCCGTTTACAGGCCAACACCAAACGCCAGGACTCGTCCTAACGTGTCTAAACCTAACCTACCTCCAAGTTATAACGTTATTACGTAAGGTGGCGAGAAGAAATTCCACCGCAGAATTTGTATTAGTCTTAGACGTTGATATGATGCCCAACTATAACCTCCACGAAATGTTCCTGGAGTATGCCTGAGAAAATAGGCTCTTTCTCGAATCTCGAAAAGATGATAAAACTGTTTACGTTGTACCCGCATTCGAAATGAAAGAAATAGCCCAAATACCCAAGGATAAAACTGACAACGTTTGGAAATGATGGGCGCCCACCTCTTTTACATCGAGCTTTGTTGGAAATGTCAGAAACATATTGACTACGAAGCCTGGTATAGAGAACCAATGACTAATAAGTTAGCTGTCATTTTTGAAGTCTTGTGGAGAGATCCTTGGGAACCTTCTTCTTCAGCAGAAATTCAGCGCCTTATCATGATGAAAGGTTTAGACAATATGACTTTAATTTAAAAGTCAAGTAAGACCAAGATACCACCGTGTGTAGAAAGAAGAAAAACCATCGATAACTAACCCATTGATTGATATCTTTGTAGGTTTGCGAATTACACGTTGTAAGATACTAATTTTCAGTTTTAAATAACGCTTTTTGTCATCCATTATGGCCTGAAAATGGCCAACTCATTCCATAAAGAAAAGGATACCGATCAAGAAAAGAGCCGTATCTTATTTCGACAGTTCAAAACTGAACTAAAGGAAAAATATCCAGACTCCTCCAGGAAGTGCTACTGATCTCGAAGCTTCCATTTACATGAAAAAAAGAAGTAATTTATCAGGTTAGTTTTAAAGAGTAAGTAAAAAGAAAATCAAATCTACCTTCCATTGTGTATAAAAACACTGGTCCCGGAAGCTTTGGAACAGATTTTGGCTGTTATGAAAAAACTGTCTCCATTGAGGAACTCTATTTAGATAATATAGGAGTTAAATGGTGTATAGTCGTACAAGTTATTCTTATAATGACGTTATTTAATGTAAAGATTTGTATTTTAAATAGGGATTTTGCTCATAAACTTGCATTGGTTTTGATAAGTAATCCAAATGTACCTTTCATACTTTGGACCTATCAAATAACCTAAAAGAAGATAAAGGTAATATTTACTAACGAAAAAAGAAATATCAAAGACAAATAACAACAATAGCTCTTCATTGTATTTCTTAATGAAATATCTCTTGTCAATTAATTGTAAAGAAAAACAGAAAATAAATGTTACCAATAAACATTGTGGTGAACTTTTTATGAGGATATTATTTCTGCATTTTTCATAATAGCGCTGAACTGCCTATCTGTACGAGGTTGAATTCAGGGTTCGTACAAACCTGGGAAACTGGGAAAACTTTCAAAAATTCAGTGTTTTTTCTTCTTGGCGGTCTAGTGTGTAAACATGTTTTACTGTGCTTTGGTGTGTTTATTGTAGTTTTGTTGTGGTATAGTGTAGTTTTAGAGTGTTTTATTGTTTTATGTACTTTTATTGTGTTTTATTGTAGTTTTATTGTACCTTAGTGTATTTTTTTGTGTTTACTGTGTTTTATTGTAGTTTTTTGTATTTATTGTAGTTTTATTGTACTTTTAGTGTATTTTATTGTGTTTTATTATATGTACCTTAGTGTATTTTTTATTATGGTATAGTGTAGTTTTAGAGAGTTTTATTGTACTTTTATTGTACTTTTAGTGTGTTTTACTGTGTTTTGATTTGGTTTTATTGCGTTTTACTGTGTTTATGGGTGTTTGTTTTATTGTAGTTTTAGTGTATTTCAGTGTATTTTGTTGTGTAATTAAGTTATTTGTCATAAATTCACAAAGTTTCTGTAAGACTCAATATCATATTGAACATAATAATACGTGGAACAAAGTATTAGTTTATTATTAGTTTATTTAGTTTATTATTATTATTAGTTATATTATTATTAGTTTATTAGTTTATTATTATTATTAGTTTATTTAGTTATTATTAGTTATTATTATTAGTTATTAGTTTATTATTATTATTTATATATATTATGCATTATAACATTAAAGTAAAACGAAATAAATTTCCTTACCTACATCCCCAATATAACTCCAAAATTATTATGATTTTTCGTTGAATCAACTAACCATTCCACGAACATCTGTCACGACAAAACGGAAAACAGTAGGTGTACCATTTTGAACGCTTTTCTCCCAATACCAGTTCAGTATAAATCTCTTCAACTAGAAAGTGTATTTTATTGTCCTTTTCGTGTATTTATTATGGTATAGTGTACTTTTAGTGTGTTTTATTGTACTTAGTGTGTATTTTATTGTGTTTTACTGTATTTTCTTGTA
>JAEQBA010000014.1:0-11333 GCA_019434445.1 Phalangium opilio | reverse complement strand
TTTTAATAGTTCCACCATTTCTTTTTTTTAATATTTTTTTCAAGCTCGTCACGATGTTCATAAATTAACTGAGACTGTTCCTCAAGAATTTTCTTCTCGCCCCGATCAAGTAATTCCTCTTTCTTTATCTTATTTGGTGGAGTCACTTCAATTTTCTTTATCTTTTCTTTGATGGCCTTTTGATCTTCAACACAGAGTGTCTTAAATCCTCGTATTTTAGATCCATCTTCAAAAAACTTCAGAGTTTCTCTCGCTTGTACAAACCAATCAACGTGATACCACGCTGGTAGTGGACCAAATCGTCTAGCTTTTGCACTCTGTCTGTCAAGTTTTGAAATGCGAGCTTGATCTTTTACGATTGTTTCTCCACAACCTTTACAAGATGACCGATTACTTTTGGCATATTCAGTTGAGAAGTCTTGAATTTCAATGGAGGAGCTTTTTCTCTTCGTTGAAGTTCGTTCCTTTAGATGGGGTATTGCTTGAAGCAGCAGGTGCTGCTTGAGACCCACTCGGAATTTCACTCCTTATTTTCTCTTGATCTCTCCAACGTAAATCCTCAAAGTGTGAGATGTCAGCCTCAGTTGACACTTTAAACTTTTGAGAAAAAGCACCGAAAATGGTACCACTTTGGAATCTTGTTTCCACAATAAGAAATAAATGTTACTCGCGTCATCAGATGCTCAATTTTGATATTTTACCTTTCTATCAAAACTTGACGCCTGAATAATTGCCGCCATTCTTAGCTCATCCTTATCTATGCGCCTTTTACAGCTTTTGCATGATGACCAGCCACTTTTGGCATATTCGGTACGCCACGGTAGACCTCGATCCATCTCTAAATCCAAAGAGGTTTGAATAAGTTAGCACAGCTTGACTATTTGGTTTACTTTTCTGGTTAATGATGTATTTAAAAACCAAAACGTTATGTACGGGTCTTAGTTGCAGCAGAAGTAAGATGAGACTGGAAGTGAAGAGCTCAAGCATTGGTAGTAGATCCTGGCACTAGTGAACAAATTTGAGGATTTCATGTCGCTTCCATCACTAGAGGGAAAAATTGGTCGAGTTTCAAAAATTTCCTACCCATACATGAGGTAGCTCAAGCATATTTCCTAAAGCTACTTCGCAGAGGAGCAACAACCCGGTGTTGTTCTCTCGACTGGCGTGACAGTATTTGGCACTTTCAGAGACCTAAAAGAATCAAATATTTGAAGTTAGCAACCTATAATTTAACTCTTTATTAAAAGGCTATGTGTAGTACCGTATCTGCAAAGTACACTCCTTTTCCAAAGTTGTAACCATTAGAAGGAGCTTCTGGTGGAGCAATACGAAGGCCTTGAGACAAAATGCCCATTAAGTTTGGGGTTCTGGAACCATGCCATAGTAGCTTTCTATTAGGGAATTTTTGGAATTCTCGGTAGCGTTCGCGTTCTCCCTGACGAGTAATTTTAATATTTGATCGACTTCAAGTTCACAATCACTGTGAAAATCAGCGCCCGTGTTGTTTACGTATGTTAATAATGTCTCGAATTCTTCAGAATCTCTATCTAATACTTCAATTTCAGTTTTCAATTGTTCATAATGTTGATCTATTGGATCTTTGGTCGTTCCACTTCCTCTTCACTAACTTGTACCATCTCCACTTCAAGAACTTTGCATTTCTACCTTGATTTTACTCAACTTATCCAACTTCAAGATAGAAATTTTGGCATTTCTACCTTGTTTATTATTATCTCAACTTATCTCAAATCCAAAAGAGGGACCCTTTTGGTTCCAAAATCATGAGGTATTAGCGTGAAGAATGTATTGGTGCAAGCTATTAGCTGGGCTTTCTTGTTTTCGTTGGGTTCATCGTCGAGTAAAGCCAGGAGTTCCGTCAAAACGGAATACGCCTCTTCAATTTGGTTCTTCGAAAGTTTTCCTAGTGGCATTTTCTTCAGATCAATTTCTAACTCCCACACGGCCTTGTTCATTTTCTCCACGTCAAAGATAAGGCGAATTAGTTCTTGGATGGCGTTGGGAAGTTTAGATCCAGATCCTACAACCAGTTTTTCTGAAGTTCCATAGTCAATGTCAAGTGGATACATTTTATTAGGAACCTTTGAGGCAGTGTGGCGTAACTCCCACGGAGTTCCTGTTTTTTCTTCGAAAAGCCTTTTGAATTCGGCAACAGCTTCATACTTAGTAACAAAGTGTTCCGTCTTGTTATCACCAATAGTAGTTCCAACACGTCCCCAGCTCCGAAACACATAGTAATCCTTTCCTTCGTCTGACTTTAGAAGTTGAAGCTTGTAAAACGAATTAGATCCTTGAGTAACGACGACGTTTCCGAGAACAGCGTTGAAAGCTCCTTCTTCGTTTTGAAACACGTGTGTGCTGGCTTCAAGATTTGAATCTGGGTCAACAGCTACGCTGCCTTTCACTGTCAGTTTAACTTTCGTGCTCTTTCCAGATGAGAATGTTGAGTCACTATTTCCTACAGCCGCACTTTTGAGTCTTTTTTCAGCAGCGTAAGAATTAATTCTGTCTTGAGGATTTCCACCCCAACTGGCTATGCGGTATTGTTGGATCGTAGAAACTAAACCTCCATATTCCACAGCACTTAAAAAGTCCTCAGATACAACGTGAACATCGTGTTCCTTAGCTTCACGAATTTCCTTGATATTTTTCTCAACATCTTCCTTGGTACTTATAACGCAAGCTGTAGTTTTGTCAATTTGAGAGACAACATTGCCTCCTAATCTCGCTATGCTTTTCTTTAGAGAATCTTTGGAACTATGGAGATTACCAATCAACACTATTTTAGTATCGTCCAATGGTTGTGGCTTTCTCTTGACACCCGAGGTTGATGGCAAATTTTCTGGTGTACTTGGAGTAGGTGCGTTTGTAGGAATGTAACGGTCTTGCTCTATGTATTCGTAGCTGTTTAAGAATGCATATTCCTCTTTTAGGTGATCTGGAATCTGGAAAGGCTTTCTTCTTGGTAGTTTTATTACATTTGTACATTTGCTCCATTCGCTTGCATTTCCAGTACAGTGATAACCATCATTTGAGAAAACCAATTGTCCACCGTCACTATCTGTGCAAGGTTCAAGAGATCCAAACGTCATGATATCGGAAAGTCTATCTAGAATTTCGCTGTTTCCTGAAGGAATTTTTTGGTCGTTATATTTTAATAGTTCCACCATTTCTTTTTTTTAATATTTTTTTCAAGCTCGTCACGATGTTCATAAATTAACTGAGACTGTTCCTCAAGAATTTTTTTCTCGCCCCGATCAAGTAATTCCTCTTTCTTTATCTTATTTGGTGGAGTCACTTCAATTTTCTTTATCTTTTCTTTGATGGCCTTTTGATCTTCAACGCAGAGTGTCTTAAATCCTCGTATTTTAGATCCATCTTCAAAAAACTTCAGAGTTTCTCTCGCTTGTACCAACCAATCAACGTGATACCACGCTGGTAGTGGACCAAATCGTCTAGCTTTGCACTCTGTCTGTCAAGTTTTGAAATGCGAGCTTGATCTTTTACGATTGTTTCTCCACAACCTTTACAAGATGACCGATTACTTTTGGCATATTCAGTTGAGAAGTCTTGAATTTCAATGGAGGAGCTTTTTCTCTTCGTTCTAGGGCTGTGCGAATACTCGAATTTTCGAATAGTATTCGTTTAATTCGAATCGATTATTCGATTCGACGAATCGAATTTGCCATTTGGAGAAAAACGAGTATTCGAATTAAGAAACGATTATTCGAAAAGAAATTCGAATAACCGATTTACATACGAATACAGTTCCCTTAACCGAATAATCGCTTCCAAGGGGCTAAATTCGAATAGAAAACGAGTATTCGATTGGAAATGGGAGGGACTGTGGTCACATGACATATATGAAGCTGTTTCGTTTATGGAATTTCATTGCCAATGCGCAATTCGCGATGTTTTGTTTTTCTCTCACCAATTACTCAGTCTTAGGAAAAGTTCCATTCTATGTGGAACTACAATATTTTTACGTGTATTTAGGAAACGATTAATTGTTTTGAAAAGAACATCCGTCTGATAAAACCGAGTATTCATATTTTCGAGTATTCTTTTAAAAAACTAGTACTGCTAGGTGTATTTAGAAAACGATTAATCGCTTTGAAACGAATATTCGTCAGGTAAAACCGATTAATCGAAAAAAAACGAGTACTCGAACCAGCATTTTTGATAAACGAGTAATATTCGTTTGAACGAGTACTCGATTCGGATTTCGAATAGGAGATTTACTATTCGATTCGTATTCGATTCGGTTTGAAAAACCACTATTCGCACAGCCCTACTTCGTTCCTTTAGATGGGGTATTGCTTGAAGCAGCAGGTGCTGCTTGAGACCCACTCGGAATTTCACTCCTTATTTTCTCTTGATCTCTCCAACGTAAATCCTCAAAGTGTGAGATGTCAGCCTCAGTTGACACTTTAAACTTTTGAGAAAAAGCACCGAAAATGGTACCACTTTGGAATCTTGTTTCCACAATAAGAAATTAATGTTACTCGCGTCATCAGATGCTCAATTTTGATATTTTACCTTTCTATCAAAACTTGACGCCTGAATAATTGCCGCCATTCTTAGCTCATCCTTATCTATGCGCCTTTTACAGCTTTTGCATGATGACCAGCCACTTTTGGCATATTCGGTACGCCACGGTAGACCTCGATCCATCTCTAAATCATACAAAGAGGTTTGAATAAGTTAGCACAGCTTGACTATTTGGTTTACTTTTCTGGTTAATGATGTATTTAAAAACCAAAACGTTATGTACGGGTCTTAGTTGCAGCAGAAGTAAGATGAGACTGGAAGTGAAGAGCTCAAGCATTGGTAGTAGATCCTGGCACTAGTGAACAAATTTGAGGATTTCATGTCGCTTCCATCACTAGAGGGAAAAAATTGGTCGAGTTTCAAAAAATTTCCTACCCATACATGAGGTAGCTCAAGCATATTTCCTAAAGCTACTTCGCAGAGGAGCAACAACCCGGTGTTGTTCTCTCGACTGGCGTGACAGTATTTGGCACTTTCAGAGACCTAAAAGAATCAAATATTTGAAGTTAGCAACCTATAATTTAACTCTTTATTAAAAGGCTATGTGTAGTACCGTATCTGCAAAGTACACTCCTTTTCCAAAGTTGTAACCATTAGAAGGAGCTTCTGGTGGAGCAATACGAAGGCCTTGAGACAAAATGCCCATTAAGTTTGGGGTTCTGGAACCATGCCATAGTAGCTTTCTATTAGGGAATTTTTGGAATTCTCGGTAGCGTTCGCGTTCTCCCTGACGAGTAATTTTAAATATTTGATCGACTTCAAGTTCACAATCACTGTGAAAATCAGCGCCCGTGTTGTTTACGTATGTTAATAATGTCTCGAATTCTTCAGAATCTCTATCTAATACTTCAATTTCAGTTTTCAATTGTTCATAATGTTGATCTATTGGATCTTTGGTCGTTCCACCTTCCTCTTCAACTAACTTGTAACCGATCTCCACTTCAAGAAGGAAATTTGGCATTTCTACCTTGGATTTTATTATCTCAACATTATCCAAAAGAGGGACCCTTTTGGTTCCAAAATCATGAGGTATTAGCGTGAAGAATGTATTGGTGCAAGCTATTAGCTGGGCTTTCTTGTTTTCGTTGGGTTCATCGTCGAGTAAAGCCAGGAGTTCCGTCAAAACGGAATACGCCTCTTCAATTTGGTTCTTCGAAAGTTTTCCTAGTGGCATTTTCTTCAGATCAATTTCTAACTCCCACACGGCCTTGTTCATTTTCTCCACGTCAAAGATAAGGCGAATTAGTTCTTGGATGGCGTTGGGAAGTTTAGATCCAGATCCTACAACCAGTTTTTCTGAAGTTCCATAGTCAATGTCAAGTGGATACATTTTATTAGGAACCTTTGAGGCAGTGTGGCGTAACTCCCACGGAGTTCCTGTTTTTTCTTCGAAAAGCCTTTTGAATTCGGCAACAGCTTCATACTTAGTAACAAAGTGTTCCGTCTTGTTATCACCAATAGTAGTTCCAACACGTCCCCAGCTCCGAAACACATAGTAATCCTTTCCTTCGTCTGACTTTAGAAGTTGAAGCTTGTAAAACGAATTAGATCCTTGAGTAACGACGACGTTTCCGAGAACAGCGTTGAAAGCTCCTTCTTCGTTTTGAAACACGTGTGTGCTGGCTTCAAGATTTGAATCTGGGTCAACAGCTACGCTGCCTTTCACTGTCAGTTTAACTTTCGTGCTCTTTCCAGATGAGAATGTTGAGTCACTATTTCCTACAGCCGCACTTTTGAGTCTTTTTTCAGCAGCGTAAGAATTAATTCTGTCTTGAGGATTTCCACCCCAACTGGCTATGCGGTATTGTTGGATCGTAGAAACTAAACCTCCATATTCCACAGCACTTAAAAAGTCCTCAGATACAACGTGAACATCGTGTTCCTTAGCTTCACGAATTTCCTTGATATTTTTCTCAACATCTTCCTTGGTACTTATAACGCAAGCTGTAGTTTTGTCAATTTGAGAGACAACATTGCCTCCTAATCTCGCTATGCTTTTCTTTAGAGAATCTTTGGAACTATGGAGATTACCAATCAACACTATTTTAGTATCGTCCAATGGTTGTGGCTTTCTCTTGACACCCGAGGTTGATGGCAAATTTTCTGGTGTACTTGGAGTAGGTGCGTTTGTAGGAATGTAACGGTCTTGCTCTATGTATTCGTAGCTGTTTAAGAATGCATATTCCTCTTTTAGGTGATCTGGAATCTGGAAAGGCTTTCTTCTTGGTAGTTTTATTACATTTGTACATTTGCTCCATTCGCTTGCATTTCCAGTACAGTGATAACCATCATTTGAGAAAACCAATTGTCCACCGTCACTATCTGTGCAAGGTTCAAGAGATCCAAACGTCATGATATCGGAAAGTCTATCTAGAATTTCGCTGTTTCCTGAAGGAATTTTTTGGTCGTTATATTTTAATAGTTCCACCATTTCTTTTTTTTAATATTTTTTTCAAGCTCGTCACGATGTTCATAAATTAACTGAGACTGTTCCTCAAGAATTTTTTTCTCGCCCCGATCAAGTAATTCCTCTTTCTTTATCTTATTTGGTGGAGTCACTTCAATTTTCTTTATCTTTTCTTTGATGGCCTTTTGATCTTCAACACAGAGTGTCTTAAATCCTCGTATTTTAGATCCATCTTCAAAAAACTTCAGAGTTTCTCTCGCTTGTACAAACCAATCAACGTGATACCACGCTGGTAGTGGACCAAATCGTCTAGCTTTTGCACTCTGTCTGTCAAGTTTTGAAATGCGAGCTTGATCTTTTACGATTGTTTCTCCACAACCTTTACAAGATGACCGATTACTTTTGGCATATTCAGTTGAGAAGTCTTGAATTTCAATGGAGGAGCTTTTTCTCTTCGTTCTAGGGCTGTGCGAATACTCGAATTTTCGAATAGTATTCGTTTAATTCGAATCGATTATTCGATTCGACGAATCGAATTTGCCATTTGGAGAAAAACGAGTATTCGAATTAAGAAACGATTATTCGAAAAGAAATTCGAATAACCGATTTACATACGAATACAGTTCCCTTAACCGAATAATCGCTTCCAAGGGGCTAAATTCGAATAGAAAACGAGTATTCGATTGGAAATGGGAGGGACTGTGGTCACATGACATATATGAAGCTGTTTCGTTTATGGAATTTCATTGCCAATGCGCAATTCGCGATGTTTTGTTTTTCTCTCACCAATTACTCAGTCTTAGGAAAAGTTCCATTCTATGTGGAACTACAATATTTTTACGTGTATTTAGGAAACGATTAATTGTTTTGAAAAGAACATCCGTCTGATAAAACCGAGTATTCATATTTTCGAGTATTCTTTTAAAAAACTAGTACTGCTAGGTGTATTTAGAAAACGATTAATCGCTTTGAAACGAATATTCGTCAGGTAAAACCGATTAATCGAAAAAAAACGAGTACTCGAACCAGCATTTTTGATAAACGAGTAATATTCGTTTGAACGAGTACTCGATTCGGATTTCGAATAGGAGATTTACTATTCGATTCGTATTCGATTCGGTTTGAAAAACCACTATTCGCACAGCCCTACTTCGTTCCTTTAGATGGGGTATTGCTTGAAGCAGCAGGTGCTGCTTGAGACCCACTCGGAATTTCACTCCTTATTTTCTCTTGATCTCTCCAACGTAAATCCTCAAAGTGTGAGATGTCAGCCTCAGTTGACACTTTAAACTTTTGAGAAAAAGCACCGAAAATGGTACCACTTTGGAATCTTGTTTCCACAATAAGAAATTAATGTTACTCGCGTCATCAGATGCTCAATTTTGATATTTTACCTTTCTATCAAAACTTGACGCCTGAATAATTGCCGCCATTCTTAGCTCATCCTTATCTATGCGCCTTTTACAGCTTTTGCATGATGACCAGCCACTTTTGGCATATTCGGTACGCCACGGTAGACCTCGATCCATCTCTAAATCATACAAAGAGGTTTGAATAAGTTAGCACAGCTTGACTATTTGGTTTACTTTTCTGGTTAATGATGTATTTAAAAACCAAAACGTTATGTACGGGTCTTAGTTGCAGCAGAAGTAAGATGAGACTGGAAGTGAAGAGCTCAAGCATTGGTAGTAGATCCTGGCACTAGTGAACAAATTTGAGGATTTCATGTCGCTTCCATCACTAGAGGGAAAAAATTGGTCGAGTTTCAAAAATTTCCTACCCATACATGAGGTAGCTCAAGCATATTTCCTAAAGCTACTTCGCAGAGGAGCAACAACCCGGTGTTGTTCTCTCGACTGGCGTGACAGTATTTGGCACTTTCAGAGACCTAAAAGAATCAAATATTTGAAGTTAGCAACCTATAATTTAACTCTTTATTAAAAGGCTATGTGTAGTACCGTATCTGCAAAGTACACTCCTTTTCCAAAGTTGTAACCATTAGAAGGAGCTTCTGGTGGAGCAATACGAAGGCCTTGAGACAAAATGCCCATTAAGTTTGGGGTTCTGGAACCATGCCATAGTAGCTTTCTATTAGGGAATTTTTGGAATTCTCGGTAGCGTTCGCGTTCTCCCTGACGAGTAATTTTAAATATTTGATCGACTTCAAGTTCACAATCACTGTGAAAATCAGCGCCCGTGTTGTTTACGTATGTTAATAATGTCTCGAATTCTTCAGAATCTCTATCTAATACTTCAATTTCAGTTTTCAATTGTTCATAATGTTGATCTATTGGATCTTTGGTCGTTCCACCTTCCTCTTCAACTACTTGTAACCGATCTCCACTTCAAGAAGGAAATTTGGCATTTCTACCTTGGATTTTATTATCTCAACATTATCCAAAAGAGGGACCCTTTTGGTTCCAAAATCATGAGGTATTAGCGTGAAGAATGTATTGGTGCAAGCTATTAGCTGGGCTTTCTTGTTTTCGTTGGGTTCATCGTCGAGTAAAGCCAGGAGTTCCGTCAAAACGGAATACGCCTCTTCAATTTGGTTCTTCGAAAGTTTTCCTAGTGGCATTTTCTTCAGATCAATTTCTAACTCCCACACGGCCTTGTTCATTTTCTCCACGTCAAATAAGGCGAATTAGTTCTTGGATGGCGCGTTGGGAATTTAGATCCAGATCCTACAACCAGTTTTTCTGAAGTTCCATAGTCAATGTCAAGTGGATACATTTTATTAGGAACCTTGAGGCAGTGTGGCGTAACTCCCACGGAGTTCCTGTTTTTTCTTCGAAAAGCCTTTTGAATTCGGCAACAGCTTCATACTTAGTAACAAAGTGTTCCGTCTTGTTATCACCAATAGTAGTTCCAACACGTCCCCAGCTCCGAAACACATAGTAATCCTTTCCTTCGTCTGACTTTAGAAGTTGAAGCTTGTAAAACGAATTAGATCCTTGAGTAACGACGACGTTTCCGAGAACAGCGTTGAAAGCTCCTTCTTCGTTTTGAAACACGTGTGTGCTGGCTTCAAGATTTGAATCTGGGTCAACAGCTACGCTGCCTTTCACTGTCAGTTTAACTTTCGTGCTCTTTCCAGATGAGAATGTTGAGTCACTATTTCCTACAGCCGCACTTTTGAGTCTTTTTTCAGCAGCGTAAGAATTAATTCTGTCTTGAGGATTTCCACCCCAACTGGCTATGCGGTATTGTTGGATCGTAGAAACTAAACCTCCATATTCCACAGCACTTAAAAGCCTCAGATACAACGTGAACATCGTGTTCCTTAGCTTCACGAATTTCCTTGATATTTTTCTCAACATCTTCCTTGGTACTTATAACGCAAGCTGTAGTTTGTCAATTTGAGAGACAACATTGCCTCCTAATCTCGCTATGCTTTTCTTTAGAGAATCTTTGGAACTATGGAGATTACCAATCAACACTATTTTAGTATCGTCCATGGTTGTGGCTTTCTCTTGACACCCGAGGTTGATGGCAAATTTCTGGTGTACTTGGAGTAGGTGCGTTTGTAGGAATGTAACGGTCTTGCTCTATGTATTCGTAGCTGTTTAAGAATGCATATTCCTCTTTTAGGTGATCTGGAATCTGGAAAGCTTTCTTCTTGGTAGTTTTTATTACATTTGTACATTGCTCCATTCGCTTGCATTTCCAGTACAGTGATAACCATCATTTGAGAAAACCAATTGTCCACCGTCACTATCTGTGCAAGGTTCAAGAGATCCAAACGTCATGATATCGGAAAGTCTATCTAGAATTTCGCTGTTTCCTGAAGGAATTTTTTGTGGCTTATATTTTAATAGTTCCACCATTTCTTTTTTTAATATTTTTTTTCAAGCTCGTCACGATGTTCATAAATTAACTGAGACTGTTCCTCAAGAATTTTCTTCTCGCCCCGATCAAGTAATTCCTCTTTCTTTATCTTATTTGGTGGAGTCACTTCAATTTTCTTTATCTTTCTTTGATGCCTTTTGATCTTCAAACACAGAGTGTCTTAAATCCTCGTATTTTAGATCCATCTTCAAAAACTTCAGAGTTTCTCTCGCTTGTACAAACCATCAACGTGATACCACGCTGGTAGTGGACCAAATCGTCTAGCTTTTGCACTCTGTCTGTCAAGTTTTGAAATGCGAGCTTGATCTTTTACGATTGTTTCCCACAACCTTTACAAGATGACCGATTACTTTTGGCATATTCAGTTGAGAAGTCTTGAATTTCAATGGAGGAGCTTTTTCCTCTTCGTTCCTTTAGAGGGGTAATTGCTTGAAGCAGCAGTGCTGCTTGGACCCACTCGGAATTTCACTCCTTATTTTCTCTTGATCTCTCCAACGTAAATCCTCAA
>JAEQBA010000013.1:0-33900 GCA_019434445.1 Phalangium opilio | reverse complement strand
AGAATATTCTGTATATACTCTGTTACAACGTCGGTTGTCAGCACGCGCAAAGCTATTTCTCTATGTAACGTAGCTTTGTACGTGCTGTCAAGAGACAAAAAACTTCAGGATATTCAGGATTTAAAATATCCGCGAGTTTTTTAGCTCGAGTGCACGGACCTCTAGGCCTTAGTTTCAAATGCGTGTAGTAGACTATGCAATTTCACACGTATTTGAAACTAAGGCCTAGAGGTCCGTGCACTCGAGCTAAAAAAACTCGCGGATATTTTAAATCCTGAAGATCCTGAAGTTTTTTGTCTCTTGACAGCACGTACAAAGCTACGTTACATAGAGAAATAGCTTTGCGCGTGCTGACAACCGACGTTGTAACAGAGTGTATACAGAATATTCTGTCGCTCGAGATAGGGAGTTGCCTATCCTGTAGAGTGAAAACAAATTTCCTCACGCGCATCCTTCATCCATGAACCTACTGCGTATAAACGACGTGATCTTATTGGTTTAAAACTTACCATTAGGAGGTTTCCATTTCCAATTGTAGCCCGCCATTTTTAAGTAACTGCGAAACGTGGTTTTCGAGGGAAAATATTTATTGAATTCATTAAGTAACTTTTGTTTTAACATTTATGGCCCAGAAAATAATTGTGGCTTAAAGAAAATGTAAAATTCGTTAAAAGAGTAAAATCTACTCTAAAATACAAGACTTTTGTAAATAAAAAATATATCACATTTCTTTTGTTTATTTTTGTTTTAAAATGGGCGGATATATGGACGGTGATTTGGTTAACAATTAAAGAACAAATTTTGTAAGACTTAACAGAGATTTAACCGTTCGGTACCCTGTTATATTAAAAAAAAATATTTATTACTGGCCTAGGCTACGTGGGGATGGATTTGACTAGAATAAATAGGCTTAATAACCGTTAGTATAATCTTCGGGAATTTCCTCTCCATCGGAATCGTCTTTATTTCCGTTCGAATTTGATACTGGTTGAATATTGAGAGCTTGATAGACAGACTTGAGAATATCAGGGGCAACGTAATAAGTAAGAGTAGCCCCCCTAAGCCTATTTTGCATTTCCTCAATTAAACTGTATGCCGCTTTAAAATTTTGTTTCTCCGCGTATTTCTCTACAAGGAAACCATAAATATCACCCCTTCTAATGGCAATTTCAACATCTGAATCGGCTAACAAGGTTCGACATTGATTCAAAGCTTCTTCGGGACTTGTATCAAAAACTGATCTAGCTTGAACAAACCGTTTAACAAACTCCATTTTCTGCCTCAGATCTCTTTGTCTAATTTCAGCCTTTGCAGGATCACCGGTAGATTTAGACGAACATTTATGAGCTTCGTTTAGAGCACCGAGTGCTTTTTCGTAGTTTTGGTATTCATCGATTTCGACTCTAGCGCAAGCTTCGTAGAAACCCGCTAAGGAATCCATAGCCTTTCCTTTAGTATAGAAACTAATGATCTGTTTCATAATATCCGGGTTTTCTTTCCAATCTAATGACTGTAGATAATTAGCAGCCATTATGAAAATGTCGCGGTTTCGCGAGACTCCGGCGAAGAAAATAATTTTTTCGGTGTCGCCTGATTTTAGAAGAGCTTTCATAGCTTGTACTTTGTTACCAGATTGAGTGTATTTCTTAGCGGCTAAGTGATAATTCTCTTGAAGCATAGCAATCTCTCCAATTTTTTCAAGTATTCGTGTCCTCAACTGTTGGTCACCCTCGTTTTTCGACATGGTCATTTTTTCAGCCAAATCCTCGGTTAATGGAATATTCTTTTCGTAGCATAGACTTAACGCCTCCATATGCTGATCAGCGGTAGCCAACAGATTCACCGCTTTCTCGAACTGACCATTGTCCGTAAAGAACCGCGCGCATTTCGCTAGTAACTTCGGGTCTGTGTCTTTGTTAAGATCAGTTACAATATGATGCAGGGCACCGTATTCCCGATTTTTAAAGGCGAGATCTATGGCTTTGGATATGAAACCAGCTTTATGGTAAAGCATAATGGCTTTGTCCTGGTGTTCGGGCCGTTCTTCGTAGTATTTTGCAACTTCAAAAATCTCGTTGTTGCCACTCATAAGGGCTAAGTTGAATAGTTGGTCGTCTAACCCGTGTTCCTTCGCGATTCTTATGGCATTATTGTAAGCTTGGGCTCTTGTAAAGAAATGGACAGCTTCCTTGATGTTGTCCTGGTTCTCATATTGCCGCGCTAAATGAAAACACGCCGCTCGGTCCCCAGTTTCATTGGCGATTTCGGCAGCCTTGTCTAAATTACTGCAATAGCAATAAACTCTAACGAGGGACAAGTAATCCTGCGCGGCTTCGTAGTATTGTCTGGCTGTTTCCATTTCATCCGCACTTTCCATATACTGCGCCCACCATCGAAATAGTTCCTTATCCTTCGTTTTTAGTATATAAGCTTCCAAAACACGGGGTTCGTCGAACAACATTCGTGGTACTTCAAAATGATGGGTTTCGGATTTTTCGTACATGGGTATTGCCGACGTAATGTCGCCTTTGGATTCCAAATGGTTTGCGTACTTATAGTAAGTACTTCTGCGATGTATTCGGTCATGTACTTCGGCAACTTCTAAAGCTTTGTTCCACTGACCCGAGTCTTGGTACAGCCTGTTGAGCAGGTCGTAACGGGAACAGGCTTTAAGTAATCGTTCAGCTTCGGATATCATTCCCAGATGCACAGCCAGGATGGCAACTCTCGCTTCAAGTTCAGGGACTGACGCGGATTCCCTTAGAGCCTTGGCAGCGCGTGCATTTTCCATTTTTCCCAGACACACGCTTGCCACGTCCAGCCTCTTAGTTTTCACGCACATCTTGGCCATATTGTCCCAAACAGATTGATTCTTGATCATTTTAATCGCTCTGAATGCTTCATCCATATTGTTTGACGTTAAGTAAAAGCTGAAGTCCATCACAGCATCCCTGGTGGCTTTATCACACTTTTCTAACCCATTGAAATCCCGCATTGTAATCCCTTTAACGAACCCAGTTGGTTCAGAAGCCGACCCTAAGCTTTTAGGATTAATTGGTTTCGTGTCTTGAGTGTTGAGGGATTCGTTGGCGTTTTTGCTTTGAACATAATAAAACGGTACTTGAACTCCAACAAGATCTACTTGATCTTCTTGTAAAGGAAAGACATCTTGAATCAGGAGGCCTTTTTCCGATGTTACAAACATGGATACGGTTGTGACGCTTGCTTTTTGTTCCCATCGGAATGTTTGAGATGACGTACTTCTTTTGATTCTAACGCGGCGATCTTTCTTTGGTTCATTTTGAGAAGTGGTAAAGGATAGTTTTAAAGTCGCCACTAAGAGTCTAGGGTCATCTGGATCCCAAAAATGGCTCAGTGGATGTCTCCCTCGCAATAATTCCGATATTTCAGAGCCCTGACACTGCGTTAACGGCGATGGCTCCTTGTCTTTGACATCGCCATAAGTACCTTCGTGAAGGTTGAAGCAACAAACGCTACCATTCTCTGTATCCCAGATATAAATCAATGGATCCGAAACTTCAATTCCTTTTGAAGTATTCTTGCCAATGACGAAACTGATCTTATTTCCCACCGAGTTACTCTTAGCTGAGGCTATGATACCACCAGTATTCTGAAGAATGGAATCAAATAATTTGGGTCCGGCTTGAAGCTTCGCGTCTCTCTGACTAACGTCCCATACTCTGACATACCCATTAAGGGTCGAAATAGTCAGAAATGATCCGCAGAGACTCATAGAGACTGGTTTTCCCTCTTCATCGTTAAACGCGAATGTTTGCTTCAAATTTCCTTGACACGTTTTGATCTCAACATTATTTCCTTCCAAGACGAATGCCTCATTACGATGTAAGACAACTTTCTGCGATTCAGTGTTGAAGGAACCAATAAACTTCACAGATTTGGTATCCTTATTAATTTCATAGAAAAGGAGTCTTTTCCCATTGGATATCGCCACGTGAGATTGACTGATAAAAACATTTCGAATATGGACATCAGTCCTCAAATCTATTGCAAAATTTAAGTCCAATATCTCAACAGAGACATGACGCGCGGAGAGCTGAATCGCGGCCTTTTGTTCAGAGAAACTGCAACACATATCTTGTTCGCTAAAGATATAGGCATCCGTGGCAGTTACAACTCCGAGTAATTGCTTATTGGTTCCAAAACCAACTGATCTAACAGTTCCCTGTACTTTCACTGATGGCTGGATTTTCCAGTCCTCTTCTTGGAGGTTGTGTTTGGTGAAGGAATCAGTTACTCCAACACACCTCCAAGTTACAACATGACCGTGACTTGTACCAGCGGCTAAGATACATTTCACTTTGTCATAAGCCACACAAGATATAACTTCCGAGTTCTCAAATGATTGTCCCTCGAGGGACAAGACGCAATTTTGACCACTTTCAACATTCCATAACCGAAGTACTTTTTCACCGGTACAAACCGCTAAGGTTTCTTGACCCGCCCAATCAACAGTAACATTTGGATTTTGTCCACTAAGTTTAATTTTAGATAACTCTGTAACAGTACCATCGTCTGATACTTTGAACTGGGCTAATACTAACATTTCAGTTACGAGAATTAAGATATCTTTAGCAGAATAATGAAGGATCGATTTGATTGCCCCTTCCATTTGTAAAATATCTGTGCAAGTACCCCCTTCGTTAACGTAAAAAACCATTCCAGATAAACTCCCCAAAAAAAAGCTTAATGATTCCCTCAAATTTGAAGATTTTGATTGCCTATTATCTCCCGAGTTCAACATTGTAAACACGTTAAGAGCATTTTCATCACCATCAACAGCCGCTTTTGCCAATCTAGTGAGTTCATCTTGTTTAGTAGGTTCATAAGGAACTCTGAACACTATTCCAGATATGGAAGTACTTAGTTCATGATGAAATAAAATTGATAACGCGCCTTGAGAGTCTAATTTCCATCCCATGCAACTGCCTATCACATCAGCACTGACCAACTGGGAGCCATTTGGGCTCCAACTAGTCGCTGACACGGCTCTTTTGTGTTTAGTTTGCGTGTCTTTGGTTGCGTGGTCAGTTTCATTCCAAACCGATAGATCACCATTTTCCCATCCAATGCATAACAATTTTCGAGTAGGATGCCAGGTTATTGTAGTTACCTGTGTGCCACCTTTCGGGGTGATGTCTGCGGCAATTCTCGTTCCATCGTCAAAGTACACATTCACAATTCCACCTCTGTCTTGTTCAAATGCAGCAACAGCGAGTAAGGGATGACTTATATGCAATGACAACAAACTATTCAACGCCGATGACAATGATTCGTCAACTTCTAGCCGTTGATCAACTAACACGGCCATTTTTTTCTTTCTATGTTGAATGATTTGAATCCCTTTATCATCAAAATTTCGAGTGACAAACTGCAAATTAATTCCTTTGTTAATACTTTATCCCACCGTTCTTAAGCCTTGGCCTAAAACTTTATAAGAACTTACTTCTTTAAATACGCAATTTCACAGAGAAAAGTGTATGCCTAAAAATTTTCCCAAGCTTTATATATTCACTTAAATAGCATAATTTGTGTTAATTATGGTTAAAATATGATTTGTAAGTAAAAAGTAAGGTATAACTGCATCTACCACGCTTCGGCGGCGGTTTTACACTTCCGACTGTAAACAATTGAAAGCAATACGGTAACCATGACAACACCCAATCAGATCTCACGCAATTTTCCTCTGGCAGCCAGGGCCGAAAATAAGAAAAATTTCTTATAGGACATGTGTCCAGTGCCCCCCTGTTTGATTGGAAAATTTATAGGACATTGTCCACTGGAGTGTGCAAAAATAGTGTCGCATCATCATAGTCAAGCTATCAAAACTTGGGAAAATTTATTGGTCAAACTGTCCAGTGACCCCCTTAGTTTTTGAAAAAGTTATGGGACATTTTAAAATTTTATTGGACAATGTACAGTGTCCTGTGCTTATTTCCGGCCCTGCTGGCAGCTACCTGCCACCATGGAGTATTATAACAAAAGGCCTAACTATAATGCAAGGCATTTTTAAAGACACTTACAATATTACTCCAATAATATTACTCCATGGAAAATGTAAAAACACTCAGCTACTCCGATAATATTACTCCATGGAAAATGAAAACCAGAAACGCAACTCATTAAATTCAAATTTCAAAAATTAAATAGTCTAAAGTGATAAAATGATCAGCTATAATTTATGTCTCACTCTTATAGTGTTAATAACATTAAAACTTTATTACAAACTTTCCATTAAATAACAGAAATCAATGAACACAGACTTTAAAAGGGGGTCAGGGGGGGATATAACTAAAATCGGGGTATAAATTTGATAAAAACAAACAAACCATATTTAATGAGTTAAAATCAAATAGATTCTAAAAAAAAAAAAAAAAAACTTCCTGCCTATTCTATATTTGAAACTTAAATTACAATACCTTTCTTTCGAATTTTAAATTTTAATCTATCATTGGAATTTGTTCTTTAAATGGGCTTATCTAGATTAATACTTTTTTAACAATGACCAATATATTGGTATTTACCAGAGAAGATTTGATTTGATTTTTTTTTTTTTTTTCGTAGTATAGGAAAAATAAATTCAAAATATTTAGGAGATTTTAAATATAAGTTGCGCAATCTTTTAAACTCATATCGCAGGCTGAACAATTAGTCGAGTCTTTATCATTGACTAGGGTACACTTTGGACATTGTTTTCCTCCACTGGCCAAAGGGCTGATTTCCACAGCCGGTTCTTTACTCCTACCGCAAATTTCGCAAATATGATCAGACTTTGAGTTAATAAAAGTGCAAAAGGAGCAAGACCACGGTTCAGAAGGTTTAGACTCTTCCCTAGCTTCGTTTTTAACAATGCCACCAAGGCCTTCTCCATTAGCCACGCAATTTGTAGAAGAAGAAGAAAAGACTTTTCTATAATCGTTCTTATCGAGGGTGGCGCTTTTGTTATAATCACATAGCTTTGAATCATTCCTGTAACCGTTTTTCGATGTTTGATCATTCTTAAAATCCCCCAAAGGTGAGATTGTAGCTCCGCCAGCGCTATTTAAACTTGGAAGCCCAATATCGGCGTCTATTAATGGTACATTATCGTAAAAACTGTTGCGTTTCGTCATTCCGCTGGATAAATTTTCATCTTTAATCGGTATAACTTTATTATCAAACTTAATCCCGTCATCATTAGAGGTTGGAAACCTTCTATTGTCATTGCATTTTGTCACTTCTTGGGGCATACCAACTTTCAAACCCACGTGACTCGACCTATTACTAGGCGTCGTCGTCTTTGTTTTAACCATTGAATCCATTAGACTTAAATTTTCGAATCTCGGTAGTGTCGTCGTCGTCGTCGTGTTGCCTTGATTATTATAGTACTTTGAACTGGAACTAGTTTCTCCACCCAATGGTTCAACAGGCCTAAAAACTGAAGCCGTACTCTTCCATTTTGGTTTTTGGGGGTCTTCAAAGCCCATAATATCAACAGAATCTTCTACTACGTATCTATCTTTCTCTAGTTTAACATAGTTGGGTTGATTCGGGTGATCCTCGTTACTACCTTCAATCATTTTTCTAGGTAAAGACCTTGAACTTCTATGGCCATAATCGAAATAAGGGTTAGGATTGACTAGTTGGCTAGAACTGCTTGAAGAACTAAATGCTGGAGGGGCTGGTATCAAAGGAGCTGCTCTAATAACTGGTGTAGGCACCATAATTGGCAAATAAACTGGTGTGGGAATAATGGGTCGGTCTAAAAGTTCCCAAGATTCGTGTTGACCCATCATGGGTCTTATAGGAACACTCGGAGCCGTAACTGGGGGGATGTAAGACTGAGGAGTCCAAGTTTTTGTTCCTGACTGAGAAATCTGAGGCATTTGAGAAGAAAAGTTGCCACTGTAGACTTCAAAAGGATCAGATCCTTCACTCTGCCAGTTATAATGCAAGTAATTGTGCTTAGGAACACTACCACCGTTGTTACCCTTTCTTCCACCACCTCCATCTCTTTCCTCATTTTGTAAATTGAAATTAAAAACTGGTGCCGAATTTAGACCTTCAGTCCAAGATGGACTTCTCCTGCTTCTAGAAATAGTCAATCCATCCAGTTGAATTTTTGATCTCCTATTAGAAGCTACCACCGGTTCAATGGATGGGGGTACTGGTATATTTGGCCAATCATTCTTTCTTCCCAACAGATCACTTTCTAAATTAAGTATTACATTTTGAGACGAATGAGGCAGTTCAAAAGGTGACGTATCTATTTTATCCGAAAACCAAAAATTAAAATTATTATAATTTGATATAGCTGAAATCAGACGTGAGATGAGACTAGAAGTGAAGGGCTCTAGCATTGATAGTAGATCCTGGCACTAGTGAACAAATTTGAGGATTTTATGCCACCGCTTCCATCGCGCCTACACTAGAGAGAAAAAAAAATGGTCGAGTTCCAAAAACATTTCCTACCCCCTTCCCCTCAACCTAAAGCCGCGGAACACGGACGCGGGTGCTGGAATCTAGTTCGGCCGTCTACCGCCACGAGCGTCTCACGTTTGGGGGGGGGGGAATTCTGAAACCGCCACTAGAGGGCCAACCGTTGGTGTGTTATCAAGAATATTCACTTTCGCCAAGTGAAGAATTTGGTTAGCTCAGTACTTATGGTCTCATCTCACTTCTGGTGAAATGTTTCTCATGTATACCAGTCCAAATGGAGTTAGTATTTTCAGGTGTAACTATAATTTGCTCAGGTTGAGCTAAGGGAGGTAAAAGATGTTGATTCTTGTTGCTCGAATTAGCTTCTTCCCTTTGAGCTATCTTCATTTGTTGCAAAATTCTGGTTGCTTCGTCAACGCTACATATGTAGTTTTGTCTTACTCCGTGAATTTCAGTCCAGGTACATTCAAAAGCTCTAACACATTCGCATATTTGAAGCATAATCTGTCAAAATGTTACGTAACATATTTAACTATGAAATGAATTGGAATTGATATTAAATTAATTAAAGTACCTGACACTCGACATAAGCTACGAGACAATCTAAAGCAACGTGTCTAACTGGATCAGGATCAACTGGTTCTTCTAGTTCTAACTCTAAATTATGAATTGAATATCCCATGGCTTCAAAAATTTGGTGCGCGTTTGGCAAGGGGCTTTCAATAAAGTGCTTGTAAAACCCTGAATACATCTGGAAATTATTTTACTAATTAAGATTGTTTCCACAACGATCGTAAATTATCGTTTTTCCATGCCTACTTTTATGTTTCTGTATTCCTTCCTCCATGGTTGACTAAGCAAGTTATTAGCGTATTTCTCTATAGATTGAAATGCGGTAGCTGCTTTATAAGCGCTAAATTCCTGATTATTGAACACAGCGTGTGATAACACATCCCCTACTCTTTCTATGATAAACTTCTCACGACTAGGAACAATAGCTAGATATTCGGCTATTAAGCCTTCTAACGCTTTAAGTTTGTCTATTTTACAAGGATTATCTTCATGAGCTAAATACGTTAAATGATTTTGAAAGATTCGTTCTCTCAGTTCTTCTCGTTTCAAATGAGAGCTGCTCGATAAAGTCATAGTTGATGACGGAATTTTTCAAGTTTGCTGTTAAATACCCAGATTATTTTTCGATAAATGCATTCTCAGGACTGCGGGAGGTTTAAATAATTTCTGTGCTCTTGCAAAATTGCAGTGTTAAAAAGAAATTAAGATTAAGAAGCTCGTTTTCCGCTGGCGCTAAGTCTTCTGAAGTTCTGAGGGTCCGGCCATCCAGGGCCAACTTAAGCCTTGGTTTTTGATTCTCATTACTTAAGTCAAATTTCTTACATCTTTAAACCCTAAAACCTACGTCTCGCTTCGATTTAAAATAATAAATATTTATCGTTTAATTAATTAATTAACCTTTCCGATTTTAATTAAATATCCCCCTAACAATCGGGGGTTGAAGAACTATTTTCGGATTACCAATTTTGGCTTGGAATTTGTTGGCGTTGGCGATCAACCAAATTTCTGAGCATGGATTAACTAACGCTAGGGATTGTTCGTTCCCCCTAAAAAATAAAGTATACATGTTCCAAACGCCCCCTAGCCGCAGCTACTATCCCTAACAGGAAGTTCTAAGAAAATTGGACCAAATGTCACGTGTCCTATGACGTCAAAAATAGAAATCCCGCCTAAAATTGGGCGCCGCCATCTTTAAAATCCGCAAAAACCATTTATTTTGCCTAGAGATGGCGCTATATCTACATCCGTTTTGGTCCAATAAATTGGGGGAATGAAGAGGAGAATCAAGGAATAATTCGCAACATGTAGTTGGCGACAGTATTACATGGGAAACACGGTTAGTGAACAATCCCTAGCGTTAGTTAATCCATGTTCTGACAGACGTCTCTGCCAAGGTCACGTGGAATATTTTAGCCAATCACAGAGTCTAGTTTTTACCCAATCATCGCTAATTACAAAAAAAGCGGGAAATTCAATCCAGCAGCTTTTGTGGCAATTTATTACAGAAATAATTATGACAAGCGAATTTAATCCGATATCATATTTTATTTTCGGATTACCAATTTTGGCTTGGAATTTGTTGGCGTTGGCGATCAACCAAACTTCTGACAGACGTCTCTGCCAAGGTCACGTGGAATATTTTAGCCAATCACAGAGTCTAGGGTTTGCCCAATCATCGCTATTCGCTAATTAAAAAAAGCGGGAAATTCAATCCAGCTTTTCGTGGCAATTTATTAAGGAAAAAATTACCACAAGCGTGCGAATTTAATCCGATATCATTTTTTATTCAACAAAACGTTCAAGTTTCATAACAGTTACTCAAAAGCAACATTCTTTACTTCAATGTCCTTCATTCAAAATTTTTGCAAAACACTTATTTGCATTTTTTCATCTTTCTTTTTGAGAGAAAACAAAATAAAAAGCTCTAAAAACATTTACACTAACAAAATTTTTTTGTGCAAACATTTTCTCGCGTAATTAAAGCCTAACAAAAAAGATCATAGTTAAATTTTGACCCCAAATTTACAATATTGAACATTTCCTAAGCCTTTAATTTCTTCACTCGTTTATTTTTAATTCACTGCTGCCATAATCAAAAGTAGTTTGATATCAAATATTTCTTTTTTTTTGTTTCACTGGTGGAAGACGGGCGGTGAATTTAATTAATCCCACACCACATTTTATTCATTCCAAAGGCTTAACCCTTTTTTTTTCTTTAATTTTTCTCCTAAACTATTTTTTCTCGGATACCAAAATATGGTCAAATTTTGTTTCTTAGAATTAATTGGTTCAAAAATTATATATTTTTTTTTCTTTTTTCTTCAAGTTTTTAAACTTTGTTGTATCTTATTTTACAGGCACAACATTAGTGGTGAATTTTTATATTATTTATAAGGTCACTTATGTCATATGAAAAGTGGGCTACTTTTATCCGAATATCAAGCCAATCTTGGTACTTGAAACTAAACTAAACTATAAAATATTATTATCCTAATATTTAATTGCATATTAAAACTGACTGTGGTGTAGTTTTAAATTGTTTTGAGAACCTTTTGTGCGACGAATTAACTGATATAATTTCAATTAAATTAAATTAAAGACTTCTGATCCTTGTTTTTTTTGGTTTAATTCAGAATCTTTCTCCATTTTTTTAAATATTTCTCATTCAATAGTCCACTTTTATCCCTTGCATAAGATCCTTTCCGCTAGTGTAATAATCTTTTTTTTTTTGTTAAAAATTTTAAAATATATCTTTTTTTTTATAATATTATTATTATTACAATTTTACAAGGTGTGAATTAATTAATTAATTAATTTTTATAAGTCTACATTATTATAGGTGCGCGCAATTTGTGAAATATATTTAATTATTAATTAGAGTCCAATATCCTATATTTTTAATTGAAAGAGAGCACTATCTAGTCCTTCCCCTAAACTTCGTAATTTTAAGCCTTAATTGAATTAAATTCTCATCAAATTAAAAATAATTAGAATATCCTTAGAAGAAGAAAAAAGATACGGGGGGGGGGGGGCAATTCCCTTCATTGTAAAATAATATATTAAAAATGACTTATTAAATAACCCAATTAATTCAAAAATAACAATTAAACGTTAATTTTTTAATAATTAATTATAATTAAAATTTCAAAAGAAACGTTTCTTATCATTTATGTCAAATAAAATTGGGGTTTATAACTTCAGCTACAAAAAATAACTAATTAATAGAAATAATTATATAAAAAGCATCTTTCACGTAGGTATCATAGTTACTTATGATAAATATTGCAAAAACTAAAAAAAAAAAAAATCACCTATATGGTAAAAACTATTCATAAATAACGTGAAAAGGTCTATGTTAGTTCAAGCTTGAACCATATGACTTTTGTAATATATATATAAAAACAAGTTAAAACTATTTAGTTTCAAATTGTTTGATTTTAGGGTTGTTTTTTTTTTTTTTTTTTTTAATATAAAGGATGCAAAATATAGAGATGTAAGAAACTAAGAATCATCGAGGAGATCCCCTGGGATCTTTCTCACGATCTTTGCTAGTTAGTTTTTCTATAAGTTCTTGAAGAGGAGCTAATTCGCGCTTATCTATTAGAGAAAACTCCTGAACAAAGAAAATGAAATGCTTAAAGCTGGTGTTTAGGTGGGCTTCTTCCCCCAATTGCACAACTTCAGAAAAGTGTTGGTGGTAAATGTGAGCGTAAACTCGAAACAGACGCTTCAAAATGGTTTTTGCAATGGACAAAAAGTTCTTTGGAAAGGGAACACCTTCGCAAGGAAAATTTTCAAGAGCATTGATTTAAAATCTAAGCTCTCTTATCGCTAACAAAATTGCTACAAAACTCCCCACTTTAACAGGGTTCATACAATTTTTGGAAAACAAATTTCCCTGAGTTTTCCAGGTTTTTTCCGTATATGGAGCATCCTATGGAGCCAATGTTAACGAAGGAGGGGGGGGGGTAAATAGAACTATAACATACTAAAAGGACATCCCCGTATCTCTAGTAGAATCAGAGTTATGAGCCTCCAAAGTTCGGTGTAATGTTAATCCTATGGAGGGTATGTTTATGAACATTTTGCTTAATTACTCGGCCCCTGTTTGTCGTAGCCCTAAGTTTTTAGTATGGTTGGATGGGGGACAAATTGGACTATAACATACTAAAAGAACATCCCAGTATCTCTAATATAACCAAAGTTATGAGCCTCCAAAGTATAGTGTAATGTTAATCCTATGGAGGGGATGTTTATGAACATTTTGCTTAATTACTCAACCCCTGTTTGACGCAAATTTCCCTGATTTCTCTGAATTTTAGTAAAAAATTTCCCTGAGGTTTTTGTCAACTATCTATTTCCCTGATTTTTCCAGGTTTTCCAGGTTTGTATGAACCCTGTTTAATCTTCCAAGACCTATTTTTGAATAGCTATTTCCCTAGTTACTGTAGCAACCCTTATATTTAGGAAAAAAATATCAAAATCATACCAATTTTGGATGGAAACAAAGTTTCATCATCCAGTTGATCTTGGACCCAAGTCATGAGGTAATCAATATATTTGGGTGCGGAGCACTTGATGGGTTTTTTGACAGTTTGACCATCAGCCCAATGATACTCGTATTTAGGACCAGCGGACATGACTGGACAACTCTCCTCGGTACAAAACTCAGTTACAGTACCATACAACATGTTAATTTGGTTAAAAAAATCTACCGCTGCGATATAAAAACCCACCAATTATTGACTAAACTCAATTTTCTTTTTCTAACGCATGCAGAAAATTAACTAACTATTAACGGCAACCCATTCGTTCAGATCTTCACCCTCTGGCAACATAACAGCCAAACGTAAATTACCACTACCCAAAGTAGCGGCTGCGTGTTTCATCAAGTCATATTGATGTGTCCCTTCTGGGATATTCTTTTTAGGCTTGAATGTTTTGGAAGAACGGCTTCCACTGCGTTAATCAAAACAAAAGATTGTCTCCTTTTGTCATTTGAAAATTAGCAAATTATGACTCATATCCTCCATTTAAAACAACGGATCGCGAATAAAAACAATACCCAGCCTCCAGGAGGCCAAAAGTTGACCCCCCAAGAAAGAACCCTAAGCCTTGGTTAAAAAAAATTGTACTTACAAAAGGAAGCTCATATCCAAGCCAAATTTAGCACTTCAGCGGAAAAAATTGTGAAATTAAAGTAGAAAACATTCGAAACTAAAGGTTGCGCGTAAAATAAAAAATAAAACTAGTATTTTTTCCGATTAAAATTAAACTCTAATCATAACGATTAAACGATAGAGACACACGAAAGGTCCTCAAGTCTATTTCACTTTCTTGGGAAATCGGAAATGGTCATGCGCAGTGACACGCCGCTAGAGTGCTGAACTTAAACCGCGAAATTTGAAAGGAAAAACAGCACATGCTTTTAGTGATTTTTAATTACACATTATTTGTAAGATAAAATATATAAAATTAACCTAATCTCCATCATTATCTAATACATCTACATTTTCTTTTCGCGCTCTACCTAGCAAAGGTGATGTTTCGTGAGGAATGTGAATAGTTTTGGGTGGAATATCCTTATCATCCGGTACCCCCCATTCTTGCAACTCCGCTGAGCCAAATATCACAAATATTGCAGTTGTTACTGCATATACAGCCACAATTATATAAAAAGCTATGTTCCACCTATCCAAAGTTGGCTAAGAAATATAACAAAACCCTTAATTTTCATAAATAAAAAAAGTTCTTAAGAGTTAGACCTAACTATACCTGATTTTCAGTTAGAACTCCTACAACATACGGCGCTATAATTCCAGCTATGCTTCCAAAGAAGCTAGAGAGACCCATTAAAGTACCTACAGACCACAAATAATATCTTGAGAACCGTTCCAGCAAAATAAACCGCATCGTAATTACCCGCAAATTCGGGCGCCATATCTATCTGAACCACAAACACACTCGGAGCAGCAACTCCGCTAAAACCTAAGGCTAGCAAAAAGAGTACTACCGCTGCAACGCCATTGGCGCCCACGAAGGTGACCCCCAAGAAACAACCCGCAGCCCCGACATAAGCTGGACAGAATGAAAACATATTTAGAACAATGAAAAACAAAACGTATAATTGAACTTACCGACAGCGCACCACCATTTTCGCACAGCCGTGACAGATAAATACTCTTTCTTCAGAGCGTAATCGGCAAGATACGCGGCTCCAAATCCCGTGAATGCGTCAACCAGAAAGGGTAGCGCTGATAAGTGTCCATTCTAAAAACGTATATGGTAGAGTCACTTGTATTTATACAAATAACGGGTATGACACTCACTGACTGAATATCAAAACCCAAGACGTTACTCATATAAGTTGGTAACAATAACATAAGAGTCTCCAATCCGTACGAATTTCCAAAGTGACACACCGCGAGGGCCCAGACTGGTCCGGAAGTCATTATTTTCTTCCACGGTATCTTTCTCGTTGACTATGTCCGAAAAAAAAAACATTAGTTTTTGAGGACGAAACCTCAAGATGTAAGTAATCTCACAAAAGACTTGCCAGCACCATCATTATTCTTTGCAATGAGCAACAACTCATCATCGGATATTCTGGGATGGTTTTCAGGGTAATCATGAACTAAGAGGGCCCATAGAATGAACCATGCCACGCAAATCAACCCTGAAAGTGTATCGAACGATGCCCTGGGTAAATTTAACCGAACCGTAGCCTTGCTTGGCTACCTTACCAAAGACATAGAATACTGATGGCCATCCACCCCATACATCCCCGTAGATCAAGAGGCCAGAGAACTCCATCGTTGCCGCGGCACCAATCAAACGACCGGTATAAACAAATGAAGACAAGAAAGCCCTCTCGTGTTTTGGGAACCATCTAGCCAGTAACGTGTGAAGTACAGGCCATACCATACCCTTAATTTAATAAAATTTAGGCCTAACAAAGACGATTTGCGTACGATTGTAAATACTTACCGAAAATATACCTTGTAAAGCCCTTACGGCAATAAAGCCCGCTAAGGATAAACGCGCTACAATGGGACTAACCAGGGATAGTAACGCTGTCCCCAATAAACCAATACCATAGAGCCATTTAGGGCTAACCAACTCTGACAACCGACCACCTGGAAGATGAAACAAACCATGCCCGTAAAAATAACAACCCAAGACAATTCCTTGAGTTATTTCGTCCCAATCGAATTCCGATCGAGATGCCTCAAAAGTATCTGGAAAAAAGTACTCAATTCAACAATGCCTTAAGTTAATTAATTAACTTAATTTACCGATAGTTCCGTTAATTAGAGGCCCTTCCGGAAGGTCAGGTGGGCCAACCATATCCACAATAGCCACACTCAAATTTAGTCTTAAAGCAAATATATTGAAACATCCCCAAAATCCTAAAAAAGCTAGGACGTATCTAGCTGGAATTTTGTCAAATAAACCCATTCCAATTTTTTAATTTTGAGATGACCGTGTATCGGTGGGATCTGAAGCTTAAAACCATAGAAACTACAATAATTCGGATTTCATCAAATGACAGATAAGCCTATGGTCTAATCTATAATTGAAGTACAATTGACAAATACTCATTGATGTCACCGACGTGTTGAATTCAAAGATAACGAATGAAATAATTATAGATACGAAAAGTTTCATATATTATTTTTTTTTTAAATAATAACATGATAAACGTATACAATAAACATAACCATAAGTAAACATATTATTTACTTTATGGTAATAATAACATAGACAATTGTCTTTTTATAAACAAACAAATATACATTTAACAATTTTTATAATATTATCAATATTACAAATAACACCTTGGAGGTTTAATGACGATTGTACCATATTAATTAATTCATCAAAATTGTAATGTGCGATTTCTTAATTAATTTCTAGATCAAAATTAGGCCTAAATGTCATATAAATAATCAAATTGTTTTGATTATATTACGCTTGACCTGATTTATATTAATTTTAAAAAATATTAAAAAAAAATTAAATTAAACTAATTAGATGCATACTTACCATCGCTAATTAGTCGCGTTAAAATTACGCCTTTTTTTTAATTATCGTAATGTTTTTTTTTGAATTTTTAGAAGTTTGAGCTTATTAATTTTAATTAGTAATACATTTCTACATATATACTTTTTTTTATTATTATTTTCTACCGATATTTCCAAAAAATATTACGAGTTCTAAGAACGCTCTTTGTGAACGGTGAACTTACCAATAATTTTGTGTGATTTTTATTTTTATTTAAAACTGTTTAAAATTTTCTTCGTGATATGTTAATGTTAATATTAATTTTAAATCCAATTTACGTTTAATTTTGAAACAATTGATTTTACGCGCACTTTTTAAGATATAAAGATTGTATATAAAAAGCGTTATATCCGCGTATCTTTTAAAAATGTTGTCACAACCTTTTTAGCGTTTTGTTTACAATGTTAACAGAAAAACAAGAAAGAAAACAAATGACACATTTAAAGAAACAAATAAACAAGTTAGTATCAACGCAGTTTCTTTTTGGAGTCATGGTTGGTTAGTTAAATGGTTAAAAGGTTGGGTCATTAATAAAATCAGAAGTGAGATGAGACTAGAAGTACTGAGCTAACTAAATTCTTCACTCGGCGAAAGTGAATATTCTTGATAACACACGAACGGTTGGCCCTCTAGTGGCGGTTTCAGAAATTCCCCTCCAAAACGTGAGACGCTCGCGGTGGTAAACGGCCGAACTAGATTCAAGCACCCGCGTCCGTGTTTCGCCGCTTTAGGTTGAGGGGAAGGGGGTAAGAAATGTTTTTGGAACTCGGCCAATTTTTTTCTCTCTAGCGTAGGAGCGATTGAAGCGGCGTAAAATCCTCAAATTTGTTCACTAATGCCAGGATCTATTACCAATGCTAGAGCCCTTCACTTCTAGTCTCATCTCACTTCTGATAAAATTGGTAAGTTCAAAATATTTTCCCAAAGATCGTACCTTGGAACGTTGAGTTACCTACTTGGAAGAAGTTTTTTTTTTAACTTTTCTTAATTTTAAAGATAATTTTTATCTTAATTTAATTTAATTTAATTTCTGGTTCACGACATTTATTTGAATACAAAAAAGTTCAGACTTTTTTCCTACGATTATTTATTTTTAATAACTCTTTTTTTTATTTCTATATAAATTAATTGGATGAATGAATGAATTTAATTATTTCCAGCTAATGATAATAAAAACTAATTAAAGGCCATCTAAGTTATGTAAAAAAAAAAGAATATTTGAGATCAGAAGAAATATTCAGGAAATTATTAAGGAACAAAAAATTAATATGGAGGAAAGAGAGAGATCGAGAGAGAGAAAGAGAGAGATGCGAAAGGTTGGGACTTGGAATTTAGTAAATGGAATTTTCGGGAAAAAGAATGGTAAAGTATGGGATAGGATGGTGGATGATGGATTAAATGCGGTATATATATATATATCAGAGGAAAAAGGAATTTTTATTTCGCCGGTTCTTCATCTTGGGCGTGTTTGGCAAGCGCCAATAAGATCATGGTCAATTCTTTCTGGTTAATTTTACCATCGCGGTTGAAGTCGCACCCTTGTAAGATGGCTTTCTGAAAATCCTCCAAATCTCGCGCATCGTAGTCCTGAATTTACATCCAAATTGATAGATAAATCTCTTTCCTAAGCCTACTTCTTAAACGGAAAATTCCTAAGCCTACTTTTCAAAAACTGGATAACTTAATCATAGAGCTAACCCTAGTCCTTAAGCCTACTTTGATCTACTTATTTTAGTCAATTTAAAAAAAATAGGCTTAGGATGTTAGAGCTATAGTTAAATGCGCCAGTAGATGAAAGTAGGCTTAATGCTGTATGATCCAAGTTATCGTATATGTACTTTACAGTAAATGCTAATCTTGCCTTTGAAAACACAAACTTAATCCTACTTTGAGCTACTAACGCGTGAAACTGATTCCACTTTCTACCAAAACGAAAACTTAAGATCATATAGCATTAAGCCTACTTTGATCTACTGGTGCATTTAACTAACCCTAACGTCCTAAGCCTACTTTTTCAAAAAATAAACGAAAATAACCCTATACCTTTCGGGCCTCTTTTAAATATATAGCATTAAACCTACTTAGATCTACTGGTGCATTTAACTAACCCTAACGTCCTAAGCCTACTTTTTCAAAAATAGACAAAAATAACCGTACCTTTCGGGCCTTTTTTACATATATATAACATTAAGCCTACTTTGATCTACTGGTGCATTTAACTAACCCTAAGGTCCTAAGCCTACTTTTTCAAAAAATAGACAAAAATAACCATACTTTCGGGCCTTTTTTAGATATATGCCATTAAGCCTACTTTGATCTACTGGTGCATTTAACTAACCCTAACGTCCTAAGCCTACTTTTTCAAAAATAGACTAAAATAACGCTACCTTTTGGGCCTTTTTTATTACCCTACATTTACGGCCATTTGCACTTTAGAAATTATCCAGGGAGACAGAAAGAACTCAAAACAAAACAATAAAAAAGTAGGAACGTCTCTCACTTTTTTAACTAACTCCAACAGATCCTTCAAAAAGCCTTTGAGCTCTTCATTCTCGATCGTTCCATTTTTATCCTGAAAACGGAATAGAAGGGAGGGTAACACGAAACGAGAAGAGACAATTAAAGAAGAGAAGACACACAACGAATCTTGAGAGGGAGTAGGAAAACGGAAGCAACAGCTGATTACGAGGAAATGCCCTCGTAAAAAAGGGGGACTTACTCTGTCGTAAAGAGAGAAAACCCTTTCAATGTCCTCTCTCGTCAGTTTAGTGGCACCCTACGTGTTCACGTGGAAAGGAGAAAAAAAATCGTCAAAAAATAAATCCCACCACTAAAGAATATCAAATTGGTTTAAACATAAGTTTATAAGATGTGTTCCATAAGTATGACACTACCTATACTTCGTAATGCTAGAGACTTACAACTCGAGCTAGTTCGAGAACGACGGAAGCGAGAATTGACTACACTATTGAGTTCTAATATATATGTTCTGATCTCTATGGACTACACTCGGTGGTTAATTTTGCAGGACTTCCATCTAGGTCCTATTTAGTCTGTACTAAGCCTTTGACAGCGCCTCACCAGATGTCGCTTTACCTCGAATCTATGACCTACGCAGGGCCGGACTAAAGGGAGGGGGGCACTGGCCCCCGGGCGCAAGGCTTGTTGGGGGTGCATTGAGTTAAACTATTCCCCTTTAGTTACATTGCTGTTACTTTTTTTTTTTAGTTAAGGGGGCGCACATTGTCTCGGCCCCCGGGTACAAAATTGCTTAATACGGCCCTAGACCTACGTACTTCACTTCATGACAAGCTCCAGTTTGAAACCAGAGACAAACTTATGGAACTTATCTTATGGATGAACTTATGGTTTAAAGAATGTCGTGCGTCTAGTAAATCAGGGTACCCGTAATCACGCGACACAATTCATAATCAATTCTAACCCTAACCCTCGCGTGTTCGGAATGGAAAAACACACAATTTTTTTTCTTTTTTTTTTTACCTACACTTTGTATTTATTTAACAGATCGATAAGCCTAACTGTGTCTAACCACTTCAAATTAAATTACAGATGAAAAAAACCTCGATAATTAATTTCGGAAAAGGTTCCAATCCAATTAGGTACAGGTAGAAAAAAAGCAATCATGAAGATAGATTTGTGTTGACATTCTTCTTAAGCCTAACGATAAAGGGCCTCAAGCAGCATCAGGTTATTGCAATATATTGTTATCTAAGCCTTTTTCGTGGATTACAAGTGAACAAAAGGAATTATTTACACACAACAACTGTGATTACTAATCTATACTTAATCCCGAATAATCCTAAAACACAGCTAGGGAAATTTTGTACGTTTTCCCGTCGAGTTTGGCCTACTTTTGTAGACTTAAAGAGGGCCGTAAACGTTTAAGCCTAATTTGCATAAAACGGGTACCCTTAAAGATATAAAATATAGGAGAAACGATTAATAAAATGCGCGTATTAATATCTTACTTTGAAGGCCGAACGGCACAGAAAGTTTTCCCGTACGGGAAGTAGTCTGAAGGGAAAAGATTTTTCGCAAAATATATATTTTAATTATTTTTATAATGTAAGAGGATATCCATTAATCTTAGAGCAAACGTTAAGCCTAATGTAAAGGCCGCTCGCTATAGCCTACCACCATTTGCATTGAATAATGAGTCTAGCCTAGGCTCGTAAGTCGTAAGTCATAAAACTTCTCAAGTAAACACTGCCTCAAATGGAAGAATGTAACGGAGCATTTGTTAAGCCTAAATAATACATCTATCTCCCACTTGATGAGGAAATTCAAACTACACTAACTAAGCCTAACTTAAAATAGGCTTAAGAAACTTTTAGGCTTAGTAAACTTACTTGGCCATTTCGCTGAGTTGAAGTTTTCCATCTTTATTAGAATCGAATATTTGTAACTAAAACGAGAGTAAAAATTTCCTTTGAATATTAATTAAATCGAGTAATCCTTTAATTAGATTTTAATTATGAAAGGGGGGGGGTAAATTGCTTACGTACCAAAGTATCCGTATATTCTATCAGCCTATCTTCGTCTATGTCTTCTTTTTTGGCTTCTTTTAAGAGATCTTTCAGGAAATTCTAGACGACAAAAGATTAAAACAGGAACAGTATTTTAAAATAAGCCTCTTTACTAATTGGCATTCTTGGAGGATGCTTCAAATCGAGTCTTATCTAACTCTTCCATTCGTATATGGATAAAACCAAAACAAAAGACGGTTGGGAACGTATTTTAAAATGTGGTCTATCTCTATCTCTATTTGTCCAATTTAAAAGCGCTTTGTCTGGACGCGAGAAATAAAGACGTAACTCAAATTAAGGTCACAAATAGTCTACAAAACTCGTAGGCTCAATGAAAACAAGACGAAATAAATCAAAACCCCGCTTGAATAAACAAAAGGAAAACATTATTTACTTTGAGTTCGTCGGCTTCGATAAAACCAGATCCGTCAGAGTCGTATTCCCTCCAGATTTTCATGAATTCTACGCTGGAGTCGAGCGGATTGTCGAATCGGAAAAGTAACAGGAAACTTTCCTCCAAGGGGAGTAATTGAGCCAGCTATCAAAGACAAATACCAAGAAGAAAAAAAACACACACACAACAATCTCTCTTTTAGCGCTTAATTTTGAGTTAAACCTTAAGCCTAAAAGGACCCCTAAATTGAACCGATCGTTTGGAATGCAATTTAAAGACCTTTCGAGTCATTAAACCAAAGCGAGATGCCGTTATATAAACAGGAATTTATTAAATTCTATTAAGAATATTGGACCAAGGTTTACAGAAGTTTTGAATCAGAACAGGCAGGTACAATAGGGACTTAGCCCCCTTCCCTGCGCCATTTTGGTGTGTTTTTTTACAGAGTGACGTAGTATTGACAAGTACCTCTTAAGGTGCAATCAAAATTAAAGTAATAACGAAATAAATTCACGTTACAGGCGGTACAAAATTAAATCGCCTAAGCCTACGTGTAATTTTCTGAAAGTTTCCGACCACTGCAGGAAAGGTAGCCTAGAAGGTGGGCCTAATAGGCCGATAAGAATGGGTAATTTTGGGTTTTGGGAAACCAATTTCGCTTTAGGGATAACTTATAGAGTATTTTATACAGTGTAAGGTTACTAGCGGACGACGACGAAAATAAATTCAATCTGTCTCAAAGTTGATTAGATTTTCTTAAAGAATGGAAAAGGACCAAAAGAGATATTTTCTTCTTGTTCTCCTAACTTACTTCTAAGCCTACTTTGAAAATACAAACACGTTTCAAAGAAAGTGTCGGTTGTTTCTTTTTATACACTGTGTCTTACGACTCTATTGATTTGCCAGTATCGGATAAAAACTAAGTTTCCACTCTCTTTTATTTAACTCTTTTTTTTGGAGGGGGGGTTACTAAGCTAGGGAGTGTTTCGCTCCTAACTTGTAACTAAAGAAGAGAATGGCGTTACAAAACTCCTTTTGTTCAAAAGAGAGGGAGGATGAAAGATAAATGGTATTATTATATTTTGTATTCCATGGCATACCTCTAACAGTAAAAAAATAGGTCTAAAATAGGCTTTAAATTAACTGGGTTAACGACTAGTAAATTACTGAGGAAATGAAAGATTTATGGTCGGGTTTTGAAGTTTCGCTTAGACTTGGTTAAGATTTGGAACCACGAACGTGTATTAAGTAACTAGAATTATACTTTATAATCTATAGAGCGTGAGTGGTACCGTGAAAGGAGGGCAACGTTTTCCTTCCTTAACCCTAACCGGAAGTACTTTCCACTTCCCAGTACATTTTATTTTATTTTCAGGTGGACATAGTAGTTTATTGAATAACTACATCGTCATGGTGCAAAAACCATGTAACGCGAGTTTTTTTCTTAATTCTTAATATTTAGGCTTAAGTTTTAGGGTTAAGAATTTCAAATGGAACAAGGCTTAAGTTTTAGGGTTAAGAATTTCAACTGGAGTAAGGCTTAAGTTTTAGGGTTAAGAATTTCAACTGGAACAAGGCTTAATTTTTAGGGTTAATATGTTGAACTGGAACAAGGCTCAAGTTTTAGGGTTAATATATTGAACTGGAACAAGGCTCAAGTTTTAGGGTTAATATATTGAACTGGAACAAGGCTCAAGTTTTAGGGTTAATATATTGAACTGGAACAAGGCTTAAGAGTTAGTGTTCAACAATTTCACCCTCCCTTTCAGTGGAGTTACGAACTACGGTACTATAAGAAAAATCCAGTTCTTACTTCTCGAATTTCAATTCTTCCATCGCGGTTATCGTCATACGCTTCCATAAAGCATTCTTTGAGTTCTGCCAACATTGCCTCCGAAACTACCTACAAGAAGAAAAGTTCAAGAAAAATCGATAAAATTAGACGTATAAAAAGCTAAATCCAACGAAAAGGCGTCGGTTGAATTTTTTTTTTAAAGATAAAGAAGGGCACGATCGTCGAATAAGAAATCTGTCAGACATATTAGAGAGTTTAAGCTATCGCTAAAAATCGTACGTCGAACGCGAACGTCTGATAGAAGAAGACCCGGAGCTGATCTGTGTAAAAAGACAGATCAGTACAGACGTTCTGGAGAAGAAAAAAACAAAACGCCAAGCTGCTGCGTACTTTATTTCCATAGCAATCTGAAATTAACGATATTGGCCCGGTCAGTCGAATTTTATGACGTAATAAGAGAATGGCGAGCAATATCACAGCGGAGTAAATGGAATACGTCTTGAGACAGACGACCCTATCAAAAACTCGTTAACCGAATAAACCGCCGTATGTGTCTACACATGCAAACAAACCCAACGCTCAACGTGGGCTAGGTAGGGTTTTAGGATAGAGGCTTAAAATGTTCTTGTTTTCTCTCTGAAAAGTTTGCTCCATAGGGAAAAATTTAGCAAGGAGGTCTAGACGTCTCGCGTCAGGGGTACGATTTTAAACGGCGACGGTGGAGTAGAAAGACATGGGAGGAGGAAATGGTTTTTGGAAGACTGACCTCCGGTCCAACATCAGTGGCGTTGACGCTTGACACAAATTCACGTAGAAAATTATCCAATTCTCGACCTTCGATGAAACCATTGCCTAATGAGAGAGAAGAAATTAACATTTAAGTTCCATTATCTTAACGTATCACTTCTAGTAAGGCGCTTCTGAACCCATTACAATCCTTCAACCAATTAAGCCACTAATTACTCCATTGCGAATTCGATTGTGTTTAAATTAATTTACTAATTGCAAACAATAGGACGAAATAATTAACTAAACTAATGGAGCGTGTAAGTGTCGACTAGATAATTCAACATAATTAATTTAATTTTAATTTATCTACTTAATATTTTAACGTTTAAATACCGTTGAAGACGACGCAATAAAACTTAAAACGAATCTAAAGTGTGTTGGGTCAACAGCTCAAAATTTTGGAACGGAAATCTAATATTTTTCGTAAAATTTTCTGACATTTTGGGGTCGTTTGATAAGATTAATTTATACCCTACTTTGCATTTCCTTACTTGACGTTAAAATATGAAGAAGAAAAAAATATATATGCATGACACCTAATCTTAAATTTTAAATATTCAAACATTAAAATTAATCATTTTTGACAGTTTTCAAAAGTTTGCGTTTTTGGTGGTGTTCAGAAGGTGAAACACTTCTCCGTAGAAATATACCGGAATTTTTGTCCCCTAAATGTGGGCTTCTCCGCGGAAGAGCGTTACGCCATTGGTTAGAGGTGCAAACTTAAAATTATTCCAATAAATCTCAATATAATCTTATTCCAAAATCATTCATCATGTTTCTCTATGCATATTGGTCTTATAATTACTAATTAGTAAAAGAATCGATTAAAAATTACTTTAATTTCTTTTCACCTCCTTTTAAACGATATTTTAAATTAAAATTAAGCATTTTTAATGTGTAATTACAAAGGTTAATTAGGCCTGAATTGATTTGAAACTAAGCAACAGAGAGTTTGACAAAAAATTATTAAAAATATCGTACACTGGTGTATTGCGGGTACCACTTTCTACAGGGGCCCATAGGAAATACATTAAGAGGTTTACCCCTGTAAGTTGGCCGCACAAAAAAATTCAGTTTTAACCATTTCATTCATTCTCCCTTTAAGTTTCAGCCTCTACCACTTGATTCACGACGAAATAATATATTTCTAAAGCTTTATCACTCTATTTTATTGTTTCAGTCCAACCTTGAACTAAGACAATTGAGAAAACAGAGTTCTTTAGCCTTTGATAGTACTCCACTCCTATAAAGGTATCTCGGTTCAGTATAAATGCATACAACAATAATAAAAACACTTTCAGATGGTCAGATAATAAAATACTTCATCTAAAACCTCTTCCCCAGCAAAAGAAGACAAAGATTTTCCATGGACTTTGTAGTTACATAGAGGACGAGAAAGTAAGGGATATTGTCTGATATTTGAACAAGAAAGTAGTTAGATAGGTTTATTAGTCCACCAAATTGTTTGCAGCCATTTCTTATTTTAGGTCTTTGTAGTCCACATACAATAAGAAACCCAAGTGGTCAAACACTATTTATTCTTCGACTTTTGTAAACTGTCTATTCTAATAACTAACCCTTGGTCATGCACTGGTTATTTTAATCAACAAAGCGTTCTGTTTTCCTTTCCTCTACGGTTTATGAATTCCATGGATTTTTGTCTTGGTTGTTTCTGTATCAAGAGGGTAAAAAAGGTAAGAATAGAGTTTATACTAAACCCCAAAGCTACACGGAGGGTTACTTAAGAGTTTTTTACGGTAGTAAAAATAGTTCTAAGCAAACACTTGGATCCGTCTTGACGATCAAAAGAGTAACGCAATCAAAAAAGACGAAAAAATCGTTGAACGTAAGAGTAAAATAAAATTTCCTAGGGGCACTAAATTAATTAAGTTTTTTTTAATGAGGAAAAATAATAAAGCTGCAATGAATTGAAGTCTAGCTCGCAACGTAAGGCTTTTTCGGCGTAACAATTGCTTTCAGTTTGAAAATAGGTTAATTTTTTTCCTTATTAAGTTATTAAATTCTACTTTAATTGACATTGTTTATATTTAAAAGAATTAAGGCGCAAAAATAGGTTTCAGTTGTATCAGGTGAACTTTGACCTCAAATATCACACTCAGGTCACATATACTTTTAAATATCTATAATTAAAACACCCTAATTATCGGTTTAAAGTGCATATTCACAGCTTAATCAACTTGACCGAGATTAAAATTTAATAAATACTGAAATTAGAATAAACCTGATTGCACATAATGAGTTCAAAAGCCTGCACGTGTTAAGTACCTCAATAATCTTATTAGTCTATGGACAGCGTCCCCTAAACTTTTCGAAAGAAAAACAAGTTCACTCTGTTTATCTGCACACGAGAAAATGTATTAAGCATAAAAACTTTATGAGCGGGAGAACCCACTCTCAAGATGTTCCTTCAGAAGGACCATATCCTAATTGCAGCCTTCCAATTATTAACCGGGAGCTGCTTACTAGAACTCTTTTGACCTGTATCCCTCCGTCCCACTTTTTTACGAGAGACAAAACAGCTCGGCTCTCGAAAAAGAACGACGACAAGTTTCATTTTGCCTCTATTAGGTTTTCTTCCGTCGTGCCGTTTCTATAGCTACGGAGAAAATAGGCAGGAAAAAAAATAGGCGCGCACCAAACTCCACTCTACACGGCTAAACAGATAAGAAGAGTCGGAGCTAGCAGCTTTGCCGGGAAAAACGATCTAAAGAAAAGAAGTCAGCTAGGCAGGGCGCCAGCTCAATTCCGAATAATGACAGAGGATATAAAATAAAAAATAAAGAAGGTTGAGAGGGTTTGTCTTATCGTTAAGCCTAACGCCTTAGAATTTTTTATACCTGTTATTTTTATGAACGGTTTATTGCATTTATTGGTTTATATAGAATTCCAACGATTTAGAGGGTCTTAAAAATTTAATCATAATAAATGGTAGTTGAGTGTCTGGAAAAATTAAATAGTCTCTTTATGCAAATTGAATTAAAATGCAAGGGTCTTAAAATTAATTTCTTGGTGGCATAATAATTCCCGATGCGTTACCAAGGCTTAAGGCGCCATTTTTTAACTAACGATTCTAGGTAGTAATGACGCGTCTTCTGCTTTAAAGAGTTCAATATTTTCAATAGAGATACGGGTTTTTATGAACAAGAACTCCGCCATATTTTAAAATGGCTTCCCGATGTACTGAAGAACAGAAACACCGGATAACATGTTTGAAAGCAAAGATCCATATAGATTTATTGTCTTAAAGTAAGGAGTCGATCTGAATTTCGTCAATAGTTCGCCATTCCTACGGGGAATTCAATTTTAATTCAAATATCTTTTCAAAAATAATTATCTTTTCTAAGAAATATTTCTTAATAGATGTTGACATTGGGGAGCTTTCGAAAGTGAGAAAATAGATAAAACAAACGGTCGAGAAACTATAAAACACAAACAAGCAAGTACCACCTCCTTCTAAAATTGCAGTCGTTTGAAGTCATTTTCGTGACCCTTAAAACCCTAGCAATATAGGTTAACCATAAGTTTATAAGATATGTTCCATAAGTATGACACTGTGAATACTTGAACTAGTTCGAGAACGAGAATTGAATGACTACACTCGGTTAATTCTGCAGGACCAACTCTTCGCTTTATCTCGAATCTATGACCTACGTTACTTCATGACAAGCTCCAGTTTGTAACCAGGAACAAACTTATGAAACATATCTTATGAACTTATTGTAACCAGTGACAAACTTATAGATGAACATATCTTATGAACTTATGGTTAACTCATAAAAGTTTTAATCACGTGCCCTTATGCCATAAAAGTCCTCGCGTATATATAAAAATGGCCACGAATATGATATGAAAAATTCATTTTCTCCAAGTGGTAAACTATATATATATTATATTATATTCCCACCTGACGAAAGGCCTTTCGGGATATAGTTACCTAGGCAATTTAATTACCTGTAGGGAGGGAGTCTAGCTAGGTCAGATCTAGCTATAGGACTTGGGTTGGTTGGTTGTTCTCGAAATGACCAAACTCGAGTCCAAGAGCGCGCTCTATAGCTTTCCAGCGCGGATAACAGAAAGCAAAATCCCCAAGGAATAGGAAATTTTACGTCTTGCAATTGGAGCTAGCTATACAGGGTGTTTTTCCAAAAAGGGAGTATAATTATAGGACCGAAGTATTTGTGGGATGATTTTATGGGAAACTAGCTGTTACCCGCGGCGTCGCTCGCGTGTAATAAGAACTTCCATCAAAATGATATAAAGAATGGGTAGATTTTACTGATGACTAATATTTTTGTAGCACCATACGAGTGAAGGCACTAGGCGTTGCCCGTCAGCCCGTCGGGACATTTTTATTACTTTTCACGCGGACATTATTCCATAAAGAAGGGATCTTTAAATTTCTGGCCGCCATTTAAAAAGATGGCAACAAATAGAACCCAAAAGACCATTCAGCCCGTCTATAGGTTAAAGGAAACCAGTGTACTAAATATTTGCGAAATCGGTTGAAGCGCGCGGACTTTGTTGCATAGAGGTTTTTTACATTTCTGGGTGCCATTTATTAAGATGGTGGCGGATTGGAAAAATCTTTCTTAGCACGCGCCTACTACTTATGAGTAACGTTCCTGCAAATTTTCAGCCTTCTAGGGCAAGCAGTTTGGACTGGGCGTTGATTATCAGTCAGTTTGTCAGTCAGTCAGTAGGACGTTCTATACTCCTATGGCCGATTTTATCCCTTCCCCATAAGGGGGCAGTTATGATTGCGGTTTTTAATTGATTCATGACCAATTAATAAATTAGCATTGCTTTGAATTCTTTCTCTAACTTTAAATTTAATTTAAGGGGCTATCCGTAAAACACTCCAATGTTTGTAACATGTTTAGGGTGTCCCTAACAGGGCCTAATTTCGACTCTAAATTGATTTCTCATAGAACAATCCGGCTGTATGCACTACGGTCCAATAATTCCATCCTTTTTGTAACACCCTGTATATATACGTTAACGCGAGGCTAGAGCCGCTCTGGTTGGCCGCAAAATTGTAAAAGCGGTTGGTTATAAGGGGGGTTTTCTACGGTTTTCTCTTCAGAGCTGCATTCGAGGTTATGCCTTTTACATCCGGCGTAATCCAGGTCTAAATCCCTACGTTCTACCTTACCTTAGTAAAGGGAAGGAAATCTAAAATTCGCGTGTGTAGGCAGCGATGAATTTTCTTCCTTTTTAAGGAAAAAGAGGTAAGCATCTCGCCGCCACCTAATCCAGGCAATACTCGGAAATAGAAATTCCATTTTTATACGATGATATACCACCAACGCCTTTGAATTATATTCACCAAAGTAGGCTTACTATTTTTAGGCTTAAAAATATTTCAAATATTCATTTCTTAAGCCTATAAAAGATAGGCCTGAATATATATTTTCAAACGAAGTCGCGGGGGATGTTTTTGTCTTCTAAAGATAAAGCAACCCTAAAATATAATATATGCTAAGCCTAATATTTATATACTAGTATATTTTTAAAATAATCTCCTCATTGAATTTTGATAACCCTAAAAAAACTGACTAATTGGTAGAAATCCACTTTATTCCCCACGCGTCTGCCAAGGCTTAAAGTGGACTTTTTTTAGCCTCAAAATAATCCGTCGTCTGCATAAGAGTCGAAACGTTTCAAATATTTCCACTCAGAAGCAGATGAAGTATCATTTTTACTCAAATTTGTCAGTTAAGCCTTGGCAAAGGCATCGAGAATAAGGTGGATGGAATTGTTCGAACCAGAAAATCATAGAAGTAACCCAGGGAATTACGTATTGCCGCGATGATACTCAAAGATGTAGGAGGAGCTTTTATAATACCCCATTCTCGATGTCACCAAATCCCAAACGTCTTATTTTTTTCAGATTAAACTCTTACCCTACTTTTAAATACAACTTTCTTTGAAAGCAACACTAACATAGTTAACCCGTAACCGCTTAACGTCACGCAGTTAAGACCTCGTTAAAAACTGCTTAACGGAGATAAAAATGGAGGCATAACTGACCCCCCTCCCTCTCCAAACAATCTACTTTGTTTCCTCGGTAAGAAAAAAATATTTCATCCTTCGGTGACCCAAAAATTCTTCGCGGAAAGAACGAAAGAAAGAAATGACAAATTAGCGTTTTAATATATCGTCCTGCTAAGCCTAACCGTTCCGTTACTATACGTCTTGATGTTTTACTCCGTGACCAAGGCTTAAGACTAACGACCCAGAAGGGGGTGACCTATCTACTCTAGGCCTAGTTCAGCGAACATCCTGGATAACCGGGAGCCCTGGAAAGTTGAAGAGAACGCGAAGGATGCTGGGAATCCCGGGATGGAGAAGGAAAACTCTCCTGAAAAGGATCTTTAAGAGAATCCGCCCCCGCAAAAGCGAAGGCATATCGCGTCTTTTCCTTGCCACAAAGTTATTAAATACTCCCATGAATAATCTACTTCCAATTGGGTATAAGATGAAGATGGTATCTTTAAGTGGATTCGCCCTTTTATGGGTCGATTCTTGTCAAACCTGAACCACCAAAGTACACGTTTTTAACCCCTGCATACCAATCAGGCTATATCCTCGTACAAGGTCACCAAACAAATATCATAATGGTGTTCGTCTAAAAGATGTTAAGAGTTGAAAAGGTCCAAACACAATGTGGTACCAACGACCATGAAAGATGACAGTTTTTCAACCAAAACCTTGCCTGGGTTGTTGTCCTCCAAGTAGCATGATCTCCCTGAATATAGTATGTGTCCTCGTGTCTTACTCTATTATTTCTTGGGGTTACAAATGACCTTAAACTTCTTAAATAGTGAATGAAGTAATGAATCATTAACCTATTACCTTATCATCAAAATACCGTTCCAGAGAACCCAAAATTCATTTAATAATTGAAGAAATTCAAACCGAGTTTTTGGTATGTTATATCACAGATGACGGTAGCAAATGTAATAAGCTAGGACATACTGGAGGGGGTTTCTCTCCCTGTCCACCCATGCTGGTCTTTTAAAACGAGAGACAACCCCGCTGAGCTATTATTCGGTTCGGCGATTTTTCTAGATCGTTTCGGAGAATTGAATATCTTCTTTCATTTTTTGGTACAAGATTTCTCTTTTCGATGCTTTTAAATCATTTTTCATCTCTGAGGAACCTTTTCATCGAAGGAGGGGGGGGGGGGCAGATTTCGTTGGTTTTTTGACCTAAATTCGGTTATTTTTACGGTGGTTTTTAACAACTTTTTTGTGGAAAAAAAAGTGGTCTGGGGTTTCTCTGAGAAGGTTTTTTTCTTTTAATCAAGATATCAACGCCGAAAATGTTCCACTCCATTAGGTTTTGAAGGGAAAGCGTTGAATACAAGGTTTTACCACCAGACCAAGAAGTGATATCTAGTTTATTAGGGAGAAGGTATAAGATGCCTAAGTATTCGTGCGCCATAGTAACAGTCCCCCTTTCAAAATACAAGGGGGGACGTAAAAGGAGGACGGGCTATTTTGCTGCCTCTCCTCGGTCGGAAAATACGTAATTTTCGTCATTCGCGTCTCGCTGACGTGAGTTTTCAAGAACCAATGAGATGCTGGTTGTAATTTGGAGGTGGGGATTAACTCCGGACCTACGTTTGGACTGGACTAGAAATGTGGCGAATTTATACCTTCTCCCTAGTAAACTAGATATCGCTTCTGACCATTTAAACTGAGGGAGCCCAAGCTACTTGACGGACAAAGTGCAAAGTACCAAGTAACCATGCCTCCTGGTGTAAATGGTATCAACACTCCTAGTCTGAGAACTATGTACATAATGTATACTAACCCAACTCTATTTAGAGCTAGTTTGTGATTCCCGGATAATTTCGACTCAATAAGGATAGGGGTTACGAAATCAATAAAGCAGCCAGGTCTTTTGAAATCAGGTTTCAGCGTTTAAACCACGAAACCGCCCCTACGTGATATTCTATACGATCTTTAGCAACGATTCCAGTGCAGATATACATACAGGGTGTACCCTAAACCAGTTATGATTTGAGTATTTTAAGTATCACCCCTTAAATTTAAGTACACAGCTAAAAGACAATGATTTCAAATTAAATTTAGGGGTCATAAGTAAAACGCTCAAATCATAACTTGTTTAGAGTATCCGTTATTGAGAAAAAACTCTCGTAGAAGTATAGAACATATTCGACTCAAAATTGATTTCCCATATAACCATCCCACTGTACTTCTGTTCTATAATAACCCGTATATAGGTATATTTGGCTTTGATAAACAGCGACGTGATATTTCATTTAGTTTAGGAATAAATTTGCATATCAGAAACTTTGTCCACCAAATCATCACGTTCCAAAATTTTTGAACGCCTGAAGTTTAACAAACTTTCTAAAAAATTAATTTAATATGACCCTTAGGACAAAACTTCATCCAACATTTTCGACTCCGAAAATTGCCCATAGAGCCAACCCACTGCAAACTTAAAATAAACCTAAATTAAATTTAACTATCCTATATAACAATGGATTTTCTAATTAATTCTCATTAGCAAAACCTACTTGTTCTTCTACACTGTAAAACCCCAACTTCCGTATAACGTATTTCCTATTATGTTTTATCAGGGATAGTTTAATTTTAGAAGTAGGAATGGAGAACGGTTAGTATTTACTTCAGCCCGACTCATAGCCCAGTATAGAGCCCCTCCCTCCAACACGTCACTAAAATTTTAATTCATCTTATTGGCTGACTTAAACTACGTTTCGATAACGTTGCTGACGGGGACGGCGAAAAATACGTAATTCCTTTTTACCTCTGTCGCTATGACCCCGTCTCTTCTTTCATACCCCTCCGTCCCGTGGAAGGGGGGTCCGGGACTTTGACGCGCGCCCAGATTACTCTGTTCTCCATTCCTACTTCTCAAATTAAATCTATCCCTGATTTTATTTTATTTAGTATTACAACTTTCCTAGCTTAAGGTCACTATTTTATTTAAAACCCAAAAACAAAAAAGGCTTAACGTTTGTAATGCATAATCCCATTTATAAGTACTGGAATGTACAATATTGAGTAGTGGCACTCTATCTTAACTTCCCATGGAACGTTATATAGTCGAAGGCATGTATATGCCATTACTCTACATAGTCACGATATGAATATTTAATAAAGTTACGAAAAGTAAAGTCGTATAACGTCGCCAAACTCGAGCTGCAGTTACTAAACTTTTTTGGGAAGCATCGCTATAAAAGTCGTAAAAAAACTACAAGAAAA
>JAEQBA010000012.1:0-19804 GCA_019434445.1 Phalangium opilio | reverse complement strand
TTCCTGAAATATGTCTTCAAAAGCCATATAAGATGCTTAATAAATGAACTCATAATAGAGTAATTATTCACCAGCTCTAGCACCTACATGATTGTCATTGTCTGTTACTCTTGGCATCTCCTGATTTTCATTATCTTCTTGTGCATGCATTGCATCATCGATATTCTCAATTAGATCTATGATTATATGAGAAGCTGCATTTATTGAGACCTCATTTGAAGTGTTCTCCGCAATTCCCGCATGCTTTTCATTTCAAATAATATTAACAAAACTGACATTAAATAATTTGAAGATATTTAATTCTGGGTGATTGCTAGCTTGACTAATGACTACTTCATTGCTATAGAAACAGATATCAGGGATTGATGTATTTGGTGGTGGGAGATGTTGGGTCACGACTGAACTAGGCAATGCATGGCTCTGTGCTAAACCTCTCTTGTCATGTTGCTATAGGTGCGCTATTAGATCACGTATAATGTATTTGAATTCCGAATTACACTTTATACAATCATTATGTATACTTTTCAACCAGATTCATTAAATCTTAAGTAATACAATGAAGGTATTGCGTCTTCCTTTAGAAATTTCCGTTTGTTACTGTCTCCACGTACGCGAAAGTCACTTTCCCGAAAGTGATCACCGTAAACGAAATTATTACTATGGGGGCTAAGTCTGACCGTTTGATGGCAGCAAGCCATTTACGGCATAGCAATTTGTTTGAAAGTGGGAATCTTAATAACAGTAAAACAGCGAGTATTAATTATGAAATAAAACACACAATAATAAAAAACATGCCTGTGAAATGATGTTTTATTTGATGTTAAAATGCTTCTACATTCGGGAACCAAACGCAAACTTTAACCATTTTAAATTTATAAACTAACTTTGACATATGTGTCAAAATTCAGGTTTTTATTTAATTGAAATGTACAGTCTGTTAGAAAAGTTTTTGCCCGTTGATTTTTTTTTTCAAAATTTTGAACAATTCAAAAACGTTGATCACAGAGAATTGATATTGACACAAAAATACATATTTTAGTTCCCCATCAAATGAGACCAAATTTGAAGTAGTAGGTCCAAGCACGTGCTAAAAAAACGCGAATTTTCGAAAATCTGAAAATGTTCAACTTTTTAAATATTTTTTTGGAAAAAATAAATGTGATTTTCGTTATCAGGGGGTTCAATTTATATTTAGAAAGTGTCTTCAATTTCCTTGTATCTTTAACATTTCGCAAGATATTTCAATTTGTTTAAATTTATAAAATTGAGAACCCTCCAAGTTCCACAAAAAGTGAAAATGAAAACCGTTTACCCAGATATCTAGAACATCCCATATGGGGTATTTCTACATATCTTTTTGTTGATATGACGAATTAGTAAGTTCCAGCTAACTTGAAGGATACATAAATGTTCTGAATTTTAAGAATTACCAGAACGGTCGGTCTACTCAAGCCAAGTATAACCCGCAAGGTAAAGGTTCAAAGTCGGTATTTTCTTAAGTAGTTGAGATCTTATATTTGAAAAGGTAGTTTGTTTATTCGTTTATTTAGTCTTTATGCACAGTCACGGTTAGTTACCCAATTTGACCACTAACAATAGAGGATGACTTCACATGTGGATTAGCTGAGGCTGGGTCTACGAATGTCTAGTTATTCACTCTCTTAGGGACGTCCTATTATTGACCCGCAACATATTAGTTTTATGAATAAACCCTGGTTATCATTGTTATTTTGAATTTGAGAGTTGTCAAACACCTGGTTTAAGTCAATTTTACACCCGAACAACGCCGCGTAGCTAGACTAGTTTGAAATCCTTACACACCACACTAACTTATTCATAGAAAGAATGTTTAAATTTACGATTGCTGTGACGTTCAATTTCAGAATGTCTTGCGTCATGAGTGAAAACAGTATTTTCAAATGATTATTGGTATGAAATTCGGGCTTTTCTATTGCCAGGCCTATCGTAACATTGTTAGTACGACAGCAGTTACCTCAAATACAAGTGGATTTTTAGTTCCTAATCTTAAATTTACTTCGAAACGGTATACGGACTAAATACCCTCAAGACCGAAACCCCAGGTCATAATCCCCACTATTGAATAAAATATATAAAACACCCCTCCTAAGACAAAATCCCCGGTCGTTTTCCACCATTCTCAAGGCAAAATCCCCGGTCGTTTTCCACCATTCTCAAGGCAAAATCCCCCGGTCATTTTCACTCATCCTAGAAGAAAGTAACCCCCCTCCCATTCTCTAGGCAAAATCCTCAGGTCATTTTCCCTCATAGTAAAGCCCCCCATTCTTTTCTCCATGAGTTGAACTACTGCTTACCAAAGGTTCTCAACCGGGTTCAAATCGGGGGACTTGGCAGGCCAGTTCAACGTCTGTATTCCTTCACCGTTCAAGAAGGCCGTTACGACCCTGGCAGTGTGCGCTGGACAGTTGTCTTGCATGAAATGGAGACTGAAAACCAAAAATATTTATAAAAAATCATGGTCCTTCGGGGAAAACAGTAAATTAATAATATTCTGCTGCATGTTCCAATTCGTAAATTGCGCCTGCCAATGGAATCATGTCTTCCCGCAAAACGTTTATGTAAGCGTTACTGGTCAACCTGCCCTGGATATGGTGGAGGATTCTGGCTTGATTGTTTCCCAAGCAACACCACATATTGACGCTGAAGCGGCCACTGGTCTTAGTCTCTTCGATATTCCGCTGTTGCACTCTTTGGGAGCGCCTTCTGGATACCCACAAAGCTGGCGCGGAAGAAGAGCTCTGGAAGGTCTAAAATGGATATCTCAAAGTGAGCGTTTAAACGCTTATTGAACAACTACTATATAATAATTTTTCGTCAGAAAAGAGAATATTTCTCCAAAGTTTCTCTTGGCCAAGTCAACAACTCTCGACAAAACTCCATTCGCTTTCGTCTGTGCGTTGCCGTTAACATTGGTTTACATAAAGAGCGTCGTCGTCTCACACCATGTTTCTTGAGGTTTCGCCACAGGGTTGGAACCGACAGACTGCTACCGGTGATGTCTTCCCACATATGTCCAATATTTCGCAATGAAAGCTTCGGCCTGCGAAGAGCCTCTCTTGCCAGTCTTCGTCCCTGGACATCATTTAATACCGGTGGTCTACCTTCTCGTGGTAAATCCTTCACAACGAGAATTAACAGAAAGATTATTGGCTATTTACAACGAAAATACTAATTTAACCACGATGGAATAAACCCATTAAAATCGTGAAAATAATTTACACAAATATACCATACCCATGACACGACCATGTTGACGATTACTGGTGTAAGTATACTATGCGCCGCCCACGGAACATCCAATCGCATCTGCAATATTCACCCATGCTTCCCTTCGATCTCTCAATGCGATAATTTGAAATCGATTAGATTCCGTAATTCGAGGCATGATTGACGGTATTGTCCCATTTCTCCCAATTCTGTGTTTCCCAAAATACATTTTTATCCCAAACTTTCCGATTCCCAGTTCTCCCAATCTTATATTTTCCAATCGGAATTTTTATCCCAAACTATTCAATTCCTATTTCTCCCAATCGAATGGTTTCATCTAATATTTTATGCTGCAAAGGGTTGCTTTCAAAACGACTTTGATTATTTTTAGGTTAGGTTAGGTTAAATAATTTTCCTACCAGTTAATGTGGAGTGTTATTCTAAATGTATTGTATTTTTCTGCTAGATCCACGAGAAAAATCGTGTTTTATAAATCATTTAACTATGGTACGCCTTTTCCAAAATATTGATGTTTAGTGTTAAATCTAAAAAATGAAATAATGTAAAAAATAACCTAAACGCAAATTGATCGCTACTCGGGCATAAAAAATATAGATTTACACTCTAAAAAAATATGGAGTTTAAAGGGTGTTTAAATGGAGTAACTTTATACATATATTCCATTATAGGTGTTTAAGGATCGCGAAAAAGGAGTTAACTAAAACTTACACCCTTATTAAACCTTTAAGGGTGTTAAAGAATGGAATAATTTTAATTTTATTCCTTTCATACTCCATTTCGGTACTAAATTGAAGGGATCTTAAAAGGAGTATAAATTGTTTTATTCCTTTATTACACCCCAAATGGATATAAGAAAGGAGTACTTCCTAATTATTCCTTTCATACTCCGTTGGATACACCTTAAACGGTGTATGAAAGGAATAATTAGAAAGTACTCCTTTCTCATATCCATTTGGATACGGTATTAAAAAGGAGTATGCCATGTTTTATTCCCGTTTTACTCCCCAAATGAATTTAAAGAAGAGTGCTGAATTCCACACTCCATTTGGGGATTATCCGCGATACCTGAAAAAAGGTGTTTTAAGGGAGTAAAATAATTTTGATTCCTATTTTACAACTTCTACAATTTTTTCCATTTATTTCATAGTTTACTAACAATAAACGAATCGGTTTGTAAACATCTTAATTTTGAAAACAAAATATATATTGTAGCTCAAAAATAGTTAAGGTTAGAAAGAGTGCCGTACCGCATGGGTATGTAAGATTTGTTTCTCACTTTATATTGGTCTATCATATGATAATTTGTGAATTTACCCGCTTGGATTATTCTCCATTCAGAAAAGTGGTCTTCCGCAACTTCATAACAATGCAAAATTTTACAAAATTCTTTAGAGTTTAAAAGCGTTCCGGCTATTATTAAGCGGTTATTTACAGAGAAAATAAATTTAATGAGGACGAATCTTGGCTTTGACGAAGCTGTTAGTTCGTAAACAAAAAGGTTTCCGATCGCGAATTGAATACTATCGTAAATTGCTCTTCTAACAGAGTATATTTCATCAGGTAAATCCTGGCTAAGTTGGGTTTGAACTTCCAAAGGTAGAGCTGATTTTTCAATGAATGACCCTAAAGATGTTTGTTCTATGCACGGTATATTTTCTGACAGCCAGTTATAACACTGGTAAAACTGATGTTTCCGAGCTAAAGTTTTGGTAATATTCTTGAAATTTTTGCAACTTTGGGTAATGGCTTTAAAGTAGGAGTGCTTACTTTCGAAGCGAATGCATGATATGTGGCGAAGCGGACCAAATTTTTTTATGCAATTTACGTAATGAATAAGATAATGAAATTTCGGTGTTAAAAAGTGGTCACCACATAACTCCTTAACGTGAGTAAGGAATCTTCTGATATACTGCTCAAGCAGAGTCAAATGCTCTTTCGGTATAGAAGGGGAGAATAAATAATCGCAAATTTGCCTAAGTTCTATATATATCCCCCAGTATGGATTATCGTTAGATAAGTAGTCTATAAAAATCAGGGGCAATAGTCTGAAAAGACAGAACAATTCCGTGGCTGTGCCCTTTAGTTGTCCATTACCCAAGATAGCATTTCTAATCTGAGTTTGAGGCCTGTTTTCTTCGGATTATCCGTAAGGAAAATCACACAGCTTTCGATTTAAAATTTCAAGAGAAAGGCCGCCCGAATTCATCATTTCCGATAGAAGGAGTTTAAGTATTTTACTAATGACCCCTTCTTGTAAATCGTGCATTATGTCTACTGGGAGCTGTCTTGTTAAATCAAAGTAACTAAGTTTAAGCAGAGGGCTTTCCGATCGTACCCCGTAAATGGAACCCTCTTTTTCATCTAAAGCCAAGCATTCCAAATGATAAAGGTGTCTTTGTAAACTACGAAGTTCTACCTCAGATTCTGATAAAAAATCTCCTATATCATTTCTGTCCGTCATGCAGAATCGGCAAATTCTGCCCGAGTTGAAACTCGCATTGAAACCGGCAAGCTTATGCAATCCAAAATTATCTCCTGAAAATATACTCACAAATCCACGCATATTTTTATTTTTACACTTATTATAAATCCCGTTTGTTGCCAGATTTTCCAAATCAAACAAAAGCGGACGAAACGTTTCATGCCATCCAAATTCATCGACGTCTTTCGATTTTGCAAGGAAGATCAAGTGAATATCGCTTAGTTTGGTTCTATATTGATTTTTGTGGTTTAAAACCGAAAAATAGCACCCGATAACCTTTTGTTTTCCTCTTTTGGAGCCAATTGGATTGACAACTTGAAACTCGTCTACGTATAATTGCAATTGGATAATTTCCACATCAGAGTTGTTCTTTTTTATGATATCCTTTGCTATTTCCCCGTGATTAAAATGAGCGATTAAATTTATTGGAATGTGATTAACATTGATGTGTCGTTGTGGCTCTTCTACTTTTCTGTAGATTCCTTCCAAAACTTTCAAAATTGGCACGTAGTGGAAAACACTAGGTTTTTTTTTCTGTTGACGCTTCCACAAAATGAAAATTCCTGAGGCTGAACCATATTCAATGCCGTGATGCAATACGAAGACAATTTATAACTAGTATTAACGCTGGAAAATACTTTACCGACTTCTTTAGTTGACTTAAACAATTGATCTTCGTCAAGTTTAATGTTATTTGCTTGAAGTATAGCCTTAATCTTTGAGCACGGCTTCAAGAATATTAATGCACAAATCAAACAGATCATTTGTCAAATTTTCAGTCACACTTTTGGCAAGAAATGTTTTTCTCTATATTTAAAAATAAGTTTTATTATAGTTTCTCTTAATTCCAGAGGTTTCAGATTAAATTCTAACTGCTCGTCTACGTCAATAAAACCTCCATCTGCATCGTTGCCCAAGATTTCATTAGCTAGGCTTTCCGAAGAGCTGGTTTCGATATTTGATCGGGCACTTTCTTCCGTAATTAGATTTCTGCGGTGTCTATAGACGTGCTTTCTATAACTTTCAACATTCTTGAAACATTTTCCGCAATTATTTATTCCGCAAGTTAAGGAAAAATTCGGTCCATGTCCATGTATATTTTTTACGTGCGCAATTAAAAGGGTAAATTTACTTGTAAAGAAGACACATTTTGAGCATTTATATTGGCTAAGCGAACTCATCACTAAGCGATTATTATATATAAATTTGATAAGGGTAAAACAGGAAGTCTCTATATTTTAAGTGCCTATAAATTTGAATGTTAAAACTAGACTGTCCACCAGCACACACTCCGCTCCTCAGAAAAAAAATCAATACATGGAACCGAACATAGAACGTAGCGACGTGAGGGACAAAAAATCCCACTTTCCATTCCTGGGGAGTGTAGGTTCTATGCACCGACACCTTTACGGTCAGCCAAGGGGGGGAATACGTTTCTTACCCCTTTCTACTTCAAAAGTAGTTGAGAAGAGACAAGTACTCTATTACTCCCGAAATTTCAACAGGTAACTTTCAATACCATTCGGTTAAATCGGTTTTCGCATAGTTTTCGGACTACCCGGTGCTTCCGTTTCATACAGAAAATGAGTTCAAATATTCTTTGCTTAATTTGCTATGGAAATAGCAAAAGAAAATTGAAAATAAGCGCAGACCAGCCGACACTTTCTAATGTAAAAGAATCTATTTTATTGGATCCATCGTTCTCTGACGTAAATCATGACGACTTAATTTACCAAGTAAGTAATTTTTAATTTTGCTCGCGATTTACCTTCCTAATAGAGAGTTTAAGAACCTAACCAAGAAGAGTGTGCTATAACTTTCAAGTTTGGCGTGATAATTATAACTCGTTCGCTTATAAATTTTATTTATAATGTGTACATGTTTTTCTGAAATTTAATCTTAACTAAACTGAAATTCTGAGCGTCTAGTTTGGTCTCTTGGTTGATTTCTCAAACTCTCTAACCAAAGCGTCCTTATGTTAACGCAAATATTATCAGCTTCCTTAAAAGGTAGGGTGAAGAGAAAAATGAAGTTACTTTTATCGATTCTTTTAATAATCAATCCCAAAAATTTTGTTAGAACGTTTTATAAAATCCCCTCACATTCCCACAGACGAAGGTGGAAGTACTAAAACAAATATCGTAACCAGGAAAAATAAAGACTAAGATGAACCTTAATTCCGTCTCTACTTAATATAACCATTTTGCATTTTTTTATATTCCAAAAACGTGCTAAATTTTATATCAAAAGCTTTTAACGCCACTTTAAAAATCACACTTCTTTATGGAGGGCCCCTTAAGTATTCAGCTAAAGGGACCATTGCTAGATAGCTAGCCCCGATAGAAAAACCAGTTGCCAATTTTCCTCAAATCTCAAAAATCAGGTGTTCACGAATAAATGGAAATCTACCGCGAGGACCGGGTCAAGAGGAAAAATACCGAGAAAATTAAATGGGAAGGGATGAAAAAGGGTATTTTTTGTACCAGCACAGCCAGGGAGGAGAGACTCGGGTGTGACTAAAATACTGAACCCTCTGAACCGCTGAATTACTGAACTTGGTACTAAAATCTCTACATGGGTGAAAAACTACCATCCACTCTCATAGAGAATTCAAATAGGAGTAATAAACAAAGGCTTGAATCTCGATGGACTGAATTCAAGTGACTATTTTACTGAACTCTGAACCACTGAACCCAATTTAATATTTTTAGAGCTTAACATGGTCTGAACTCGAGTGACTATTTTACTGAACTCTGAACCGCTGAACCCAATATAATATTTACCTAGCTTAGCATGGTCTGAACTCGAGTGACTATTTTACTGAACTCTGAACCGCTGAACCCAATTTAATATTTACATAGCTTAGCATGGTCTGAACTCGAGTGACTATTTTACTGAACTCTGAACCGCTGAACCATACTTAATATTTACATAGCTTAGCATGGTCTGAACTCGAGTGACTATTTTACTGAACTCTGAACCGCTGAACCATACTTAATATTTACATAGCTTAGCATGGTCTGAACTCGAGTGACTATTTTACTGAACTCTGAACCGCTGAACCATACTTAATATTTACATAGCTTAGCATGGTCTGAACTCGAGTGACTATTTTACTGAACTCTGAACCGCTGAACCCAATTTAATATTTTTATAGCTTAACATGGTCTGAACTCGAGTGACTATTTTACTGAACTCTGAACCGCTGAACCATACTTAATATTTACATAGCTTAGCATGGTCTGAACTCGAGTGACTATTTTACTGAACTCTGAACCGCTGAACCATACTTAATATTTACATAGCTTAGCATGGTCTGAACTCGAGTGACTATTTTACTGAACTCTGAACCGCTGAACCCAATTTAATATTTACATAGCTTAGCATGGTCTGAACTCGAGTGACTATTTTACTGAACTCTGAACCGCTGAACCCAATTTAATATTTTTATAGCTTAACATGGTCTGAACTCGAGTGACTATTTTACTGAACTCTGAACCGCTGAACCCAATTTAATATTTTTATAGCTTAACATGGTCTGAACTCGAGTGACTATTTTACTGAACTCTTAACCGCTGAACCCAATTTAATATTTTTATAGCTTAACATGGTCTGAACTCGAGTGACTATTTTACTGAACTCTGAACCGCTGAACCCAATATAATATTTACCTAGCTTAGCATGGTCTGAACTCGAGTGACTATTTTACTGAACTCTGAACCGCTGAACCCAATATAATATTTACATAGCTTAACATGGTCTGAACTCGAGTGACTATTTTACTGAACTCTGAACCGCTGAACCCAAGCTATGTAAATAATAAATTGGGTTCAGCGGTTCAGAGTTCAGTAAAATAGTCAGTCGAGTTCAGACCATGCTAAGCTATAAAAATAATAAATTGGGTTCAGCGGTTCAGAGTTCAGTAAAATAGTCAATCGAGTTCAGACCATGCTAAGCTATGTAAATATTAAATTGGGTTCAGCGGTTCAGAGTTCAGTAAAATAGTCACTCGAGTTCAGACCAATTTAAGCTATGTAAATATTATATTGGGTTCAGCGGTTCAGAGTTCAGTAAAATAGTCACTCGAGTTCAGACCATGCTAAGCTATGTAAATATTAAATTGGGTTCAGCGGTTCAGAGTTCAGTAAAATAGTCACTCGAGTTCAGACCATGCTAAGCTATGTAAATATTAAGTATGGTTCAGCGGTTCAGAGTTCAGTAAAATAGTCACTCGAGTTCAGACCATGCTAAGCTATAAAAATAATAAATTGGGTTCAGCGGTTAAGAGTTCAGTAAAATAGTCACTCGAGTTCAGACCATGTTAAGCTATAAAAATATTAAATTGGGTTCAGCGGTTCAGAGTTCAGTAAAATAGTCACTCGAGTTCAGACCAATTTAAGCTATGTAAATATTATATTGGGTTCAGAGTTCAGTAAAATAGTCACTCGAGTTCAGACCATGCTAAGCTAGGTAAATATTATATTGGGTTCAGCGGTTCAGAGTTCAGTAAAATAGTCACTCGAGTTCAGACCATGCTAAGCTATGTAAATAATAAATTGGGTTCAGCGGTTCAGAGTTCAGTAAAATAGTCACTCGAGTTCAGACCATGCTAAGCTATGTAAATAATAAATTGGGTTCAGCGGTTCAGAGTTCAGTAAAATAGTCACCCGAGTTCAGACCATGTTAAGCTCTAAAAATATTAAATTGGGTTCAGCGGTTCAGAGTTCAGTAAAATAGTCACTCGAGTTCAGACCATGCTAAGCTATGTAAATAATAAATTGGGTTCAGCGGTTCAGAGTTCAGTAAAATAGTCACCCGAGTTCAGACCATGTTAAGCTCTAAAAATATTAAATTGGGTTCAGCGGTTCAGAGTTCAGTAAAATAGTCACTCGAGTTCAGACCATGCTAATCTATGTAAATAATAAATTGGGTTCAGCGGTTCAGAGTTCAGTAAAATAGTCACCCGAGTTCAGACCATGTTAAGCTCTAAAAATATTAAATTGGGTTCAGCGGTTCAGAGTTCAGTAAAATAGTCACTCGAGTTCAGACCATGCTAAGCTATGTAAATATTAAGTATGGTTCAGCGGTTCAGAGTTCAGTAAAATAGTCACTCGAGTTCAGACCATGCTAAGCTATAAAAATAATAAATTGGGTTCAGCGGTTAAGAGTTCAGTAAAATAGTCACTCGAGTTCAGACCATGTTAAGCTATAAAAATATTAAATTGGGTTCAGCGGTTCAGAGTTCAGTAAAATAGTCACTCGAGTTCAGACCAATTTAAGCTATGTAAATATTATATTGGGTTCAGCGGTTCAGAGTTCAGTAAAATAGTCACTCGAGTTCAGACCATGCTAAGCTAGGTAAATATTATATTGGGTTCAGCGGTTCAGAGTTCAGTAAAATAGTCACTCGAGTTCAGACCATGCTAAGCTATGTAAATAATAAATTGGGTTCAGCGGTTCAGAGTTCAGTAAAATAGTCACTCGAGTTCAGTCCATCGAGATTCAAGCCTTTGTTTATTACTCCTATTTGAATTCTCTATGAGAGTGGATGGTAGTTTTTCACCCATGTAGAGATTTTAGTACCAAGTTCAGTAATTCAGCGGTTCAGAGGGTTCAGTATTTTAGTCACACCCAGAGACTCCTCCCTGACAGAACCATATGGAAGCGTGCTGGAAGATTGGAGGCAGAGAAAATTGAGTAGGGAGTGGAAGCTATAGCCTTTGATAGTGCTAAGCGAGATGTAGCGTAGTCTTGAAGCCAGGGGGCGTAATTTTCTCACTTAACCCTTCCTATTTGTAATAATACAAGAATGTTGCGTGCTATATAATCAAATATTTGTTTTTTTAGGCATATGATGAAGACTTTCAACAAGATGTTGATCTAAATAACAATTCATCTATTAAAGACAAAATGATTATTAAATTAGTGAGAGCGAAAAGCGATGTTAGTATAATTTTAATATTTTGTTCTTATGTCAAAGGGTAGTTGGCGTTTTTAAAGTTTAAATTTTAATTGAATTGATAGATAACCCCATGTAAAGATGACTTAACAGAAGCGGGTAAATCTCTAGATAGTAGTAGTGAGACTCAAGTAAGAAATTTTTTAACTTTAAGCAAATCTTTTCGGCTAAATGTCGTAATTCATTTGGCATTAGGACCGAAATAGATTCATAATAGAACAATTCGAATATTACATGCAGGAAAATTAATTTCTAGGGGCAAGCCGCCATACTGGATAATTTCACTCGCTCCAGGAGATACCGCTAGAGTTAGGACCGAGTTAGCTAACATCTCACATGAAGTCAGCTTGAGCTGCCTATAGTGGCGTCTCATGACGAGAGGGAAATTATCCAGTATGGTGGCGTTCCCCTGGATGTTTGTTTCTTATCTTTCACTCTATGTAATATTCGAATTGATCTATTAGATGAAAAGTTGAAAATAAATTAAATTTTGATAAAGAGAAAAAAATTACAATGAAGAGATTTCTAGCATAGAATATTCGGACACCTGGTATAATATTTTTTATAATAATTTACGTTAAGCTCTGACTTTAAAAACCTATGTTACTTTAACGAAACCAAGATGACCAGATTTATCTTTATCAATGGAAAATTACAAAGGTTTTTCTGAGCAATGTTAGATTTCTAAAATGGACAGGTATTAATTAGCGAATTTTTAGTGTCATGGAAGCTGAAAAATATACCATTAAAGAAAAACCAAAAGTTACGAGAGCTCAGTTCTCACTAGAATATAAACTCCCAGAATTCAATACCCTTTCGATAAACAAAGATCAGTATAACGATTTAAACAAACAGGAGAAATCAAGAGTTGATAGACAACTGACCAACGTCTTATATAATGATCTGATTTACAAATATTTTGTGTAAGTAAGAAATTATTGGAATTTTAAGGATAATTCTAATGAGCTTTATTTACAGGTATCCTCCATCACATGCAATTGTCGCCACAAAGTTAACACTTAAGTTCCCACATTTAGGAAATTCGGTAATATATATGAAAATAATGACAGAGCTTCTGGTCTTTTATTATTCAGACTAATCCTTTGGGGAGGGGGTTATAGGCAAAATGGATTAAATTGCAACGAAACAAGTTCAAAAATAGCAGAAAGCACATGAGAATAATGACATTGTCGAAAAAAAATAGGAAATTATACGGCAGAACAAAGGAGCAATTGGCACTAAAGAAACATGAAATAGAAGAAAATGAAAATGATTTGAATAAGTTATGTACAGATGATAGGTTAGGAACCCGAAATTTAACTGTAGAAGATAGTGTGGTGGACATTGAGTTAAATGAAGATAACAGTGGTTCCAATATTGAGAATATAACAGACGCTAATACCCCCAGTATCGAATTAGACACAGTTATTGAGAATATAACAGAAGTTAATACCACCAGTATCGAATTAGACAGAGATATTGAAATAAACTCTAAAGTTTCAAATCAGTACGAAAAAAATCGTGATAAAGAAATGGAAAGTTATGAAGAGCCAATTGAGAGAGATGATGAACTAAATGAGCAAAGTAACAGGAAAGCAGAGTGAACTTAAAAATTTCGAATTTAAATTCATCAAATATAAACTTCGGAAATAAAACAAGTGTTTAGGAAACGGATGGTAATGAGGAACGTCATAGTCAGATTGAGAGTGATAACGAAAAGGCAAATAGCAGTACAAAATCTGCCGAGGAAAAGATCAACTGTTCCAGAAAAAGAACACAACCGATGGTTTCTAGATTTGTGGTGAGAAAGAGTTTAATTATGCCCTACAATATTTATATTAATTGATAAGGTGAGGTGTCAATCATTCGTAAATAGGTTCCAACATCTCTCGAGGGTTCAAGAAGTATAAAACAACGTGCATTAAACAAATGCAAGAAGAAATGAAGAAAACAGTAGTGGATTATCCGTTAATCAACTCCAAAATGACTAGAACTTTTGCTGACAGAGCTCAGAAAATAAAATCATCAATTCCCGTCTCGGACATTCTAGAAGAATACCCTGCATTGTGCAACATTAATCAAGTATTGGCGAATGTGAAATTATTAAACGTTCACAAGCAACATAAAAAATTTCTTTTTCAGATTTTTCACGAGTTTCAACGAATAAAAAGAATAAACGTGGAGAAGAAATTCAATGAATCACTAGCAACACATGAGAACAGAATATGGACCATAGCCCCGTCTAGGTAACAGCGGTATCCCGACTCCCGAGCCGCCGGCGGCTGAGCTCGCCGTAACCGCGAGAACAGAAAACATTCCTCGTAAAAAAAGATGCACTGCGTCTTAAATAGTCCAAGCAAAAGCTACCCAGATTGATAATATTTTAACGCCTTACTCCCTTATCATCTTTGGTATTGTGAATAGTTTTATCTAAAGAATATTTTAGATACCCTACTCAGTCTTTATAGTAGTTCTCGAATTTAGGTACGTGGTAAATCGGTTCTTTAGGCGGAAGTATCCGATGGATCCGAAGGAGCCGCGTTACTGAACTATTTCCCTCCGCGTAAGGGGAGGTTCTTTCCTAGGAGCTTAGAGGATATCGTGGCACATGTTACGTACTTCATGTGTAAAGCCTAGTCGGCTTCTGCTAGTACTAGTATTATCTCATGTTTTGAGGAGCTCAAATTCTAGAGGGCCGGTAGGCCCTTCTAGATAAGAACCCACACCCTCCCGTAATGTTAAAGAAATAATTCACAGATTTTAGGCTTAGCGTCCCATAGAAAAAGCATGGGATTTTTGGTGTTCCACTCCATCGAATAACTCAGAAACTAATGCAAAGTTAAGGTTCGGAACACTTTTGAATTATCAAGCAACTATGGAATGTTGAACTTCTGAAGTTTGATTAAGAACAATTAAGTCTAAGTATTTTATTTTAATTAATTTATAAATCATGGTAAAACCGTTACATATATTACACTGTTTGCATAGCATTTGTTTTGCCTCCAACGGGTTTGTGGCGAATAGGATAACGCTTCTGCCTACGGAGCAGAAGACTGCAGGTTCGAATCCTGGCAAGCTCGGTGTTTATTTTTACAGATCTTTTATACATCATAAAAGAAATATCCTATAAATACAATGTTTGGATAATTTTTTTTTGTTGTTACGAATACGAGCATGTGGCGTAATGGATAACGCATTTGCATTCGAGGCAAAACATTGCAGGTTCGAGTCTTGGAACGCTCGTTGTCAATGTTTGATGAAGATTCTTAGTATATAGAAGGAGAAATTCTTAAATAAAAAATTTTCAATGAAATGTGCGCGTGCTGGCGCATGGTATAGAAATAACTTTTTTTAAAACCTATACAAAATGGTTAACTAAACTTTACACTGACAGATGTGCCTTTGCTATATTGCTGTAAAGTTTGGTTGTGGAAAAAGTACACCCCCTTGGTTGCGAAACCTTGGGTCTAACTCTGAAAATTCTTTTCACGTCGTTATGTTAAGCTCCGTAGAGATTAACAATAAGAGTTAGGATTGAGTATATATAGAAAATCCCAGACGCGATTTTCTAAATTATGGGGCATTTAAAAATTTCATTGGACAAAGTTCAGTGTGCTGTTTTTATTTCCGGCCCAGGTCAGGATAGGTGAAACTATCTCAGGGCCGTAAATAAGCACAGGACACTGGACATTGTCCAATAAATATTTAAAATGTTCCATTATTTTATTTAAAACTAAAGGGGTCACCGGACGGTTGACCAGTAAACGTTTCCGAAGTTTTGATGGCTTGAACATTGATAAAGGATGCGCGTGAAAAACATTTGTCGCTCTATAGGATGTGCAACTCCCTATATTAAAAAGTAGACAAGTAGATACTAGCGCCACCTGGCTACCAGTGCTGGAAAGCATCGCGTGAAAAATAAAATGTAATTAATACAAATTAAGGCTGAAGGAACAGATATTATATAAAAAAGACTTGGTTTGCCCAAGCCTTAAAAACAAAACGATAAGAGTTTTTCCAGTTGACTGAAGCGTGGATATTATTTTTTTTCTATTGAATTTTAAAGACAATCCGTATTTTACTTCTCTTTAGAATTTAATTCAATCACCTGATTTTACTGCTAATGGATTAGTTTCCTGTAAATTAATTGAAATAAAAAATTACTTATCTCAGATTTTTCAACAATTCCATTTTCCTGACACATTTTATCATGCAGCTATTATTTTGAGGGATATCAAATTGACTCTTTCTTTTTGAATTACCGGGAATTTTCCTTTCAAAAGGTTTTAAACACATGAAGTTTTCATAATGTTGTCAACTAAACAGCAACTCAACCAACACTTCTAAAATCTTCCCCACAATTACTGATATACACAGTTCAATAATTGTCACTGTGCTTAAAGAAACGGACCCCTTTATTAAATATAAGAAAGGTGATAACAGCCCCCTTTTGTATTCGAAAAGACCTCATATAATACATTATTAATGAGAGTATTATTTGAAAACTAAAGTACGGGGGTTAAGGAATGTCCAGTCTTAGATTGGAGCAAATTACGATTGCCACTCTTGAAACGTTCCACTTTCTCCCTTGAAAAGAGAACATTTCAGGAAAATGGAATTGTGGTTGAAAAATCTGAGATAAGTAATTTTTTATTTCAATTAATTTACAGGAAACTAATCCATTAGCAGTAAAATCAGGTGATTGAATTAAATTCTAAAGAGAAGTAAAATACGGATTGTCTTTAAAATTCAATAGAAAAAAAATAATATCCACGCTTCAGTCAACTGGAAAAACTCTTATCGTTTTGTTTTTAAGGCTTGGGCAAACCAAGTCTTTTTTATATAATATTTAGAGTAGCACTGGTTTCCTTATCGATATAATTGGGCCGTTTTAATATTCAAATAGATGAATCAAGAGTTAATTCCTCGATTTTTAGTTTTTACTAAATTAAAAGATTAATTGAAAATCCAATTGGCTAATTAGTTAATCCTAAATCTAATAAAATTTTAATTAGATAATTACCTTTCCTATTCACACTAATTAATTAGAATTACTTCTCAATTAGCACTAAGGTAATTAAAATTCAATTACCATATTCAATTAGTAAATGTTGCTAATTAATTAGAAATTCAATTTGCTAACTAATTAATTAGCACGGCTCTGATCATTTTTTAATTTCTGAGCATCCAGTTTGTAAAAATTCTTGGCATTTTTGTAAAAAATCTGCTACACATTCCTTTTTTGGCAATATTGTTGGACATTGTAATTTCTTCAGAACTTCTACTCTAAGATACATATGCGGCTTCGGAATAAAATTCCGGGCGCCATTTGGATCTATTACTTCAATTTTCGTGCGCATTACCTAAGAACGATCCATGTAACAAAGCAATATATCTCTGTATGCCGTTGTCATTCTTTCTTGCAAATTGGTTATCACCACTTTTTTGCTTTGAAAATATTGGTTTAAAAGTGCAAATTTGGGCAGAATATAAGCTAAAAAGTTAAAAAAAGGTTTTATGAATGGATCATTTAGGCCGTTATGAACTTCTTGAGCAGCAACAACTCTTTCAGCCATCCACTGGTTCTCAAAAAATAGACGTAGGGCATCCCACTGTTCAAGAATACGTGAAATCACGGAAAGCAAAGAAAGCCATCGTGTTTGTGATGGGTGCAGTATCTTGTGAGGCTTTACATGCACGAAGTCTTGAAACTCTTGGAGTTGAGCAATGCGCTTCGAATTGTGACTGAAATAGCTGTAAATATTTCTACCTAAATCCACACAAATGCAGAGAATGGCACAGACATTTCAAAATAGTTATGTCAGGTTATTTTTGCCTCATTCTCGATGCGACCGAATTTTTGCTCCCCATCATAGTGTTACATCCGTCGGAACCGAATCCAATAATATTTTCTTCCGGAATTCGAAACTCTTCGAATGATTGTACGACTGAATTAAAATTATTTTCAGCAGTGGCCACTTCATTGGCTTTTTGATAGTTACCACCTTCGAATACTATGGATAGATCCCAGAATTTACTTTCAACGCGTCTCGATTCGTCGTCAAAATACCGGACAACAATGCACGAATTTTGAACAGTTCGTAGATTCGTCAGTCAATATGCTGAATTTTGCTTTTCGAAGTTTAGATGAAAGTTGCTCTTTGTAGGATTTGGCAATAACGTTTTGAATAATACTTTTGCATTTCGTTCTTTTCATTTTAATGCCTTGGGCAATTTTAGAGTCATGGAAACATTCCTTTAAAACCCTTCCAAATGATCCATTAATGAAAAGCGAAGATTGTGCTCAGCAAAAAATGCAGCTATCTTAATTTGAGCAGCTGTGACTTCCTTATCGAAACTAGTTTCTTTGGCTGTAGCACACTTTGTAAAAGATTCCATTACGCTTTTGCTTTTAGTTGAAATGGTTTTCATATTCCTAAGATGACTCATGATCTTCAAATGTTTCTTTATAACGTTCAATTCAGAAGTAAAATAAACGTTTTAATTTTTGCAATGACCTTTACCTATGTTTCATGGATCGGGACGTAACCAATTCTTAAACTCGGGTTTAATTTCCCACGCTTTCCTTTAATGTTGGCTGCGATGCTTGGACTTGGTCTTGCTCTTGGCTTGAATTTCTGATCTGGCCTTTTTACTTTTGGTTTCATTACTGCTTGAATCACTATCACTATACACGCTTAATATTTCCTCTTCCTCGTGAGTTGCCATTATGTACTCCTTTGTACACTGTGACAAGTGTATTTGAAAAAAACAACAGCTAATCGCGGTTAAAAATTATTAAACATGGTTGATGGAAACTAAAGTCTAAACACGAGGCGATCGACTGTTGACGCAACGACTCCTTCAGTATACACAAGTACAATATACAGCCTATCTATACCTCGGAGAAGGGATAAAGAAAAGGATAGTGACCTGACTGGAGAAAAAAGGGGGGTTTGTATGCGCCTATTAGAAGGGGATGACATTGGGGTAGAGAGGGCGGGCTATGAAAAAAATTTGTTTCTTCGAAAGTGCAATTTTTATTTGTGTTTTGAAGTAAATATATTATAATAATATCACGTCCACATTTATTTTTGCCACTAAACAGAAACGTTATTAATAGGATCGTACATCGGATCGTATTTAACTGTAGGGTCGTATTTTTGACGTACGATCCCTCCTACAGATCGTACATCGTACGAAGAGCCTAATTATCGTACAAATACAGACCCTGCTAAGAGATTTCAATTCAGGCGCTGCTTGTCAGTTCATCTCTCAATTCTCGGCATACATACGCCCGCTACCATGGAAACGTGAGATTCAGCGCCTCCCTGCCCCAACTAAGCAAGAGGTGAGAGGAACGATTCGGCCGCCGACGTGCAAAAGATGCTAGGTTTAACCAACATAACTCGAGCTTGGTAATATGTCTAGACAGCCGAGAGCGTAAAGGCGTCAATCTGAGGAGTGAAAGCTCTGTGAGATGGTGCGGGATCGATATCCGGTCGAGGAGGAAAATAAACTCATAAATAAAGCTCTTTCACGTTGCAGAGCCTCCTAAGTGTGGTTCAGAGTACTATTTAAAAATTTCCCAATTCCGCACAGGAAAAAAGGGGGAAATGGTGGAAAAAAAGACGCCCAGCCGTTGCTAGCTGCTACCAATAGTCGGACTAAATCTTTTGCGCATCCACTAGATGGCGCAATGGAAAAATCCCAAATGAACGTGTTGGGTCGATAATGTTTGATGAAATGAAGATAAAATCTCGACTTTTGTACGACAGATATTTTGGGGAAACTACTCTAACGGAAAAGGAAAGAAATGTTGATAAACTCGAAACTCATTTACTTTTTTCCTATTTCAAGGCCTCTCTACTCATTTCAAACTACCAGTCGCATACTTTTTCACCTCCAACTTAACCGGGATTGATTTGAAAGAAATCATTTTAAAGGTTACAACCACTGTCGAAGAGAGTGGTTTTTTAGTAGTTAGACTTGTTGCAGACAATGCTAAGAGAAATACATCAGCATTCAAGCTGCTTGGCGGTGGCACTCTTAAACATGAAATTGTTCACCCTAATGACCCTGATCGAAAAGTTTTC
>JAEQBA010000011.1:93370-160568 GCA_019434445.1 Phalangium opilio | reverse complement strand
AGATGGAATGAGCGAATTACGTACCACCATTTTCACGGTTAGCCGCTGAAGTACCGCATTGCGATTGGAAAAATATCATCAAGATACGAGTTATCACACGTCGGCAAACTATCAGCCAACCTATAATCCACAGCAAGACGCACCAACAATTATCAACCCTATCGGTACAAATGATACCATTACTATGGCGCAAGATATGGTTCGCCCCGCAACCGAAATTCGCGACCCTCGCGGGACGTTCAACAGTCAGCGATACTCACACCAAGTTATCATTGTGGCCATTACGGTCATTTCGCGCATGGCTGTCCTCAACGTCACGAAGATAAATTCGCGCTCGTAAACAATCGTGGAAATGCTGCACCCCGTGAAGGAACTCATCAACCAGGCGAGAAAATTAATGAACCCAAACATTTGAATCGACCCAATCAAGCTATGGAAGTAAAGGGCAGAGCTGGTGTAACGTAATTATGTACCAGTAAAAATAAACGGAACAGAAGTGTCGGGCTGGTAGATAGTGTTTCGTCCATAAGCATTATACACGCCTTTTTATCGCGTGATTTGGGATTTTCATGCGACCCATCTAGCGCGGAAAAGCACACGAAAGTTTTCTCAATAACTGGTGAGAACATAAAAATTGGGAACTAAAGATTTGAATACCAATTGGAACTCACACTCAAAGTGCCGACGGTCTGGTGAACGACTGTATCATCGGATGTGATGTCTTGATTACTTGGGTGCAGAGCTTAATTTTGCAACAAAGCACTTTGCATTGGAGATATTTCGTTACCTTACTAAGATCTCAACACTCATCAGAACCAGTCATCTGTAGAATAATGCTCGCCGAAGACATCGAAATTCCTGCTCAACATGAACTTGTTGCTCGAGGACAAATTAATACGGAAGATAAAAGGAACATAACTGCTTTTCGAAACCCTGTGGCCGCTTGAACCGGTAGCGAACGCTCAGCTATTAAACACTTTGTATTGGAAGAACTTTAGTCAACGTCTGTAATGATGATATATAATTAGATTAATGAGCACTGGACAGTCTTCAACTAAAAAACTGTTAATTGGAACTTTACATGAAGTTGACGAAATACGAAATCGGCCAAAGACTATAGAGAATGGACTGAAACCGAAAAAACCCATATCTGAAATGATCAACCTCGAAATGACCAACCTAAATTCACAAGAAAAGGGTGCACTATTAAAGCATTTGGAGAATTACGAGAACATTTTCGCGAATAGCGAATTCGATTTCGGAACCGTCAAAAATGTGCAACATAAAATTAACACAGGGGACGCCGTTCCAATTAAAAAATTACCTTACCGCGTACCTGACGCTCTGAAAGATACAGTAAGGAAACAGATTGAAGCGATGTTAGAAAATAATATTATCACCAAGCTCTAGTCCGTGGGCTGCACCGATTTTACTCGTGAAAAAGAAAGACAACACATGGAGATTCTGTGTTGTTACAGAGCACTAAATGATGTCACAAAGAAAGACGCGTATCCTCTACCAAGAATTAACGAAACGCTGGACTATTTATCAGGAGCGAACATGTTCACGACCCTGAACCTGGCGTCGGGATACTGGCAGATAGCCATGGATACTAATGATAAGGAAAAAGCTGCATTTATTACCAAGAAGGGCTTTTCGAATTCAATAAAATGCTCTTTGGCTTGACCACGGCCAACTTAGATACTCGACAAGCTCGCCAATGAGGCCAGCCAAGTTTGATCCCCCTCTATGTTAACGAGCGTATGAAAAAAAACCTGAATAAAAATCGAAGCCGGGACAAAAAGAGACGAGCTTAATTTTTTTTTATAATGTTAATCCTATGGGGCATGGTCCCGAAAGTGGATTTTATCAGCAATTAAGAGTAGTTTTTTGAAATGTTTCCGATTTTTGTCAACTCTGGGTATTTTATGAGGCGTTAAGTAAGTTTTCAGCTTCATTTTGAACCTAATTTCAAATTTTACATAAAGTATTTCACTTTCAATAAATTATTGTTGCTAAGTCTTGGCCATGTTTTTGTTTAAGCAAGCCGGGACAACTCGGGACGAGCTAAAATAAGTTTCTAATGCTATTCCTATGGAAAATGGTTTCGAAACTGGATTCTACCTTTAAGTAGGAGTCGTTTTCAAAATGTTTCCGATTTTTATTAACTCTGGGTATTTTATGAGGCGTGAAGTAGGTTTTGAGCTTCATTTTGAACCAATTTCATAATTTTAAATTGCATTGTTTCACTCCCACTAATTTTTAAACTTGAACTTCTATTTCGAGGCCGTGTAATTGTGAAGCCTTGGCTTCATTTCCCGCGAAATTTGAATTTGTAAATATTGCGAGATTTCAAACTGTACATCTGTCAATGCCAAAACTCAATAAAATTTGAAAAAAAAATTTTTTTGCCGTTTAATTTCCTAGTGAAAATATATCTTTCCATCAGTTTCCTAACGACCCTATTTTGTGCAATAAATGGCTTAACGTCATTGCAAGGAAAGATTATGAACCAAAATTACGGTCAGCATCTTCATCCATTGTTTGTAGCATACATTACTCCCCTACCATGATCAAAGAATCTGACTTTCACCAAGGTAAGTTTAATATACACAAAACTGTTTTGCAATGAAAGACGCCTGAAACAAGATTCATAATGAAAAATTGTAAACATGAAACTTTCAGGTCTAAAGATTCGAAAGCTGCGGCAAAATGTAATTCCATCAATATTTCCCGGTTATCCTTCATATATGCAACCACAAGCCACAACGAAAAGGTGCAGCAGACACATTTCACCATCCTTATCTACCCTTGTAAAAAAGTCACGTCCCGATTCTTCCGAAGAAATTTCCAATGGGCAAATGCACGAAGAGGAAAGTTCATTTACAGAAACTGTGGATGAAATTGAGATGGGGAATCTGACTCAAATTTGAAGGGAACGAAAAATAAACTCAACTCAACTATATGGAGACTTAAAAAGAAAATTGACCAACAGAATGAAGAAAAAAAGATTCAACGGGAAGAAATTGATAAATTGAAAGTTTTATTGCAAGACTATGAAAAAGATGAATTTCACATTTCAGTAAAAATTATTCAACAAGCAGCTGATGAAAATGAGTCGAGCCAGGCGCTGTTTTTATTAGATTTAATTCGGAACTTCCCCAAGAAATGCCCTAGATGGGATTATGACAATATTAGGCAATGCGTGCTTTGGAGATATTGTTCACCAAAGGGTTACAGATTTGCAAGGACTTTAATTAAGCTACCATGCAATTCAACTTTAAAATCTCACGTGGGGAAGATGGATGGAGAAAGTGGCGTCACTGACCTCATTAGAAAGAGGCTAACACTCGAAGCCAAAAAATTAAATGATCATGAAAAAGTTGTATCAATCGCTATTGATGAAATGTCACTGAACAGTCAACTTATATATGATCGAAAACTAGACCGTTTATTTGGCTTAAAAGACACAACACAGTTCATCGAAGAGAAATTTGCTAGGAACAATTCTGAAGCCGCGGAAGAACTTCAAAATTCCAAGCGTGATCCAGTTGTTGCTAATCAACTTCTCTGTTTCCTCATCAATGGCATCTCAACATCCATTTCATTACCAGCAGCATTTTTCTTCTCTAAGCAGCTTACAGGAAGAGACCTCTATGATCTAACCATCACAGTTATTCGTGAAGTCGAAAATTGCGGTTTTATTGTCATTAGACTCGTTGCTGACAATGCCAAAACAAATGTCGCTTTATTAGAAGGTTTGGTGATGGTGCAAGAGTGCTTAAGGCGGAGGTCCCTCATCCTAAAGATAACAGTCGAAAATTATTTCTAAGTTTTGATCCAAGTCATGCAATTAAAAATGACCGAACACAATTACTGGAGGCAACTGAACGAGAGAACCATCCAACTGACATATCCGGGTCATACATTAAGACCTTATACGAGCTTCAAAAAGATATGAGCATCAAACCGATCCAAAAATTAACAAGAAAGCACGTGTATCCAACAAATCTGGAAAACATTAATGTTGGTAGAGCCTTAGACATCTTTTCAACTGAAGTTATAACAGCATTACAATATTTAAAAGATAATAGATTTTCGCACCCACAAGCATTTAAATTTAAAAATTGTCAGCCAACAATTGATTACTTACGAGTAATGAAGAAGTGGTTTGACATGCATAACATTAGAAATCGGTCCCATTATCTACAAAGTCAAAATATAGACAAAATGCCATTCTTTTCAATAAGTGATGAACGACTAGACTGGCTGGAAAACACATTCATTGACTACATAAAGGATCTAAAAGATAACCAACCCAATATTTTAACCAAGGAAACCCTTGAATGTCTCATTCTAACGTCGCAATCTACAACAGCATGTGTGAAATATCTTTTGTCTAATGGTTTTCACTTCATTCTAACAAGCAAACTTACAAGCGATTGTGTTGAAATGTTTTTTTGCAATATGCGACAATCTTCCGGGGGAAACTATCTAATAGATGCCAGGGCAGCAGTTTTTGCCATTGAAAACATTCTACGTTGCGGTTCCAAAAAATTGAACAAGTTTGTTGGTGCCAACGTCCGACAAGATAGCCTCACACCTATCTTGGGATTGCCTGAAGAACAAAAAACCTTCCATGATGAAGATATTTTCCCCTTAGAAGAGTATGACGTCTCAAAAGTCATACCTGACACCATCATGGCTACACTTGATGAACTTGCCCAATTCCCTGAAACTCAGACCCCTTCCATCAAGCAAGCTAGTTTGGCCTACATTGGAGGAGTAATTCTTCGCTTCTGTGAAAAGGATGATAGTTTTGAGCCATGTTCCTATGTAAATATAAGTGTGCCAGCATCTGATTCACCTCTATTTGGGCTCATTGACATTGCTAATAGAGGGAATCTTCGGTACCCCAGTAGAGCTTTAGTAGCGACACTCGAGGTGATTCAAAATTTTGTGGAAGCTACAATACCGTACTTGCCAAGATCAAGGATCCTGAAAAAACTAGAGTCTTTATTAATTCCCAAGCTTGAAAAGAGCCCTGTATTAAACTGTGGGAATCAACAACACATCCAGAAAATGGCTGACACTATTGTGAAACGCCTGGTTCCCCCTCTTCTGGACAATTTACTACACAACATTTCCCAAAAGTTTAAAAAGGTTGAACACCTCCAATATAAACCAGTTAGTCGTAAAGTTTTAAAGTTGTAACTACAAATGATATGACAAACATTCACTGTTTAAACATTGTTTATTGCAATGAATACACTAATTAAAATTACGCACATATATAATATTAAATGTTATTTTAGAAAACAAACAATACCGTGGTGTAATATTTTTAAATAACACAAAAAAGTACCAAGAGCCAGGATTAAAAAATTAGTGGGAGTGAAACAATACAATTTAAAATTATGAAATTAGGTTCAAAATGAAGCTCAAAACCTACTTCACGCCTCATAAAATACCCAGAGTTAATAAAAATCGGAAACATTTTGAAAACGACTCCTAATTAAAGGTAGAATCCAGTTTCGAAACCATTTTCCATAGGAATAGCATTAGAAACTTATTTTAGCTCGTCCCGAGTTGTCCCGGCTTGCTTAAACAAAAACATGGCCAAGGCTTAGCAACAATAATTTTTTGAAAACGAAATACTTTATGTAAAATTATGAAATTAGGTTCAAAATGAAGCTGAAAACTTACTTCACGCCTCATAAAATACCCAGAGTTGACAAAAATCGGAAACATTTCAAAAACTACTCTTAATTGCTGATAGAATCCACTTTCGGGACCATGCCCCATAGGATTAACATTAGAAAAAAAATTAAGCTCATCTCTTTTTGTCCCGGCTTCGATTTTTTTTCAGGTTTTTTTTTCATACGCTCGTTAACATAGAGGGGGATCAAACTTGGCTGGCCTCATTGGCGAGCTTGTCGAGTATCTAAGTTAGCCGTGGCTTGACTAACGCTCCAAGTTGATTCCAGCGGTTAATGGAGTGTGTTCTTCGAGGTCTGCAGTGGGAAGTATGTCTGATCTACTTAGATGACGTCATAATTTTCTCTAAGTCATTTACCGAGCATCTTGAACGACTGGACAAGGTTTTTAAATGTTTTGAAGATAATAACATCAAACTTAAACCAAGCAAGTGTCATTTTTGTTACGAAGAAGTAGAATATTTAGGACACGTATTGTCGCGCGAAGGAATTAAACCGAATCCCAAAAACATAGCCAAAGTTGTTGAATGGCCAGTGCCAAACTCAATTAAAGAACTACAGTCGTTCCTCGGCCTCGCGTCATATTACAGAAAGTTTGTGCGAAATTTTGCATTTATTGCAGCGCCACTCCATGCCCTTCTAAAACCCAGAACTGACTTTAAATGGAGCCATGAATGCACTCAGGCTTTTAACTTCTTGAAAGAAGCATTAACAACGTCACCTATTTTGGCATATCCCAACTTCAACAACGAATTTCGCGTTGAAACGGACGCGTTTCCTGCAATGGAATAGGACAATCCTATCGCAGGTTCTAAATGGAAAAGAACGAGTAATTGTTTACGAAAGTCGTTCGCTTACGAAAACTGAAAAAAACTACTCTACTGTCGAACGAGAAATGTTAGCGATCATCTATGCCGTCGAAAAGTATCGTCCCTATCTTTTTGGACGACATTTCGTTATAATTAGCGATCATAACCCGCTCGTGTGGCTCCGAAACATGAAGGAACCCCGAGGAAAGTTTGCGAGATGGATATTGAAAATGGAAGAATATGACTACGAAATACAATACCGAAGCGGAAAGAAACACGCGAATGTTGATGCAATGTCTCGCCTTCTTTCAATGGATACAAACCACCAGCGCAGTATTCAGTTATGTACCGAAAGTTACCATGGAAGAATTTCAACAAGCACAACAAACCGATAAGGACATCAAGAGGATGTTCCGTTCAATTGAAACGAATGAAAAGCCTATGCCCGACGAATTACGTGGGGAAGAAAACCGTAGATTCCTTAGCCTATGGAAAAACTCAAGTGATTTGTTCGTTGAAAAAGGCTTGCTGTACCGGACCACCACAAACGCTCAAGCGGTGGTACCTATATCTTTGACTCCAGAAATTTTGCACCAATTTCACGACGCCCCTTCTTCTGGTCATCGGGGCGTGGAAAAAACCTTAAAGGCTATTCAGAAAACGTTTTGGTGGCCTTTAATGACAGAAGACATTACTAACTGGTGCAGAGAACGTTTTCCATGCGCTATGACAAAACCGCCGCATTATTATGGACTCGCGCCTATGATAAACATCGAAATTGGTCGCCCGTTCGAAACTCTTGGAATCGATGTCATAGGCCCCCTTTTGACTACCGAACGGGATAATAAATACATCCTCACAATCGTTGACTATTTCACAAAATGGCCGTGTGCGTATGCGATAGCCGACCAGAAAACGGAAACAATCACCACGGCGCTCTTAGATTTTGTCGCAATATGGGGTGTGCCGGCGGTCGTCATCACCGATCACGGTAGAAATTTTGAGTCATCTGAATTTCAAGAATTTTGCGAAAAACTATAGGTATAAAACGAAATCGGACGTCGCCTTATCACCCGCAAAGCGATGGTTTAACCGAAAGGTTAAACAGAACTATTGAAGAAAAACTGACGATGTATATCGCGGGAAATCAAAAGGAATGGGATCTATGGTTGCCATACGTGTTAATGTCAATCAGGGGAAGCGTGCACAGCACAACTGGGGAAACGCCATACAAGCTTGCAACAGGATGAGAGGCTAAACTGCCCCATGAAACTATTCAGGCTATAGAAGATGAACGGTTTTCCTCGACGAACAATTATTTGCAACGAACGACCCAAGACATGAATCGACTTAACCGTGAGGTTTCGGACCGTATAAGTAAGAAACAGGAAATTCAAAAGAAACACTACGACAGGAACGTAAAATTCACTCCGTTCGAAATGAATTACAAAGTCTGGCTTTACAACCCGTATTGCCCTCCTGGGTCCAGCGAAAAGTTTCTCCAAAATTGGACCGGACCCTTCACCATCATAGAACGAATTGGCCCGGTTAATTACAAAATTTCTCGTGATGCTGATGGCAAAAGATCCAAAGGCAATCAAAAGGCTTCACGAGGAAAAACTAGCAACGGGTATTAACCTTCGCCCATGCAACACTTCGATGTTTTGCGAGTGCTGTATCAAAGGAAAAATGTCTGCAAAACCGTTTCCGACGACTTCTACGACGACAAGTACCCGACCATTGGAATTGATCCATACGGATGTCTGCGGGCCAATGCCAGAAGCCTCTATTGGAAGGAAAAGATACCTACTTACCTTTATTGATGACTTTTCCCGTTATACCCAACTCTATCTATTGGAGAAGAAATCTGAAGTATTACCGAGATTGAAAGAATATATGGCCATGATCAGCAATAAATTACAACGGAAACCTCTTCGATTACAGTCAGATAACGGAGGTGAATATATCGGCACAGCCGTAGAGGAATACCTAACGAAAGAAGGCATCGAGCACCAGAAAACGGTGCCATACACGCCTCAACAAAATGGAGTCGCCGAAAGGAAAAACAGATCTCTTATTGAAATGGCCAAATGTATGCTTCTGGACGCTAACGTGAACAACACTTACTGGGGAGAGGCTGTGACTACGGCAACTTATCTTCAGAACCGTCTTCCGAGTAGTTCGCTGAATAAAACGCCGTACGAGCTTTGGAACGGATCAAAGCCCAAACTCTCTCATATCAGGGTTTTTGGAAGCAAAGCATTTAAGCACATACCAAAGAATAAACGTGGTAAATGGGATGACAAGGCCATGGAAGGAATCTTAGTTGGCTTTGGTACTGCTACGAAAGGCTACCGGATACTTGATCCAAAGACAAAGAAGATAATCATGAGCAGGACGGTCAGATTCGACGAAGGGCAAGGAGAAGCCACTAATGACTTAGCCAAACGACCTGTCTTGGCCGCCTTGGCATTACAGCAAGAAGGGGAAATGAAACCTTCCATGGACTCGGTCGTCACCGTACCTGATCCAGTCAACGAATCGGCAGAAGAAGATTATGACACAGCCCCGGAAACGGAATCTGACGACGATTCTCAAGAACTTAAAATGCCCCGACGCTCAGCCAGAACAAATAAGGGAGTTCCTCCAAAGAAATTATCCTATAAAATAACGACAAATCATTGTCGAGAACCCGAGGGTTGGGAAGACGTGGAAAGTTTACCGCAAAGTGAGAAAACTAAATGGGTATCGGCAGCGAAAGCAGAAATTTCGTCGCTACAAGAACGAAATACATGGGACTTGGTAGAACTACCGGCTGATCGGAAGGCAATTGGATGTAAATGGGTGTTTGAAGTTAAATATGACCAATACGGAAAAATACAGCAACACAAAGCGCGTTTAGTAGCGAAAGGATATTCTCAAAAATATGGTGTGGATTACGACGAAACCTTCGCACCTGTCGTCAAATACGAAACCGTTCGAATTGTCCTAAGCCTTGCAGCCGCCGAAGAATTAGTCGTTCGACATTTTGACGTAATAACTGCCTTCCTTCATGGAGACATTGTAGAAGATCTATACCTGGAGCAGCCACCAGGGTTTGTTCAAACCGGACAAGAACATCGAGTCTGAAGGTTGCGTCAAAGCATTTATGGTTTGAAACAGTCCGCAAGAGCATGGAACACAAAGGCCAATCAAGTACTTCTTCATGAAGGATTTTCTAGAAGCCAAGCAGATCCTTGCTTATATAGTAGATTAGAGAGAGACCATACTTGGACCTATATCCTCCTCTACGTTGATGATATGCTGGTCGCTAGTAAATGCAACTCAGTCACGGACACCCTCGCACGAAGATTAAATAACCATTTCAAACTTAAGGATCTGGGACCAGTGTCGTATTACCTCGGAATCCAAATCGAGCGTGCAGAAGATGGCAGTTTTTTCATTCACCAATCAACCAAGATCAAGCACATGCTCGAGGATTTTAATATGAATCTTGTCAAGCCTTCGAAAATACCGATGGATTTAGCGGATCAGAAATTAGACGGCGAAGAAGATCAGATGCCGCAAAGCCATGGGAGTGCTTTTGCATATTTCTACGGTGTCAAGACCGGATATCACATGCGCCGTAGGTATACTTTGCAGAAGAGTATCCAACCCACGAGAACGAGACTGGGTCGCTGCGAAGAGAGTTATACGGTATCTAAAAGGGACTATGGATTGCATGCTTAAACTCTCATCCAAGTCGAAACCAGAACTAACAGGATACGTCGATGCCGACTATGCAGGTGACCAAGCAAATGGAAAATCTACCAGTGGATATCTATTCCAATTGGGTAACAGGACGATCTCTTGGTCTAGTCGTAAGCAAGGAACTGTCGCCATATCGTCAACCGAAGCAGAGTATGTCGCCGCAGCCCATGCCACTCAGGAAATCATTTGGTTACGTCAACTACTAAAGGACATGGGTCGCCCTCCTTCAAAACCAACGATATTGTATGAGGATAATCAAGGGTGTATTAAGTTAACCTTGTCCGAAAGAATTAACAACCGAACTAAGCACATCAACGTGAAATATCACTTCCTTCGTGATATGCAAAAGAAAGGAACAATTAGTATCCAGTATTGTCCTACGGAAGAAATGACTGCGGACGCCTTGACCAAACCTTTACCTGCGAAGAAGCTAAACCATCTGATGATCAAAGCGGGTTTGACCGGACGCTGTCGAGAAGGGGTGTTGGAGATAAGCGACAGCGCCATAAAAACGAAGCCTAACTTTGATCTATTTTATATTATATTTTTTTTTGTTCCATTTCTTTATAAAGCCTGTTATTACAAAAATCAATGTTCACAATAAAATCCGTTATCAGTTTTGAAACCCGGTTCAGTTTCTTACGCTTATCTACAGTAATCTAACATTATAGTACTAATATGTATCACAACATATGATTGAAATTCTGGAAATTAACTAAAAACAAGTTGGGAAAACCAAAATATTACCGAAATGTATCTCCGAGTCAAGAGGTCTACTACTACAAAGTTATTTACCTAGATATGGAATTATTTCTCTTTTTTGAAGTAAAAATTTACGAAATATTGAAGCAGTATTCCAAGCATAGCGAATATACAGTAAAGCAGACAACATTTTACATCCAATAAGGATAAATGGCAAAAAGAACAGGAAATGAAGTCTACGCTTCAGCTGTTTACCCTATATTCCGATTGCTACATTCACAACTGGTTAGTAGTGTATAAACACTATCGTCTCACCTCAACAATATTCTTAGTTTGCCAACATGAGTGTTAACGTTAAATAATAAAAAGCTAAATTGTAGCTAGACGCACTGATAGTCAATGCGCACCATAAAGAGAATAAAAACTCTGTAGCCTAGCCCTACTAATCTAATTGAAACCATGATCTTTTCTTCTATTATGGAATTATTTCTCTTTTTTGAAGTAAAAATTTACGAAATATCAGAAGAAAATAGGGGAAGTGGGTAGCCGTAGCCTTGAGCCATACAAGTCGTCCAGTGTTTCTCACTTACAATGGTCGATTCCCCTACCACCCTTAAAATTTGAATCTGGCCAATCGGCGCGAAGCATAAAATAGTACCAGATTTCATTGCAAACGCCACCATGTAGCGAACTGTGGAACTAGCTTGTGTAGTCTGCTTATATTTCTGCTGTGCGTCAGTTTGAGTTAGGGTTACGTCAGGCAACGGGTTAATGCGGATATTGGTTTAATTAAGGACGAAAATTCGGTTATTTAATAAAATGAATGTCGTTAAGAGTACGCAGTGTGATTTAACGTACAAGGAAACTACCGATAAGAAAACTCAGGCTGTGTTGAAAGGAAAAGTAAGATCTACCCAAACCAATCCCAATGTTAAAAATCAAACTACAACAACTTGGATACAACTTTATTACTTTGAACTCTTCCCTATCACAGTTTAAAACTTCGGACAAGTTAATTTTTTCCCTGGAACTTAGAAATACCATTGTATTTAAAAATAAAGACATATTTTAAAATAAGTTATGAATTTAGTACTTACCACTCGATTCCAGCCTATGCCATTCTGCCTGAGTGCCTCACTGCCTCTAGCAGACGCCTCTAGTCAGTTGGAAGGCGTAGGACCGTACTGTCCACAGAATCACGTCACTCGTGTGTTAATGCGCGTAAAAATCCTATCTCTCTTCATCCCCACGGGGAGGGAAATGGCGCGAAAAATCCGTGAACGGGACGCCTCGCGAAGTTGCCCAAGCTACCCACTTCCCCTATTTTCTTCTGGAAATATTGAAGCAGTATTCCAAGCATAGCGAATATACAGTAAAGCAGACAACATTTTACATCCAATAAGGATAAATGGCAAAAAGAACAGGAAATGAAGTCTACGCTTCAGCTGTTTACCCTATATTCCGATTGCTACATTCACAACTGGTTAGTAGTGTATAAACACTATCGTCTCACCTCAACAATATTCTTAGTTTGCCAACATGAGTGTTAACGTTAAATAATAAAAAGCTAAATTGTAGCTAGACGCACTGATAGTCAATGCGCACCATAAAGAGAATAAAAACTCTGTAGCCTAGCCCTACAAATCTAATTGAAACCATGATCTTTTCTTCTATTATGGAATTATTTCTCTTTTTTGAAGTAAAAATTTACGAAATATTGAAGCAGTATTCCAAGCATAGCGAATATACAGTAAAGCAGACAACATTTTACATCCAATAAGGATAAATGGCAAAAAGAACAGGAAATGAAGTCTACGCTTCAGCTGTTTACCCTATATTCCGATTGCTACATTCACAACTGGTTAGTAGTGTATAAACACTATCGTCTCACCTCAACAATATTCTTAGTTTGCCAACATGAGTGTTAACGTTAAATAATAAAAAGCTAAATTGTAGCTAGACGCACTGATAGTCAATGCGCACCATAAAGAGAATAAAAACTCTGTAGCCTAGCCCTACTAATCTAATTGAAACCATGATCTTTTCTTCTATTATCGAATCTTAACCTGATTATTTAAGAGTGTATTTAACTTTCAGCTCACTCTGAACCGTTGATGTCTCTTCATTTCAGACACGAAAATCAAAACCCAAACTTTACTTCACCTCAGGCCTCAATTATTTACTCTTTATTTCACTAAGATAGATATACCCCGCCGGAGTCTAGATCTTAGATTTTATCATGAAATCACTAAACCAAGGATTATTCTATATACAGATGTAGTATAGCTTAAGTAATATTTAAACAGCCTATTCAAATAATAATATTAAATAAAATCTTTGGAATATCAAAATGAAACAGAGCTTTAAAGCTACAAAAGTACTAAATGCATCATAATTACGAAAAATATTTCCACATATTCACTTTATATTAAGGATAATGGGAATATTATGGTTCTGTATGATTTCTTTGCACATCAAAACAAAACGAACTTCTAACTCAGCGCACTAGTGTAACAACGGACGGACACACACAGACAAAAACATAGACTGCTTTTTAACTCTTCCCGTATTAATTTTGAATTGAGAAACAAGATTATCTTAAATATTAAAATAAATATAAAAATAAATATAATTAATATTTGATATTTTCTTCGTTCGTTATTCGCCTTATTGAACGTTGCATCGTTTTAAAAAGAACAATTAAACATTCTTGAGAGACTTGACTAATATTGGCGTTTGAAATGAAGCATACGCCGGTTGCTTCGCCTTACTCAAATAGATAGTGTATAAAGGATTCGAATCGCAGCTGTAGATAAGAACATCGCAATATCGTGAACCTTTGGAGGAAGACCCCGCCATTGGAAGGCTAGACGTTTCTCGTAACCCTGGCCGATCGCCGCGTATGACTTAACCGTAAGGATGATGATGGAGTAGAAGCCAGGTGTGCAGACTGGTGTCCATGTGGGATGGACAAAAACAATGACCAGTAGATGGTGGTGTGTAGAAACCAGTGTGTACAGACTGGTGTCCATGTGGGATGGACAAAGACCAGAAGATGGTGGGGATTAGAAGCCAGTGTTTATAGACTGGTGTCCATGTGGGATGGACAAAGACCAGAAGATGGGTGGTGCTTAGAAGCCAGTGTACAGACTGGTGTCTATGTGGGGTGGACAAAGAGCAGATGATGGTGGATAATAGAAGTCAGTAAGATGGACAAATGGCCTGAGGATAGTGGTGTTAGATAGCCAATGGATAACAGCCATTGTAAGTGGAATACAATTTTCCAAATTTCCGGGAACTGTAAATGCGGTCCGGAATTAGGGAAAACGTTTGCTCCGATTTGAAAACTGCGAACGCGGTCCCCTGGGGTGTAAGTCAAAAACAACAGACTGACACACACACACACACCGACAGACAGACACGTCGAAATTAGAACTTCTCCGTGACATACGTCACTCGGAGAGGTAAAAATGATTTTGTGATTAAGAATAGCTCTGCATTAAAACCAAAAAAAAACTTATTTTGAAGTATTAACAACATAAAAATTTTTTTTTAAATTGTAACAAAATAAAAACTTCTTTTGAACTGTAAAAACTTCTTTTGAACTGCTGAAAACCATAATAAAATAAAAACATTTTTGAAAAAAAAACTCTGATTTTACATTTGGCACTGAAGAAAGCGAATTTTGAGATTTTGGTCCAAATTGTCTAAGCCATGCCTAGTTGGAAAAAACAATCTAGAACAATTCAGCGATTGGGCTTGTTCAATGGGTCAGCGATTGGGCTTGTTCAATGGGCCAGCGATTGGGCTTGTTCAATGGGCCAGCGATTGGGCTTGTTCAATGGGCCAGCGGTTGGGCTTGTTCAATGGGGCAGCGATTGGGCTTGTTTAATGGGGCAGCGATTGGGCTTGTTTAATGGGTCAGCGATTGGTCATCTGTTTGTTTTCAGTTGGTCCTCAATTAGTTTTCAATTTGTTTTACTAAATTGATAATGGGTTTTTCGATTGGTCATCTGTTTGTTTTCAGTTGGTCCTCAATTAGTTTTCAATTTGTTTTACTAAATTGATAATGGGTTTTTCGATTGGTCATCTGCTTGTTTTCAGTTGGTCCTCAATTAGTTTTCAATTGGTTTTACTAAATTGATCATGGGTTTTTCAATTGGTTCTATACTGGTTTTGTTCAAGTGGTCACCAATTGGTTTAGTGAATTGGTCACCAATTGGTTAAATTAATTGGTCAGCAATTGGTTTAGTGATTTGGTCAGCAATTGGTTTAGTGAATTGGTCAGCAATTGGTTTAGTGAATTGGTCAGCAATTGGTTTAGTGAATTGATCAGCAATTGGTTTAGTGAATTGGTCACTAATTGGTTTAGAGAATTAGTCACTAATCGGTTTAGTGAATTAGTCACTAATCGGTTTAGTGAATTGGTCACTAATCGGTTTAGTGAATTGGTCACTAATCGGTTTAGTGAATTGGTCACTAATCGGTTTAGTGAATTGGTCACTAATCGGTTTAGTGTTTTGGTCACTAATCGGTTTAGTGAATTGGTCACTAATTGGTTTAGTGAATTGGTCACTAATTGGTTTAGTGAATTGGTCACTAATTGGTTTAGTGAATTGGTCACTAATTGGTTTAGTGAATTGGTCACTAATTGGTTTAGTGAATTGGTCACTAATTGGTTTAGTGAATTGGTCACTAATTGGTTTAGTGAATTGGTCACTAATTGGTTTAGTGAATTGGTCACTAATTGGTTTAGTGAATTGGTCACTAATTGGTTTAGTGAATTGGTCACTAATTGGTTTAGTGAATTGGTCACTAATTGGTTTAGTGAATTGGTCATTACTGGTAAAGTCAATTGGTATTTAGTTCGTTTTTTATTGGAAAAACGTTCCAAATTGCAATAGAATTCCCAAATAGATTCCCATATTTTCATCCCAATAAAATTCCTATTGGTTTTTTGTAAGGGATGGACTTACCGGCACAATGTGCTTACTATTCTTACCATTAAATTCATTTTCTTCGTGCATTAATCATGGCGTTTTATCTATGACACATGAAACACTTACTGAACGAAACAAATTAAAGTTTGTTCTTGTTTTTGGGACCACCTTTGTGGGCCATTAACGCCGAAACGTGGCTCTGCATTGTAATTGTTCTCTGGGCGAGTTTACTCTGTTGGAAACAAACAACACGCCCCTTAATTGGAGATGGGTTTTTCAAATACATTCGAGATGTCCTTTTAGGTTTTCTCAAGGTCATACCTAACGTACAAGAGTGTTGTCCGTGATGATGAAGATTTGCGTAGCTTTTTACGGTTTGAGATAACAGGAACAAGCCAGGGATCTTCCAACATGTCCAAGTATCATTCGAAAGACTGCCTCGTTTTTGTAATGCCGCCCGTGGACATTTGGACTAATTCCTGAAAATAACGTTGTTTACGCTGTGCTAATAAAAGTCCCTTCAATCAGAACCATTTTACTTGGTGCTGGGAAGATCTTGAAACATCATGTCACTTGGGATTAATTTTACATTACCACCGTAGGCATACTTCTACTCATTTATACGCTTCTGATTAGTAAAGGTAGAAATCAATTGTTCGATTAAAGGCTATTGAAATTGTCTAGTAATTTTAAACAAGCTGGTTAGTCGGTCTTAAGTGTTACTCCTCATTTTTGGATATTTCCTTGTTTTAGGGGCGAATGTTTGGAAGGCCATATCTCCGTAACAAAATGTTGTACACCCCATGTTCTTTGGTACTTTCCGCTCAGTTTGGTCCCATAAACACGCCCCTTAATTTGTGATGGACTTTTCAGAAACACCCTGTATAATTTGGTGCCACCCGAATTCGTTATCACAACGAATTGTAAAATCTTTTGTACCTTTTTCCTGAAAGTGATGCAGCGCAATTGACCATGTTCTTTACTTGATATGTTAAGCAATAACCCAATGTATATATCGCCCTTCGAGGAATGGATGAATAAATCGAGGTTTTATGTCAAAAATGATAGGTTCATCATCATTAACAGCATGACAAAAGGGCTATTTGGAGTCTACACTCTAAGAAAAAAAGGTTCTACTTTGCCGAGAAAAGGGTTCTTAACGCTTGTCCCCTATTTTAAACCCTTTTTTGATCTACATAGAACCCTTTGATATGAGTTCTCTATAAAGCCCTAAGGAGTTCATCTACGATCCGAGCTGGGGTTTTTCTTTGAACCAAGTTAGTTTCTTTTGGAACCGTATTAGGTTCCTACCTGAATGTTGTGGCGTGTGCTTCAAAACCTTGTTCAGTTGTAATCGGAACCATGTGTAGTTTGACTGAGAACCGTGTTGAGTTCGACTCTGAACCTGGTTTATTTCGACTCTGAACCCCACTTCGTACGGTTAAGAACCGTATTGCGTTAAACCCAGAACCCGGTTTATTCGACTCAGAACCCTGTTTAGTTCGACCCAGAACCCTGTTTAGTTCGACCCAGAACCCTGTTTAGTTATAATCCGAACGCTGTGTAGTTTGACTCTGAATCATGTCGAGTTTGGCTCAGAACCCTGTCGAGTTAGCCTAAGAACCCTGTTTTGTACGGCTAAGAACCGTATTGAGTTAGACCCAGAACTCCGTGTAGTTTGACTCTGAATCGTGTTGAGATCGCCTAAGAACCGCGTTGCAATCACCCCAGAACCAGTGTAGCTCGACTCTGAACCCGGTTTAGGTCAAATCTGAAACTGATTTATTTTGACACAGAGCCCTCGTTTGTTTCAACTCCGTTGGAATTATATTATATCATATGACCACCTTATAGAGGTTCTTATTTCAACAGTGTTAGGTTGCAATCATAACAATGATTTTCAATTTTTCTCCCTTGGTGACTTTTTTAAAACTCTTCACCGTGAAATATAAGTTTACACTATATATAAATGTAGTAAAGCTGAATTAAAGAGTAAACACAATATTTGAAATATTAATATAAAAATAATTTCTTGGAATATTGAAATGAAACAGAGCTTTGTAGCTACAAAACTACAAAAGGAATCGTAATGCCGAAACATATTTAACATATTTTCATTTAATATTCAGCAATAAAAAAATGTTATGATTTTGTAAGAGATCATTTCATACTACTCGCTTTATATTAACCTTGTGTTTCTATTCATTTGCAATCTTCATTACTCGTTCTATATAAACTTGCACTTGTGTCGTTCCGTAGAAAAGAAGATTATCTTAAATAATTAAATAAATATATCTGATATAAATTTTTTTAATCGTCAGTATTTTTCCTTAATTCTAGTTAAGCCGTTTTAAGAAACTTTATTCTTAAAATGAATTTATACATAGCCATTTTTGACGTTTGACTTCTAGCGTACACCGTTTTCACAATTTTTGAAAATGTAGGGTATATTAGGCGATTCATTCACAAACGATAAGAATAAGCGCAATTGCGTGAGCATTTGGTGGATGACATGTCATTGGGAGGCTAGACGTTTCTCGTAACCCTAGCCTCTCGCCGCGTACATCTTAAGGCTAACGACGATGATGGAGTAGAAGCCAATGTTACAGATTGGTGTCTATGTGGTATAGACGAAAGACCAGTACATGGTGGTGTTAGAAGCCATTAAGAACAGATTGGTGTGTATGTGGTGTACACGAAAGACTAGTGCATGGTGTTGTTGTTAGAAGCCATTAAATACCGGTTGGTATTGGGTGAAACAGTTGGCGGTTAGACAGCAGATGAAGGTGTAACGGCTAGTTAATGATTGGCGTCAAATAAGATAGATAGAGCAATGAAGTAAAATTTTCCGAATTTTTGTGTACCGCGAACGCGGTCCGGAAATTGCGAACACGTTTGCTCCGATTTGCCAACTGCGAACGCGGTGACAACACACACAGACACGTCCAGTGTAAAACCTCTCCGTGACGTCATCGTCACTCGGAGAGGTAAAAACCTAAAGGTGTTTCTACGTACCAGTGAATCGCCATTTCCTTTAAAAAATACCTAAAAAGAGTCAACTAGCACCTTTTTACGGAGAAAACACCATATCAGTTACAAAAAACTCTAAAAAGAGTATATAAACACCTCAAGGTATTTCCAAACACCCACGAAACACCTTTTTTTCTAACAGTGTTCTTTCACGAAACTTTAAGGATCTTTCAAGAACCCGTATTTTTTTCATGAACCCTCAAGTGCCTATCGAGAACCGAAATGTTCTTTCACGAACCCTCAAGGATCTATCGAGAACTTTAATGTTCTTTCACGAACAGTGAAGGCTCTCGCAAGAACCCGAATGTTCTTTCAAGAACCTTCAAGGATCTTTCAAGAACCCGAATGTTCTTTCAAGAACCTTATAGGATCTTTCAAGAACCCGAATGTTCTTTCAAGAACCTTCAAGGATCTACTAAAACCCCACACGTTATTACAAGAACCCTTTTAATTAGATACGATCTGCTAAGAACCTTCCTGTTCTACTGTGAACCTTCATCCACCTCTGGAAACATTTAGCGTTCCAACAAGAACGTAAGAGTTCTGTTGAAAACCCTCGAAGAACCCTTTTTTTTACAGTGTAAAGTAGCTCGAAATGCTGCTACATTGTTACTTTCTCCATCCCAAACTAAGACAGTGGTCTCTAAACCAACTGATTGAAAAGCCTAAATGACCTTGAATAGTATGTTTATCATACTAATATTTTAAAAATCAATTATTACACTAATGGGTTTAAAATATTTTAATCAATTTACGTAAACTTAAATTTTTTTTCGGTAAAAATTTTAAAAACACTTTTCAGGTAAAAAAAAATGAAAAAACACTTTCAAGGCAAAAAACTAAAAACACCTTGAAGGTAAAAAAATTAAAAACACCTTGAAGGTAAAAAAATTAAAAACACCTTGAAGGTAAAAAAATTAAAAAACGCTTTGACGGTAAAAAATTTTAAAGAACACATTTAAGGTAAAATGTTTTCAAATGATTATTGTAAAAAAATTAATTTCGCGGTACAGTTTCTTTAAATTTTAAGTTCTTTTCCTTTGAAAGATTTTCTTAAATCTTCTCATTTATCGCCTTTGGCACAGGTTTTACAGCCGCTTCTTGCGATCCTTCGTCCTTAACTTTTGATTTTGCGTAGTCACGAGCACATTTTTTATATAACCATATGGTCTTGTTATTAAAACTTGAAATTAAAGCGACGATAACCTACGTATGAAGATACTGTTAAAAATAAAATGACCACTTTTTGTTACATAATAAATTAAATTTTATTCGCGAGTTTTTACTTAAAAATAAAAGTAAAGCAGAACTGAAGATGCCTTTGTACAAAACACGAAACTAGTCGTCTCAGCGTCAGTTTTTGTTTCATTTTATATTTTAAATAAAAGCATCTTAATAAATTTTATTTCACCAAGTAATAAAAGTGGTTATTTAATTTTAATCATTGTATTCTTATCATTGAAAGCCCCAATGAATGTATGAATGTTCACGTTAGCGTCAGAGAAATATTACTATTTAGTATATTACTTTGTTCTGTAAGTTTAGCTTTGACTGATTTTAATTTTTTTGGTGTTAGTTTTGGACGTGGCTCTGCTTTTGTTCTATTTGAAGCTATTCCCGCCTCAAATCTTTTGACTAAAACATCGCTTCCCCAAATGCTTACAACAAGATTTTTAATGAATATTGATTCAGTTAGGGATTCTTAAACATGTTCCTAGGTTTTCTGGTTCAAAAATACACTATACCCAAGGCTTACCTACAACGTCAATGTTTATATTGATATTTAGAAATTTGTGTAGAATAATGTAGCACTTATGTTTTCATTTTCAAGTATATGTAGTAGGTGAGCACCCTAGTTTTGTCATAAGTAAGATAGTAATTTATTACCTTACTTATGGTTTAGTCAAATTACCAAAGAAAAAGATTTGATTGCTTATTTTCGGCCAGCCATGGGGAGCACGAACTATTGTTACGGTGAAATTATTTTTCCATCCTTCAACTCTAAAATCGGGGTTTCTTGTTTTTCATCTTCATTCAAGGAAAAGATTTCTTCGTCATCAAATTTTGCGAGTTTCTTGTTTTGCCACTGGCTTACTAACTGAAAATTTCAACATGTTTCTCAAAATATTTTCAAATTCTAAGTTAGGTTTAAAATATAATACCTTCAGAGGATGGATCAACACTAAATACTTTCCTTTGAAATAAAATATTCAACGACTAGAGTGTTGAAACCTCACTTTTAAGTTTTTCGTTTTCTTCTTTGATTTTCTGCAATTTTTTTCTAGCACACTATACTTTGTTTTTTCATAAAATTTTTAAATTAAAAGCATTTAAGAACCCGCAAAGTTCAATCATTTTTAATAATACAAACCATTTTCCGAATTTACCTTACTAACTGAACCAAAATCTAGAAAATTTTATGGGTTTTGATTTACGAAAGAAAGTGTGTAAAAATAGAGTTACTAATAATAGAGTTATAAATTTCTGCAGCAAGTGAAGTCATTTCTTTATTGTTTCCTGAACTAGAACCAGGACTGAGAGACATATCACTATAACATGTTTGTATTCACCACTGAATGGCGTAAAGAGATTTGATTTATAAAACGGGGAAATTATTCTTTAAACCAAAGAAATGTTCGCAAGTGTACTTCTTATTTTAGTGATTTCACCACGGTTTGAAGCAATACCATTTTGTTCAGTATCATTGTAGTTACCGTATAATTTGTTATTGTTCACACCTATCTCAGTTTCTGGGAGATCGGAATGCTTTTCATCTGCGAAATATAACTAACTTGTTTAAAAACAAAGAAATGTTAGCAAGTTTTCTAATTTTAATTATTTTTAACGCGGTCTGAAGTAACATCATCCTGATCACTATCATTGAAGTTACCGCATAACTTATTTTTCATTGGATTACTGTCAGTTTCTTGTATATAAGAGTGCTTTTCATCTGTCAAATATATATATTAGGTGCTTAAAACCTGTAAACTAAAATAATAATTTTCAATTCATTTCGAAAAAATACTAATTATAGGTATGTGGCGACTAATACATTTTCTCGAAAAGCCTGTCGCTTACAGTGGGAGAGCTAGCTTTGGGAACGACTTAAAAATTTCCAGATTGTATTTGGAATCAAATAAAGACTAAGAGTTTTAAAAACGAGTATAACTGATTTAATTATAAATCTCGTTTAAACAAATTAAATAACATATGCTTATTTGTAGCTTACAATTGGGCTGTTTTGGAGCTACCTAAATTACATTGGCTAATTTGTAACGAGCTAAAGACTTGTGGCCATTTAGGTCCGCGTACAATTCGACAGTTCTTATATTTTCTGTTACAAAAGCTTCGACTTCAACTCTGTTTACCCAATCACCCTTGACCTTTGTTATAATTTTCTTGCAAATAGGTAAAAAAACTAATCTAATACTATTAAAAACCATGTTAGACTGACCATCATAGATAAGCCCCTAAAACAGGTTTTTTCGTGTATCGTTTTCACCTCTCCGTGTGACGTAGTCCAGGAGAGGTTCTGTAACGGCCGTTTCTGTGTGTGTGTCTGTGTGTGTCTGTCTGTCTTTCTGTCTGGCTGTCCGTTGTTACACCCACGTGACCGCGTTCGCAGTTACCAAATCGGAGCATTTCCGAACTGCTTTCACAGTCACGGAAATGGCTCCTCTACTTGAGCTCTCACACCACACATCAACACCAGTCTGGTACTTTTCAGGCTTCCAACACCACCATCTTCTGTTCTTTGTCAATCCCACATTGACACCAGTCTGCACTTACACTGGCTTCCAACACCACCATCCACTGGTATTCCGTCTATTCCACATAGACACCAATCTGTATCATTGGCTTCTACTCCATTATCATCGTTTGGTTTTAGAATATACGCGGCGATCAGCTAGGGTTACGAGAAACGTCTAGCCTCCCTAAGGTGGGATCGGCCACCAAATGTTTTCGCAATTGCGCTTTTTCCTTACTATTATAATGGAAACGAATCGTATATATAATTATATACCATATATAATTTGAAGAAAGCGGGCAAGAGGGGTACCCTTCACTTTAAACGTCAATATTAGCAAAGTTTGAGAGGATAATAGGTATAACTTTATTTTAAACGATTTAACTATTATTTATTTTAAACGATTTAACAATTATTTATTTTAATCGATTTAACAATTATTTATTTTAAACGATTTAACTATTATTTATTTTAAACGATTTAACTATTATTAATGTTAATTATTGAAAATCAAAATAATTAAATATAATTATATTTATTTAAATATTAATGACAAACCTCTCGTGCAAAGAGAGAGATTATCATTGCCTCCTATATCTACCAAGGCCCGTGCATGCGATATATTTCCTTCATTGCCTCCTATATCTATCAAGGCCCGTGCTTTGTGATATATTTCATTCATTGCCTCCTATATCTATCAAGGCCCGTGCATTGTGATATATTTCATGCATTGCCTCCTATATCTATCAAGGCCCGTGCTTTGTGATATACTTCCTTCATTGCCTCCTATATCTATCAAGGCCCGTGCATTGTGATATATTTCATTCATTGCCTCCTATATCTATCAAGGCCCGTGCATTGCGATATATTTTTCAAAACAACAACAAAAATGGGAAGCTCCTCTCAGAAACATAATAATTTCTTTTCTCTGTATATGAAATGAAAGTATTTATAATATTGCGCTCCTTCTTTAATGGTATGAATCCTTTGACTGTCTATTAATATTTTACGTAGGAGTAATATGTTTTTAGTGAAGGCTAGAGAGGATAAACATAAGCGAGATTGTTTCGGAAAAAAAAATACTGCTTCCACTAATGGGTTTATACTCCTTGTTACTGTTGTATAGAGCAGGGGTAAATAACGAAAGGAGTTAGAGACGCTAGCTTCCGTAGTGTAGAATGCAGTGGGACCTTGAAACGTCATAGAATTTGTAACTAACGTAGTGCCATCTTTGGAACTGTATTGTAAATAAGAGCAGAACCTTAAAAGTTTTGCCTTAAAATCTCGCGCCGCAAGGTATTCTGGGTAAAGTAAAATGGCGGGTGTCGATGTTGTGAAGTCGTCTCATAAATCAATCCAATATAATTATTATAATCAATCGCGAGTAAACAGCGATTTAAAGAAGAAAGATAAGTCAACAATTTGCAATTTGAAGCCGGGGAAATCCTCAAAATGTGATCAAACTTGTTTTGCCGTAAGTGCGCGATTAGAGAGTCGGCCCAGTGAGCCAAAGCTTAGTGGGAACTGTGGAATCAGGATCATCGACTGTATCTGTGACTAAAGAAATTAAAACAACTAAAACTGTATTGAAGGATGCAAAAATGACATTTAATTCCATTTCATTATCGAATAAGGTATTTACCAACTTTAAAGTTGCATGTTTCTAATTCAAGTGCACCTTAATGAATACTCTTTACTCTAACCCTAATTGTCACTCAGTCGTAAGCAGACGAACACTAGCAGACGAATACTAGCAGACAGGAGAAAATCGATATCCCAGCATGCCTTTCGAATCTTTGCTGCCACGCTATTGGTTGCAAAATATTATACTTATTTTGAATTATAGGCGGCGCGACCGAGGCGTTTTCTCTTTTCTGTGTCTACGTTTGAAAGTCCCATTGTATTCTACACTACGGAAGCTAGCGTCTCTAACTCCTTTCGTTATTTACCCCTGTATAGAGTAATCATGATAAAAGCTTAAAATATTACGAGAGGACAGACCTTTTTTATCCTCTTGTTCTATTCTTAATAAGAATATATCAAGTATATATAATATATCAGTATCAAAAAATATTTTTTGGTGCTGAGATGGTTTTAGAAAAATCCAAACGGTTAGGCATTGGTAAAAAAGACATGTGTAAGCTATTGCAGAGATGATAATTGTTTTACATGTTTTAAATAAGACTGAAGCTTCCACTATTGTGTTTATGCTCCTCGTTTGTTTGATTGAAAACCATCTAGGTATATATAGCAGTCAGACCAAAAATTTCAAAAGTATATATTTTAAATCTAATCAGATACGCCCATCTAGTTGAAAATAGACCTTTTAAATTTGCGGGAGCCATTCTTGAGAATTTTTCTTTGCTTGTAGGTTGTCAATTTATCTACCAGTAAATATTTGTGTTTGGAAGTTGGATATTAAGTTAAATTAAGTGGTTGTAAAGAGCCAGCAGGTTTCTGCCGCTTCTTTTTGTGAGTATTTGATTTTTGTATGTAAAATGGAAGATGATAATGTTGAGAATAAGAATGAAATGCGGAAGCGCAAAGCGCGGGAAAGGATGAGGGCAAAAAGGTCGACGTTTTGATTGGATATTTAAGTTTATATAATCTTCTCGACACGGAGAGGTAATATTTTGGTTTTCCCAACTTGTTTATAACAACATTAACTTTTATTTTTTAGACAAATAAACGACAAATTTTCAACACCAGTTAAGATGAAGGGTGTAGCTTTTCCAAGGAGAAATTTGATGATTCCTATGATTCCATTGGTTGAAAATGAAATTATTATATTTATTACATGATAATTAATTTTGGAAAATCCGAGTAAAACAGAGTTACTTGTTTGTCTCAAACCGCTCAATGTCTCTTGATACAGTAACATCTTTTTTCTTTCTTCTTGCTTGAAATTTCCCTCTCGATGCTGTACATCAATCTCCCATTCTTCGAGGTAGCCCAAAAAATCTTTCTCTAGCCACTAAGACGAGATTTTTTACATTTTCTCACATATTAACAAAATGGAATTATTACCTCGAGGCGTTGATCATTCAGAGATTTAAAAGGACGCTTATTGGGCTTTCGCTTGTGATAGGCTTCTTGAAAGTTGGTAGTGTTCATAATGTCAAACCATTTATCGAACATCCTTGTAAAATTTACGGTCTCACAATATTCTTCTCCGAATTCAGACTCTATAGCATTTGCTACAGTTTGACTCAAAACCAGCGTAGCATAGCGCACTTTCATCTTTCTGTTAGAGTTTAGGTAAATATGGTCTCCAGTGAGTTTATGAGCCTTTCAATGATTTCTAGGACTAAGTCTCTCTCTCAAAAAGATCTCTTATTGGCTTCCAAACAATAGTTTTCCCATTTTTATACATCCATCGTACTTTGCAAGAATCTTCATTACTATACAAGCAATTTCTGGTGGTTTTGAGTAAATGGGGAGGATCGAAAAGGAAAAAAAATAGGCCGCTCTTCGTCATAGCTATAAGGATTTGTACAAGATGATGGTGAATCTTCAGTTGTGTTAATTTTGAAAATCACTCTGTATATAAATAATGGTTCATTTGCTAAAAAACGTCTATGTTACTGTGAAAAGTACAAAGTTTAAATGAATTTTGAAAAAAAACTATTAATTTTAAAATTCTGAACTTTTGCACGATAATTTAAAGCCCTTCAATATACTTCTCACTAATATTTCAGAAGATTCGAACCATTGAATGCGTTAAAGAAACATATTTCCTCCGACTCATGGCTAAATCCTTTAATCATAGCTAATTTCCGTTTTAATTTTATTTTTTTGTAAAAAGACTATGAAATGTGAACTTTCGAAAATTGGCAAAAAAAATAAGCTGAAATGTGTATCAGTAACAATAAAAACTCTACTAACATTGAGACAGGTGCGGTTTGGTTTGTAAACGACAATAAATATGCCAAATGACGAAATGTTCACTTCCTTAAATACACTATTAATATTTTACGTTCTTCAATTTAGTATGTATATTCAAAATGATTTATTTAACATTGGCAGAAGCGGTTGGGTCAGGTTACGTTTGCGAATTAAAAATAAATATATCAACTCGCATTCGCGTAGATCAATAACAAATAAGGTCCAATTTTGCAAAAAAGGGCCCTGATACTTAGTATGATTTGTTTTCACCTTTTCCAAAATATTGGACTTAATAATTAGTTGCCACGAACGCAACAACCACACCAAGCAGGGGTCCCTACTCCGGAGTATAGGAAAAAACGTTTTTGTAAGAATGCCTGATTTCACGAAGCTCTAGACCTCCTGAGAGTTTAGAATCAACCAGTGTGGCCAATGTGTGGGAAAATTTGGTAAGATTTTAGGCTCTGTGGAAAAAACGTATTTTTTTCCGAAATCGGTTAAATGTTGGAATTTCCCTGTTTAAGTGTTAATAGTGCAGACTATGCAGTTAAAATTAGTGCATTTTCAAAAAAATTTCCCGGTTAAATAATTGCAAGTGACATTTTGAAATAAATTCTGTGATTTTAAATTTGACACTGGAAAAAGAGTAGCATATTTTGAGAATTTTAAAGCTTGATAGCGTTTTGGCGCATTTTTACATATTGTCAAAGCCATGCGGAGTGATATTCCATATAAAACCTAGTAGGAAAACCAAGTCCAGATAAATGTGACTATAACTTTTCTTCCATATTTAGCTGGGGGCGGGGCTAAATAGGGCGTGTGGGAAATGTGGGAAATTTTTCAAATGGAAGTGGGAAATCCACTTTCAATCATTGGCATCACTGGAATCATCTGCTCTACCGTCTACGAAGAATGTGCCAATTTGCCAAAGCTTGGCGAAAACGTTTTTCATGCCATGACAATAATTTTTTTATATTTCGTTTTCATTATATGGAATTTAGAGGCTTATCATAATGTCATGAACGTAGTCTGGTGAGGTTAGGGGTAGGAGCGTTGGGCCAATGAAACTACTGGTAGGGCCACGAGCAATTTCCATGAATTTTCGAAATATTTCAGTTAGGGCCAAACACATTGTACTACATCCTGGTACTACGCACTACGTTTACTTCATGTGACTACTAAAAATATTATGCAGTTCGGATAAGAGTCGCTGGCTAATATTAGAAACTGCACTTCTAATAAAAAAGGCTCAATATCCTGTAAATTTGAACCAGGGGCAGGTCGATTGTTGTTGTTGGGGTTACAATCATTAACTTGTGACGAATTCCATTGACCTGCTCTTATATCGCTCGCAAGTGGTTCTACTACGTGACAAAATCGAAAAGAGAGAGCCAAGATCGTTGTTTCGTTTCCATGTATTGGGGAATTTTTATTTTCACATAGTTTAAAATAGAAAAAAGTTTATACTTTGCTTACCATTTACTGAATCGGAAGTAAATAAAAGTATATACATCGAATGTTTAAAATTCCAGTTTCATTTAATATAATTTGCAGATGAGGAGAAGCCTTACTCCTAATAACTATAAGTATGGTAAGGAATACATACAGCTAATAATATTTATTATGCTCAATTATCTTTAGTGAGAATAACATCATTGATAACAAGGGAGCTGGTAGAATATAGATGTAAAATCATGAGTAGTATTGTGATATTAAATCTATCAACCGTTCATTGGACAACTATTTCATACTCGATGATTGTATAATATTGTGTTTCATTACTTTATTTTGCAGGGCTTTTTTCCCAATTACATATGACGTACCTCCACGTAGCGAACTTGGTCTTTTTCTTTCCCACATAGACACCATTCTGTAATTATTGGCTTCTAGCAGCACCATGTTCTGGTCTTTCTACTTGCTTTCCCACATATACATCAATATATAACATGGCTTGTACTACATTATCTAGTACAAGCTAAAATACAAGTGGCGATCGACTGGGGTTAAAACAAATTCCAGATTAAAATAACCTAAAGTAGTAATGATGGCACAAATGTAAGAAAAATGTCCAAGAAATAGTAGGAGATTTTGCAATAAAGAAAGAGGTCTGGATATATGGATCTGAGGAGTTGTTGGCTAAATTGGACTTGTCTGATGTGCATTATACCTGTATTTCTGCCGTTTCTTATAATCTAAGTGAAAAATGGGTTCTTTGAAAATACAACCTAAAAGCACTGGGATTAATCCGTACAATCTAAACCACTTTCCACACAACGAAACAACCACATCTTCTTCCGCCTAATCGTAGACATACATCATACGATGTCACCAAAAAATGAGGGGTTACTACAGAAAGAAGTGAGATCCTATCAAAAACATTAACATGTACAAAAATGGGCCAGGCCTGGCTTCGTGCCCTATCCGCCGTAAAACGTTCTGAGATCCCATGTAGAGCCAATAGTCTGTCATTTTCTTTTTTTTTCCTAATTAATAGCCAATATTCTTTGGCACTGTCATTATTAAACATCTTTGTTCATATCAAAAATATCGTAGAATTTTACGAAAACTTAAGAAACTGGCTCAAGAGGAAATACCTGGTCAATGATCACGTACCGTTTAGCTTTAGCCGTCTACGTCCGCAGTCCATGCAGCTTTTAATGCTCAAAAATCATTTAAAATTCTACAATTACCAAGTGAAAGTTCTCTGAAAAGCTGCACAACTGCTAGGCTCCAAAAACCAGGAATGAATAATGAATATATTGAAGACCAGGCTGAACTTTATAAAACCTAAAAGAAGAGCAGATCTCCAAAGGACTTGAAGAGCTTCGAGGTGTTGCACTTCTTGTGTTTGACGAAGTGAGAGTTATTTCGAAGGTAATGTGAAATTCTTCGAGTAATTAATTAGGTTTGGCCATGTAACCTGAAGACTATAAGATGCTAACAGACATCTATGATGTCTTGAAGAATGAAGATTTCCACAAACCAACCAACTACATACTTCAATTTTACTGGCGCGACATTTCTTAGCCCTTTGATGTCCTGGGCCCCTACTTGACGTCATTAGGTCCAGTAAAGAAAGATGTAAGTGGTTACTCTATTCGAACTTCAATTTTAATCTAATTAAAAACATTTTTAGAATCTTACAGGATTCATTTTCGACGTTATTCAACTATTTGAAAGCAACAGTTTCAGAGTTAAAGCTCTTGTTTGTGATGGCGCAAGCACTAGTCTGAGTGACATCAAAGAACTAATTGTAGTGAAAGGTAGTTTCGGATTCAAACTAGACGAATCAGGAAAATAGAGCCATGATATTTCCCCATCCTTTCCTCATCCTTTCTCACTGTCAAGTGAAATTCATTGCATACTGTGTCCATCCCATCAAGTAAGTTTCTGAAAAATAACCTATTCCACATTGTTTTACTTGATATTTTAATTTTTAGCCCAAGAGTATGATAACAGCCCTACATTCTTCAAGACATCTTGGCACTAAGCTTTTAGAATATGAAAATATTGTTTTTGGATGGAACGCGATATCGCAAGCCTATGAAGAGGATGTTGCCACATCGAAAATAGGCATTCTCGTAGGGTGAAAGGTTTTGTAAAGGCTATGGTTGTGAGTGATTCATTCACTCGCCTCAATGTAAGACCTGCGAAGATGATGCAGGTACTAATTTGTGAATCATGGTGCAAACGGCGTGTAAAATTAAGTTGATCTCTTTGAAATTTTCAGCAAGAGGAAATGTTAGTGGCTTTAGTTAGCATTGCCCGCCCTCTCGACAAAGTCGCACCACGAAATTCGGAAGAGATCCTCATGACACGAGAATATCTGAGGCACGTGAAAATGATATTTGAAGATGGGGTTTTGTATGGAAAGAAAAAAATTAGCTCTCAAAATCAAGAGGTTCTCCTTTCAGTGTTATCAGGAAATTCGTTTTTTGTACAATGGCTTGATGAAATAGTGGGTTAGTTGAAAATATATTCCCAAATATTTTTTTTAAAAAAAAACTGTCATTAAAGACAAAGTGTAAAAGAGAAGTGTAGAAAATGAACTGCCTGAAGTAAGAGATTTTTAGATTTTCACTTTGGAAGACATGATTATAAAACATCAATTATTTATGATGATTATATATGTTTTTTGAGGGAGGATTATCACCCCACGAGTAAAAATACCGACTTCGGTAGATTAAAAAACTTTTTTCGGCGGGTGTATAACTAAACTGCAATTTCTAGTTTATTCAGTTCTCTCGTTTCCTACATACGAAATGAATATTCCAAGTAGTACCGATGACGACGAACGACATCTGCACCTCAGTACTTTCGAAGAAGACTATGAGCCAACAAACGTGGTAAGTTAAAAGGAGGTTTCATGACATATTGCACTTGGGGACATTAAGCATGAAACAAAATGGGTAGTCAAGGTACACAATTAATGCAACGCATTCTTGTTATAAGAATGAAACTATGTTCCATTTTACGCTTAGTCTCCTCACAAAAACTACCCACTGTATAAAACTAATCATTCCAATATTTCGAAGGTGCAAAAGTACAATCTGAGATGCCGGGAAAATTTGAAAACACCGAAGCGGGGCGAGGTCGACGGCACCCCGAGGCGGTGCGAGAGCGGCGGCACCCCGAGGAGGGGCGAGAGCGGCACCGAGTAGAAGGGCGGTGGAAGGACAGGTTCACCGTGGAGAAAATACGCCGCAGCTGTTTAAATAAAACATTTTCACTATACAATCGGGAACATTCAACTAAAAGACTGGTTGAAGCCCTTCGGCCCGGTAAGTGAATACTTGGTTAATAAAACTCTCCAGAATCTCTCTGGGCGTGGTTGCTGTAGATTTATAATTTAAGTCCTCTTTTACTTAAATATTTTTTTATTTCCTTAAAAAAGTTCTTAAAATAAAAAGGAAATTGAATGTAACAATGTGCTGGATTTTTCTTACATCCGGGAAAAAACTTTGTCCGCTGTTTTCGAATTAACAAATCAGCCAATATTAGGCTTCGAAACGAAAACAACCACATTTTCACTTCTATGATTCGTTTTATAGAATTTTATCGTTCAAAATTGTGTATTTTTTGTGAGTTTTATAGTTTTAAATTGGATTTTTTTGTCAATTTAACCGTTTTAAAAATATATAATTTTGGCGAATTTCATCGATTTCTAAATATATACTTTTGCTGAATCTCTTCGTTTTCAAAATGTATACTTTTGCTGAATTTCATCGTTTTAAAAATATTTAACTTTGCTGAATTTCGTCGTTATAAAAATGTATATTTTTGCCGAATTTCGTCGTTTTAAAAATGTAAAGTTTTGCTGAATTTCATCTTTACAAAAATGCATAATTTTGCTGAATTTCATCGTTATAAATATGTATAATTTTACTAAATCTCATCGTTATAAAAATGTATAATTTTGCTGAATTTCATCGTTATAAATATGTATAATTTTGCTGAATTTCATCGTTATAAAAATGTATAATTTTGCTAAATTTAATAGTTTTAAAAATGTATAATTTTGCTGAATTTCATCGTTTTTAATAAATTGAGATTTTTGTTTAAATTACTAAAGTTTCTGATCTATGTTTTAAACACAAGAGTCCCAAAAAATAATGTCCAACAAATAAATGACGAATATAATTACCAAATTTCATCCTTTACTTGAGATTGAAACTCGACGAACGATTTGATAGCAACGTATTAATACGGAGCCCTCCTAGTTCATTGCAATATTCAATAAGAACATTGGCCAAGAACAAGTACATCGAGGAAGCCCGTAATTCAAAAATAATTCTTATGATAAAGTTGTTTAATTTTCTTTTCAAAAAGTCTTATTTATGAATTTGGATTAGTTGCATTGGAATGTCCACAGTTTGTTACTCAAAAGGATGTTTTAAACTTGAAAAAATATTTCAAATGAAGCGATTACGACTACAATTTCAAATAAAATAATCTACCTGCATTTAAGCTACGCCTGTGGGAACTTTTCTCATAGTACAAACATTGTAGATCCTAACTTCGAACCACTATTTGAGCTAATTTAGTTGGGAAATTAAACTAACGAGCATAAAAGAAACTTTCCACACAAACTCGGTCTCGAACCCGGGGTCTTCTGGGTGCGACGCGAATGAGATAACCACTACAGAGCAGATGCATATACAAGTGGGCATAGTTTGACTTAACCTCATTTGAATTAATAAAAATATTGTCATAGTTGACAAAGACTAGAAAAAGTAAACGATAAGAGAAGAAAATGGAATGACCGAAATCTCAGATATTAAAATGTTTCAGTTTAATGACATGATTATAAAACATCTATTACTTAAAAAAATATTTATCTTCGTTTTTATCACCAAGATCCATTCCATTTGCCCAAAATATTTTATCATGAAATTTTGCATTATTTCTGAAAGGTTTTGTGTGAAGGAATTACTATATAACAAACACATGCGACATCGTTTACACGTACTCTAAGCGGTCATCTTAGTCCTTGGAAAATACTTTAGGGTTATTTAAAGGGATATAAGGGTTATTTCAAATACTATATACGTTTTAAAATACGTCTTTCGATAGTTGAAAGCAAGTCCAATAATGAAATAGATAAACAGCTCGCCGTTAGTCTTCGTTCACTTACGTTTTTCGTGAGCAAAGTTTGCCATACACTGTCCTCGTAAAACCGCTAGTGGTCGTTATACCCAAATTAATTTAGTAGAAACATTTAAAACTGATAGTTCTCAAAGCATACGATATTATATCAAACGGTTTTTAATGTATTTTATTCAAATTTTAATGATCGATTTATTAATCATTTTGGGTCGTCGATTGAAAAACTGGGAACCAATGGAAAGATGGTCGCGTAGTTAGTGTAGACGCAGAACAGAAAATCATGATGAAAGATTAAGTTTCATCCTTTATTTTCAAAATCAAAAAGTGGCATAAAACTAATACCATAATTACCCCTTTAAGGTACTTATATATATTAAGCTCTTGCCGTAGCATGTTGCCTGTTTCGATCTGAACTAAACTTAAAACGAGGTTTTCCAGCTCTTGGTAAACCGCGGGGTTACGCTTAATTTTACCCGGTTCCGATCCACCCAGAAAATCGGCCATCTTTCTACTTTCAATCTGATCACGAATGAATTCTATTAATTCCTGTATATCCCAGTCCCCATTAACACCCGAAGGTTTCCGCCGTTTGTTGCAAAAATCTGTTCTAATCTCAACAGGTGGGCTTTTTAAATATCTGGACAAACAATAGTTGCCTTATCTTTAACATTAAATCCTAATACTTCGAGGCTTCGTAAACTAATCTCGCAAGTGTCTAATAAATTTCGTAATGCTTTAAGGTCTTTTGAATCAGTTACCGGCTGAATATTAGATAGGTTTCTCATGTGAGTATTAACAGTAAATTCCGATCGCTCAAATCGTCTCTTTAACAATCTAACCGCTTCATCATATGAGGCGTCAGTTTCGGTTAAGCCGTCTACTGTATTAAACGCCTCACCCTCAAGATATGAGGTTAAGTAAATTAACTTTTCTACCTTTGTCAGTCTTTGATTGGAGTCTATTGTCGCCGAGAAACGTCCCCAAAAACTGTTAAACTTTTCATAGGTTCCGTCGAATTGTGGAGTAGTTAAATGTGGGAGCTTTACTTCCGATTGTTGAAAGTTGGTCGCTCCTACGTTCGGCGTTCCTGACGATGCAGGACTAATGATGGTTGTGGAGCCTCCGTAAGACGATCCTGACGTTCCGACTGTAACTTTTTTGATTCTTCTAGCTACTTCTGATTTGAATGATTGGAGTTTCTCCTTGCACACGATTGCGTCCGAAGTTTCTTTTTCCATTTCTGCATCATCTTCTATCAACCAGTGGCGGGTTTAACGGTAAGCGGACTAAGCGGCCGCTTGGGGCCCCGGGATGCCATGGGGCCCCGAGTTGAGCAGAATTAATTTTCATCCATTAACAATTTTTTTTAAAAGTAAAAAATGGAAGAGACTAATAGTTTTAAAAGGAAATAAACGACGAATATTTTCCCTTTCAGTATTATACCAAGAAGGAATTTATATAAGAAGACCTAAGTCGCGAGTTTTTATGCTTCTACTCTTACGCCGGTGTCAGTGGACAAGTAAGCCTTTCATGCCCGTAATTGCTCTGCGCTTTCCCATTGGATCCCATGGGGATAGGCCATACGGACGCGAATGATTCCGACTAGAGAAAACGCAAACCTCGAGCAAAGAAAACAGAAAATGGAGGCTGCCCGCGGTGTTGAAACCAAAGAAGAGAGAGAGGGAGATAGAAACGCGCTTTATAAAAGTAGGAGTGTCTGGGTTCCGTCGAAAATGGGAAAATAAGGGGTAGTAAAAACAGTTTTCGGTACGTTTAGTTTTAGGACGCACATCGTTTGCACATGGGGGGATTGACCTCCTCGCCTTATCTCTGTCATCCCCTACGTCAATTATGCGCGAGAAAGCTGCGCTCAGGCGCCGCGGTGTACCGTAGATTTACCCCGCTTTCACCACGCATGGATCACGGCTGCCTATACTGATTGTCACTCCGTCTTTCTCTCCTCTTTGCTGAAACTTTACGACGGTTGCTTTTAATTGCCATGAACAAGTTTTTGAACATACATAGCTTGATGGATTTTGAATATGTGTCTCTACGTGAAAATAGTTCGTTCAGTAATTGTTTCTAAATCGAATCAAGTGTACTTATGATTTCGCGAGTTCCAAAACCACACCAAGGCTTAACGAAAAGGTAAAATAATTAGATGATGGAAAACAGCGTTTTTCTATTGAGATTCTCCCCAGATTTTGAGATTCTGACTGAGATTTTAGAAATCTTGTAATCTAGTCCAAGATTTTGTTATTTTCAATGAGATTTTCAGATTTTGAACGCGATTTCCAGATTTTGAAGGAGATTTCGGGATTTTGTTCAAGATTTTCAGATTTTGAAGGAGATTTCGGAATTTGGAACAAGATTTTCAGATTTTGAAGGAGATTTTAAGATTTTGAAGGAAATTTTCAGATTTTGAAGGACATTTTCACATTTTGAAGGAGATTTTCAGATTAAGAGGCGATTTTCGGATTTTTGATGAAAATTTGGATTTTTGCAGTTACTAATAACTTCCGGTGTTCAAAGGTATTTCGAGATTTTGAAAAATAGGTTTAGGTTTTAGACTATAAATTGGTTTTAATTTACCGTAATGAATACCGGAGAAAAAACGACAAAAATAGTCTAATTTGTAATAAAGTACTCTTATATAGCGCAGGCGCCAAAAATCGCGATGGAAGGCAGGGTTTTACCCAATAGATGCAAAACGTGTGTTGTAACATTTTACGGTGAGATTTCTGGATTTTACGTCAAGATTTCGGGATTTCTAGATTTTAATGTGGAATTTCGGGATTTTAGGTGAAGATTTCGGGATTTTCAGATTTTGAGGTAGGGATTTTGGTATTTTCAGATTTTCACGTGAGATTTTGGGATTTTTAGATTTTGACATGAGATTTCGGGATTTCGAGATTTTCGAGAGAGATTTTCATAGATTTCAAACGAACTGTACGGGATTTTTACAAACGTCCGACCCCTCGGGTAAAAACGAGCTTTTCCGAGACGGCGGCGCGTCTTACAATGACCCAGTAGCTCACTCCCGGTTTCCTCCCGCCCCAGTAACACGAGTGTTCCGCGTTCGAGTCGGTTCGAGGTAGATTCGTCGGTTTATGGTCTAGTCGGCACTTACAACTGAAGTCCGACTCTTATCCAACTTCAGTTACTAGCTCCGCTTTGAAGTCGGCCGTGAGATAAAAACAAATAGAGTTGGCTGATAGTTACATTATAAGTTGGTTGGTGTAAAGAAGGATTAGATTGGCTGCTCAACTCCTTACCAACTAAAATGCGTTTTTATCAAATTAACAAGGGTCGAGAGGTCGGCATATCCGACTACCTACCGATCAAGACTAAGCATTTCAAATTTCGTTATAATGAACTGGACTGACAGACTGCTTCCGCGTTTGAGTCGGTTCGACGTAGATTCGTCGGTTTATGGTCTAGTTGGCACTTACAACGGAAATCCGACTCTTATCCAACTTTAGTTGCTAACTCCGCTTTACAGTCGGCCTTGACAACAATAGAATAGAGTAGTCTGATAGTTACATTTTAAGTCGGTTAATGTAATGAAGGATTATGTTGGCTTCTCGACTCCTTACCAACTAAAATGCGTTTTTATCAAAGTGCACTAGTGTATCAACGGTTTAAGATTATCTTAAATATTAAAATAAATATAATTAATATTATATATTTTCTTCGATAACTATTAACCTTATTGCGCGTTACATCGTTTAAAAAATAACTATTGAACATTCTTGAGAGACTAGACTAATATTGACGTTTGAAATGAAGCATACGCCTATTGTTGTCTTACTCAAATCGGTACATAAGGTTTCGAATCTTAGTAATGTATAAGAACAGCACAATTGCGTGAACCTTTGGGAGGCTAGAAGTTTCTTGTAATCCTAGCCGATCGCCGCGTACATCTTAACCTTAACGATGATGAAGGAGAAGAAGCCAGTAAGTACAGACTGGTGTCCATGTGGGATGGACAAAAGACCAGACGAAAGTGGTGTTTAAAAGACAGTAACTACAACCCTTAAAGCCGACCACATATAAGCTTTAAATCCGACCAAAAACAAGCCAAAAGCCGACCAAAAACAAGCCAAAAGCCGACCATAAACAATCCATAAAGCCGACCATAAACAATCCGTAAAGCCGACCATAAACAATCCATAAAGCCGACCATAAACAATCCATAAAGCCAACCATAAACAAGTCGTAAAGCCGACCATAAACAAGTCGTAAAGCCTACCATAATCAAGTCGTAAAGCCGACCACAAACAAGCCATAAAGCCGACGACAAACAAGCCATAAAGCCGACGACAAACAAGCCATAAAGCCGACGACAAACAAGCCATAAAGCCGACGACAAACAAGCCATAAAGCCGACGACAAACAAGCCATAAAGCCGACGACAAACAAGCCATAAAGCCTACCATAATCAAGTCGTAAAGCCGACAACAAACAAGCCATAAATCCGACAAATAACAGTCGATAAAGCCGACCGCAATTAGATTAATAATCCGACCATAACCAAATAACAAAGCCGACTTCTTGTTTGATAAGGTAAGAGCTGGTCACGCTTACTTTTTAGAGTCGGTTAAAGTGCTGGCAAAATTTCTATGACCGGAAGTCGGGCCGACGCTTAAACGGATGGGACATTTCGACGGTCGAAATGAAAGTTTACCGACGCTTTTACGTCAGTGTTGGGTGGACCTCGAACCGACTACGTCGGTCCAACGTCGATTTTGTTACAGGGGCGGATTGATCCCAACCGCTCCGAGTCTAGAGACGGAGCGCCTGAAGACGTCACAAAACCGCTCTGAAAAAACTTTGGTCTTTCATTCGGTCCTCCGAGCTAGAGCGATGACGTAACACGTAAATTTGGAGCGATCTCGGAGCGCTCTCAGGCGACCCAAAAAAAAGGTATAAGATAAAATAATAAGTCCCGGCTCCTTTTCCAACCCCCCCCCACTAAGGGGATTGTCGACTATCACGCGCACACCGGACACTATTTTAGTTCTTCTTATATAAATTCCTTCTTACAACTACTATTTAATTTTAATATCTTGAGTTTGGGGGCCCCAAAATGGTTACCGCTTGGGGCCTCCACTTGACTTGAGCCGCCACTGCTATCAACGCCTCTATTTTAGCGTCAATTTGGATAAGTTCTTCTTCCTTTTGAGAAAGAGAATCCAAAGCATCTTCCAGCTTTTCCAATTCCGGTTCTGGTTCAGAGAAACAAAGCTTCTACCTGCGTCTCTTTCCTGGTAGCCGCGGCCCTTATACTTTTTGCGAGTTTAAGTTTTTGTCCATTGCTACCGCTGCCGCCAGCGAACGTAGCACTGCTGTTTCCGGATCCGCCACTCGCACCGTTAACGTTAGTGTTCATCTTTACGCGACTGTTAAATTTTATCTAAACACAATTCCCGGGTTTACACCATGTAAATACTCTGGGAGAGCTGTTGAATAAAGTCTAGCTTCTCGGACTGAAAACAAGAGCTAGCTATGGATGGGAACTGCTTAAGTTCAGCGCGCGTTACAAAAGGATGAGTATTCTTAAAACTAGTAAAGTAAAGGTATACTTAAAAATAAAATGAAAGCGCCTTCTTACTCTTTATTTTTAACAAGCTATGCTCGTAGCGCACAGCTTAATCATTTTAGTAGAAACCCATTGGGCCCAGACGAAGAACTGGACTTTAAGCGTACTATATCAGCAGCAACGGAACCGGGAGTAAAAACGAGATCTGGTTCCCTAGTCGGATTAGGCAATGAAGCAACATCAAGAGGGATTGAGTCAGACTTATTGAAGCAAGATTGAAAAAAAGAGTTAAACATTGAAGCAATCGAAAAGTGTCAGTGACAGGGGTATATTCATAAAGTTCGGTATAGGTATTGCAGTTTTACCAGCGACAAACTTCCAAAACTTATCCGGTTTGTCCTTAATCTTAGAGGACAGGCCGTTCACGTAATCATTAAATTTAGAGCGAGTTTTAGCTTTTATCAAATTACACGACCGTCTGTATTTAGCTCTGTTAGCCTCAGTTGGCTTAGATTTAAAAAGTTTGTATAAAGTTCTTCTGACATTAGAAAGGTGAACAATATCACCGGAAATCCATGGCTGCCGAAATATCTTTGAGTATACCGTCCTTGAAGGAACACTGTCCTTAAAACAAGACTAAAACAGTTGTAACCAAAAGTCCCATGTTTCATTACGGTCAACACTAAACGCTAAATGCAACGGAGCATACTCTATCAGGCCATTCAAGCCCTTCACATCAGCGCGACTCAACTGTAGAACTTCCGTAGAAGAGTTTCTTGGCGTTGCACGTTCACAAGCGATTAGACCAGTCACCGCATCATGATCGCAACCAGGAAGATTATCGATTGTTTTAACTTCCTCAATGAAGCGACGTTCATTAATATAAACCTAGTCAAGAGTATTGCCAAGTCTAGTGCTATCAGAGACAACTTGTGTTAGACCGATATTGGATACGCATTCATAAAAGTCGAACGAGGGATGACTTTCAGGGAGAGGTCTATTAAACCCAAGGCATGCCATGTTGAAGTCACCGAACAAGACAAAGATATCATGACTGTTAATAATATCTGTTATCTCACTGAGTAGAGAACATAAACTCAATATGTAGTCTTGGATAACCGGAGGGGGACATAAACGCAACAAAAGAGAATTGATCTTGAGTCGCATTTAGTGGACGAAAAAACGACTTCGAGACGTTTGCCAGAGGCAGTCTTATATAGTTCATTATCAATGACAGTCTCGACAGGCGAGAGATTTTGGCTAATAGCCAAAAGAACTCCACCACCCCTAGTTTCACGATCATTACGAAACACCACCATAACGCTCCATAAAACAATAGTTTTATGGAGCTAAATTTGATTTTATCTTTAGTTGTAGAAAAAGCACCGCGATGAACATGGTAAGTTAAACAACAGTTAATTCTTCTTTGGAAAAACCTTGATTTCAAATTATTTTTTATGGTTTCAGTACCACGGATGTTTTAGAAATTACCCATAAAATCTTCCGTATTGTTTTACCTTCATGCAAAGCGGTGCTAATTGGCAATTAGATAAATATTTACGAACTAATTAATTAGCCAATTAACAATTAGACATAGAAACTAATTAAATTAATTTGGAAATTAGGCATCTATTTATCAAACTAATTAGTTATAATTACTAATATCTAATTAGTTACTTGACTAATTATGGTAAAAAAGAAACCACAAAAGTATAAAAGTACCCATGGATTTCCTACTTTGGTAATGCAAAGTTTTATGCTTTTAGGCCCTCGAAAAACGGCTGCGGAAGTCGTGAATTATTCTCGAACAAAATGTGCCCGGCTGGGCACAGGTGATGATTTTGCACGGCAACTGTCGAATTACTATCAAAAAATGGCCAGGGATAGGGATGCACCGATATATCGGCCTATCTTTTTCATATCGGTATCGGCCAATATCGGCTGGGAATGCAACGATATATCGGCCAATATCGGCTTAATGTAAACCGATATTTCCGGTAGAAACATGACCATATATAAGGTACTCAATCAATACTAATTGAAACAAATAACACAAAATTTATTTATTCCCACAATTTAACATTTCCCTTCAAAAATGCAAGGTTTCCCACAATATTTGGTTTTAGTGGGTTTCTTAATTTTTTAAGTATTTTTCCAGTTGTACTAAATAATCGTTCGCTTTCAACACTGGATGGAGGTGCCGTCAGATATATTTTAGCGAGGCTGGCCAGAATTGGAAATCGTTCTTTATTCGTGCGCCACCTTTCGAAAACACAAACATTATTAGGAACGAGAGGTTCATTGAAATATTTGGCTAATTCATGAACTTCTGGGTTCTGAGGCTCGGGGTCATTTGTGGTCGTTGAAGCGATGTCTTCTAAGAAGCTCCGTAAACCGGAAGTTTTCTTCATCTTCGCCGGCGTAGGTTCACTCTAAGAAATCGAAGTGTTAAAAATGTTTTAAAAGGGTGTAAATTTAGAATACTCATTTTCTTACACCGTAAAACCCCCAGCAAAGAGTTTTATTACCTTGATTTTTTTGGGTAATTTAAGGTGTAAATTCAGTGTAAAGTAACACTTTAAAAACACCATTTCAAGAGAGCGGGTCTTTGAAACTGATTTACCGTGGAGACAATCGAAGGAAAGAGATCTGCGTCCGCCGTGTATGTTTACGACAATTATGGATACGTCAAGAACAAAGGTTCGAGAGGCGGTAGTATGAATTTAAGACGTTGGAGGAAAGGGGTACTTCCAGATGCAGATGACGGTAAAGCTTGCGGCGCAACAGCGACAGTCAATAATGGGATTTTGGTCGTGAGAAAATTTTTTTTTCGTTATGTATAGCTTTTGCACGGGCATAGGGGAAGCGGTTATTTAGTTAAATGGGCAGGGAAGAAGCAAAAAAAAAAAACCTAAAAAAAATTTACTTTTGTGTTAGTAACTGCATTTCAATTCTTCCAGATTTAGTTAAACTCTACAGGGTATTATTTACTTAGAGGCAATTATTATTTCATAATAGACCTAAAGCCCCCAGCTTTCAAAATTGTACGTTGTCTTGTCAATGTTTATTAATATAATTTATAGTTAATACAATTCTTATTTTTATTTTTCAGATTGATTTAGTTTTACGATACCATATTGGAGGGAAGCTCACTATATAATGGCTGGGGGCTAATACTATTCAATGGTTTTATTATTTTTAACAAGCGTACAATCATTGAATAGTTTTGGTCCTTAGTCATTTATCACGCCTGATTAAAACATTTATGACCAACCGCAGAAGTAGAAACCGAAAGCTCCAACTCGCTTGCTACAATCTCTCTGTTGACTTTAGAGTGAGGACGCGAGCTATGGCGCGAGTCTAGATTTTTCCCGGAATTCCTAGCGACTCAAGCGGCGTCTCTATAATTTTCAAGACGTTACAAATGTCCACCTCCGTGAGAACTCGGATAAAGTATTTGCTTTCTGACATGGAAATCTTTCCAAAATGTAGATTAGCGAAATAAAATATTATTTAATATATTATTAATTAGTTTTCATTTCAAAGAAGTTAATTTATTTTGAATGACAAATGATGCCAGAAAATATTAATCAAACCATAAGTCTATAAGGTGTGTTCCATAAGTATGACACTACCGACGCTTCGTAATGCTAGAGCTAGTTCCAGAACGACGGAAGCGAGAATTGAAGTCCTACACTCGGTAAGTTTTGCAGGCCATCTTCCTATTTAGTCGGTACAAATCCTTAATTTGACAACGCCTGACCAGGCGTTGCTTTACCAGTATCTATGATGTACGAAACCACATGACCAGCTCTCTTACGGAGCATATCTCATAAACTCAGTAAAACTTTTCCGTTTTCCTAATTTATTTCCAAAGTTGCCGATATTAGGCAAACTGATCCGAAATTATATCGACCTTTTTTATCTGTATTTTAAAGGACAAGCATATAAAAATTAAACTCCACAAAAAAAAAACATATTCATAACTTTTATATGAAACCATAACTTTTTGAGTCGTTATAAAATATTATTGCTATAGAAATAATTATTGAGATTATCTTAAAGCCCATTCAGATTTGTTAATCTGGAAGTATGCCAGCTTTTTCACTTTAAATCATTTTTATTAAATATTATTTCAATGACGACAGTTTCTTTAAATCCATTAAACTTCTTTAACATTATTATTAGGTATCCCCTAGACTAATTATAACAAATGTTTTAACTACGCAATTAAAATCAAATTTCTCATAATTTCAAATTGCAATACATATGTATAATCATTTCTGCGTGAGTTTGAAAAAGTGTCGTTGTTTCGCCAAGGATTGCGTATAAATGCATTGTTTTGGCATATAAAATATGTTTCTTTTTGAGGAGAAACGTTATTTAGGAAATAAAGTAGTTCTGAAATTGTTGATGGAAATACTTATTACACGCGAGCAACACCACTGGTAACAGCTAGTCATCAATAACTTGTCAACAGAGACCATACAACTTTAATTGAGTATTCTTTGAATTAACCTCTAGTTTTGACGTGATTTTGGAATAGAATCCCAATTCCTAATCCAACTCGCGCACGAGTAGAGATGTGAAGTAACCGTAATTCCAGGGCTGATACTAAGTAATTTTTCTCACTTAGAGTCACTTATTCTAAATTCGATCACTAAATGTCACCTTAACCTAAAACAGTCCATACTTCAATAACCCAGCTGTATGACGTTTAAAAAGGTAAAATGAATGGGTCTATGAAGCAAAAAAGGGGCATTCACCACGTTAAAGTACCAAACCAAGTTGGCTTGCTCGCGTTTTTGTCCTGTTTGACAAACTCGTTCTTTCCCGAACATCGCGACTTAACCAGTTCACGCCGCGTTCACTAGAGACAACACTGAACACTATCATGGCTCTACACACTTCGTATGAGAGTAAATCTTAATACTATACTAGCGTTGCTTAAAAAACCTACTATTGCATTGTAAAAAGCAGTGGTGGGAATTTGGCGATTTCTTCCCTAGACCAATCTTCCCCTTCTTTGACGCAGAGGGCGACACCGGCAAATCCCGCTTCACCTTCTCAGAAGCTTTTTGAAAAATTCTCTCCTCTCCCTTCCCCGTCCAAGATTAGGGGTGTTGGAGAGAAGAAAGGGGTGAGTAACTCAGAGAGGCTGAAGGTCTAGGGTTCGAAGTGATATTCCCCCTTCTCAACTGTAGGTTTCCCCCCTTAGAAGAAAATTTTTCCTTCTTTGTAAAAAAAGGCTCTTGCCTCGGAAGGAAAGTTTACCTTCTTTAGAAGGAAACCTACTATGGTTGGACGAAAGATTCCAAGAGAGGGGACAGCGCCTTCTTTTTCGAGAAGATCTCCTCTCTCGGAACCCAATCTTCCTTCTTTTGAAAGGAAGGCCAATGTTAAAGAAGGTAGAAAAAAGAAGAATATTTACGAATTCACATTTTAGATATAAAAGATTTATTAATCTCAGAAAATTAACATTTTAAGGCAAAATAAATTAATTGAACTACAGTCGAAATTAAAAATATATAAATATATTACAATTATAAACAATATTTAACAACAATAAAAATTTGTTTCACGGGCTGCACGATGGTGGCACTGGTAAGGCGACCATGAGATATAGGATAGAGTCATTCAATCATAGAAATATTTAAGTGTAAATGCTCCAATAGAGCTGTGGTACTACGAAATGTCTCTTGACGTCACACCCTCATATCTCATACCTCGGTTTGTGACTTTTGTAAGAAAGAATAATATTTTCCACAGGAAGGGGGATATCAATAAAGTAAGAGATAGAGGATTACGACCATGGATATATAAAGAACGCGCGCGAGGAAACTGTTTTCACTCTACAGAATTTGCAAATCCCTATCTCGGACGACAGCTTATTCTGAATATACTCTTTTACAACATCGATTGTCAGCACGACCAAAGCCAGATCTCTATGTAACGTAGGTTTTTAAGTGCTGTCAAGAAACCAAAAAATTCAGGATCTTCAGGATTTAAAATATCCGCGAGTTTTTTAGTTCGAGTGCACGGACCTCTATGCCTAATTTTCAAATACTTATGAAATACAGCCTATTACACGTATTTGAAACTAGAGGTCGGTGCACTTGAGCTGAAAAATGGGAGGGTATTTTAAATCCTGAAGTGTTTGATCTCTTGACAGCACGCACAAATTTAAGTTGCATAAAGAAATAGCTTTGCGCGTGCTGACAACCGATGTTGTAACAGAGTATATTCAGAATAAGCTGTCGTCCGTAATAGGGAGTTGCCTATCCTGTAGAGCGAAAACAATTTCCTCGCACGCATTCTTTATCCATGATTATGACGTTGTCATATATGGGAAAGAAACCACTCTATTGGATGTCGTCAGCTCAGGCCACAGCCGCCACACAATTAAGATTCTTAAATCTAGACTACCAATATTGACGTCAAGTCCCCATAACTAAGCCAATCCCCTCTCGGTACCATTGATTCATTACTACCATAAGTTTGTAAAAGCGCTTTCATAAGTATGACAATTTCTATCTTTAATTGATTTGCTTCTGCTTAAACTAAAATTACCTCAACTCGTAAGTCGTAACTGCCACCAAATAAAAATAAGGAACTCGGTACTTCTACTTTCTTATAGACTTATTACTAGCCTTTATAACTACTATTAGTAATTCTATTGAAAAATTCCTTTCTTGTCATGTTTAATGTTTTTATAATAACAAAGAAGGTCGTAAGAAAATAGCGATAAAAACATTTCAAAAATTTCAAAAATTAAAAATTATTATTTGTTCCATCTGTAGTGTGGCGATATGTTTAACAAATTTCCCTACTCTAATATTTTCCTGATTTTCCACACTGACGTTTAGAGAGTAGTGTCAGTATGGAAACGTCATAGCTCGGTGTAATCCCCCTACTGGCGTGTACAGTATCCCTTCTTACAAGAGAGCGCCTAGAGGGAGAGATAAACCGTCTACATCCCCTTTCTAACGGTACTGGTCTATTACTTAACTGAGACGTCATGGAGAATGAGATTGTGTAAAGTGTTTTAACGGATTATCCGTTCATACCTCCCACACTGGTCCTTACCTCTCGGAGTTTCACATTGACGCGTATTGATAATAATAAAGCCGTGGATTGTTGCAAAATTAATTAGCTAAAGGGTCATGGATTACCTATGGTATTATCCAATGGAAAAACGTACAAAACGAAATTAAAATATTTTCAAACAATTGCAAAGTTTTTATTTTCTGTTGTATTCTCGGTACATAAGAATGTCTGTTACGTGTTTTATCGAAAGGCAGCTTCTTCTGGCGCGCATTAAAAAACCTGCAATTGAGAACATATGTTCCACATCGGCAGAGGCTGGCGGCACCGCCAAGAATCTTCTTGCCAAAATAGCTAGAATTGGAAAATCCTCCTCGTGACCTCTCCTATAATCTAAGGCAATGTCAGCCTGTAGACATCTCGGTTGTAAAAGGTATTTTTCCAATTCTCTCATAGGACTGCGTTCATTACATGGTACGGTGGCTTCAAGGTCCAACCTATTAAACGGCGAGTATGGCTTTGGTTCGGTGTCAAACCTTAGGGGGGATCCTGCGCACCTTCGAGTAGCACACTCTCTCTAATGAAAACATGTGTGCTTGTCTTTGCCACGCACTTGAAGTTTGGATATAAATTTATCACACTGGTTGTGTATAAGAACCTTAAGATTTGAAATATTAGTATAAACATGACTTATATCCATGTCGTAAATTTATTTTATTAATGATAATTATGAACATGGAATTGTATTATTGACGTGTCTATAATCAAAGTGAATCGAATTGAATTTTATTTTTAGCAAAATTTAATTCTTCAAAGTTGAAAAGCAACAAATCAAAAACTGTACCATAGTAAGAACTGATCTCTGCCTAATGATGTTGGATATTCATAATAAACATGTTTATAGATAATGATACTTACTCTCAAAAAAGTTTTTTGGGGGGTTGGATCGAGGAGAGACGCCATTAAGTAATATGGGTCCTTCAAGATTGATTAAAACCGTTTTTGGAGGTTTTCCAGTAATCCGATCGTTGATTTTTTGTTTCCACAATGAAAAAGTCTTGGAAAACGATGACAAGAACCCCTATAACGCTTGAGGAGAGTGGACCACTCTTCTGAAAGAAGTCTGTTGAGACCTTTAAAGCTCTCAGAATATCGAGGAATTTTTTCGCGTCCTCGACGTCTTCTTCCGTTGGTAACGGACAGTCTATTTTTGATGGACATTTGGCGTCTTTTTTAGCCTTTTTCAAAGCATAAACCATTGCTTTCAACATATTATCCTGGAATATATTTGTTTATTGTAGAAAATATTCTCTACTAGAACTTCCTTGTCTAACTTTTCAAATTGAAGTTAGATAAAAAAAAACATTCAGAGGTTCGTTCTAGAAAAGATGGACACTTAAAATAAACTGACCTTGGTAAATCGTTCCAATCCAAGTAAAACAGCGCCCCAGCGAACACGCCCTATCATTTTCAAATCAACGCCGCTACTTCTAGATTTTAATTCTTCCGTCCATTTAGGCGATTTTCGAAAAAGGTTTATACAGTTTTGGACATTTTCGAGTAACTGTTTCGATCTGTCATCGGCCTTAATGGAATCATTTACAACTAATTGTAGGGAGTGTGCTCTGCATTTTTTTCTCTCCCAACCGTCGTCATCTAACGTTGCCTTTAGTTTTTGGTCTTCCGCTTTAGAATCCGAATCCGAGTCTTGTGCTCCGAAAATTGTCGGAAACGGATTCCAGGCTGGGATAAAATAAAATGTGCACAAGGTGAAATATCTATCAACCGTGCAAAATTACTATGATTAAAGGGCGCCACAAAAGACTTGCTGGGTGAAAATATTCACCAGCCCGCGGCGGAGCTAGAATCTAACAAAGAGAATACCGCAAGTCTCGGTGGCTTCCCTTTAGGTTACATATAAACCAATTGGATAAAAAAGCGAGTTTTTGTTTACCTTAGTCAAGTTTGTTAGCAGAATCTGTTTTGGAATCGCTGCTTTGATTTGATCGTCACAGATTAATAAGTTGATGCTTAATATTAAAATTTGTAATTTTATGCTTAATACTTAAATCCGCAATTTTATGCTTAATATTGAAATTGTCCGTAATTTTATACTTCATATTAAAATCCATAATTTTATGCTTAGTATTGAAATTGTCCGTAATTTTATGCTTCATATTAAAATCCATAATTTTATGCTTAATATTGAAATTGTCCGTAATTTTATGCTTCATATTAAAATCCATATTTTTATGCTTAATATTAAAATCTTTAACATAATTCACAGGCCTTGGTTTAATATTTCATTAGGGCAGATAGTTAGTAACTGAAATCAATAGAAAAAGCATAATTGTAATTACTACATACTAGTGACTTAATAAATTGAGAATTTTCAGTGATCATCATCGATTCAATCAAATTCATATCTTCAAATACATAAATTTTTCTTTGTTGGAATAACATCATCTACCGATAGTTTGTCGTATTTGATTTCATAATAGAGCTGTACTACCTTACCTACCAGAACTTCTTCCCTTTGAAAGAAGCCTTAAAACCTTCCGCGGGCTGTTTACATCACGGAAGAAAAAAATTCCTTTCATGGGCAATTCCTATTCCTTCCCTCCCCCAATAACTTCCCTTCTTTGCCACTGCCCCTTCCCAAAAAAAGAAAGTAAACATCCTTCTCCAGCCAGTTGCCTTCTTTAATTCTAAAGAGATATTTCTTCCCAAAAAAGAAGGCTCACCTCCCTTCTCGAGGGAGTACCTTCCTAATCTTAGAAGGGAGGCTCGCGATAGCTAAAGCTCCATTCCATGCATTTTTCGGTCTGGGGAAGGAAGGTAGGGTAGTAGGAAGGAAGTTGTGCCTTCTTTTACCCAATCTTCTTTTCAAAGAAGGCGCCCTTCAGCTTCTATAGTGTTGCCCTCTCTTCTACGGAAAAGAAGGGTTAGAAGAAGATTCTTCTGAAGATTCCCACCACTGACTTAGATAATCCATTACTGAATTCTAATTGTTCCTTAAGAACTTTTAAAGCATTACTACGACTGGGGTCATCAGGGTCCTGAATGGGTTCTTCAATGTCCAAATCCCGCCCTAAATTCAAAAAGAAAGGGGATCTGCCTGTGGTTTCATAGGGTGCGGAATTTATAGCGAATTGAAGAAGGTCAAGGGATTCATCCCATCTATCATGATGATTCCCTAAATAGAACGATATTAGTTAACCTATTACTCGATTTTTCCTTTCGGTGGGATTTACCTTAGGTGTGTAGGGGTGGTAAACTTAGGGTTTATTCTAAAAGCTCTGCACGTCAAGCCAAAGTTTCGAAGTAAACTGTACCCCTCTGTCACTAAGAATGGCTTTCGGTGCTCCCCACCTAGTAATAATAGACTTGAAAGCCTGCACACAAGTCTTAGCTGTAATAGTCTTAAGTGGAATGATTTCCACGAATTTAGTCATATAATCGACAAAAACTATTAAATATTTAAAGTGGTGTCTACTTTGAGGGAAAGGTCCCATTATGTCGACACCAATCTGGTCCCAAGGACTTGTTATTTCAGAAGGTTGCATTAGCCCTGGCTTTTTCCTATTTCTAGCCTTAAATTGTTGGCATAGTGTGCATCCTCTAACATAATCCTGGACATCATTAACTATAGTAGGCCACCAATATCTATACGTCACTTTACTTAGGGTCTTATCTATGCCCCTGTGAGCTGATAGTGGGTGGTCATGTAATAACCTCATGGTTTCTAGCCTTAAACGAGGAGGTAAATAAATTTTTTCAGGATAGTTCCTGTAAGGTCTTCTATAAAGAAGATCATTTCGTAATTCGAAAAGTTTATGCCTAACGGGGTTAGGTCCTTGCAAGGAATTGATAATAGGGGAAGCAAAGGGGTCTTCCCTTTGAGATATCTTACGTCTTCTATTGTAAAGACTGAATATAAGGCTCTAGGACCTGGAGGACGAATCCGACCTTCAACAGAATCACTAGAGGAAGTTGAATTACTACTACCGGTAGAATTTTGACTAGTACTACTACTAGTTGGATCCATATCACTAGTAGAATTAGAAGTAGATGAGCTAAAGTTAATGCTTAAAACGTTTAGCGGAGCTCTCGATAAAGCGTCAGCTACCACATTGTCTATTCCTTTTTTATGCTTAATAGTAAAATGAAACGTTTGAAGGTACATTGCCCATTTAACTAGACGAGAATTTGGTTCCCTAATATTAAACAACCACTGTAAAGCCTGATGATCAGTGAGTACAGTGAATTTACGACCTTCTAAAAAGGGCCTAAACTTCTTAACCGCCCAACAAATGGCTAAACACTCTTTCTCGCTAGTAGAGTACCTAGTTTCCGCATCTTTAAGTCCTGTACTAGCATAGGCTATAGGAACTCAGCGTGTCTACATTGTCTTGTATTTGGGAAAGAAGGGCACCTAACCCTGCATCACTAGCATCGGTAGTTAAAATGCACGAAAAATCCCTTCTATGTTCGATGCCCCAAATACATATTTGATCCTTCTTTTTAAGTTCATTAATAGGAGCTACTATTTGGGAGTAATGATTAATAAATCTATTATGCCATCGTGCCATCACTAAAAATCTCTGAACTTCCTTAATATTTTTAGGTGGAGGGATTTTCATGATGGCTTCAATTTTTGAAGGGTCAATATGCACTCCTTTTTCATTAACTATGTGACCAAAAATAGCAGCTTCTTTCTGAGCGAACCGACATTTTTTCAACTGAAGGGTGAGACCCGCTTCCTTTAATCTATTTAGGACATATTCTAAACACGTTAAGTGTTGATCCCAATCTTCGCTAAGCGAGATTAAATCATCTAAATAGTCAATTAATTGGAAATAATCGGCATCTCTAAAAATTTCGTCAAAGAAAAGAGCTAGTGGCATTACAAGGCCCAAAAGGGAGTACATTAAACTCGTAATTTCCCATATGAGTCACAAAAGCAGTTTTAGGTCTGCTCTTAGGGTGCATTTCCACTTGCCAATACCCTGATTTAAGGTCAAGTGTTGTTATAAATTTCGGTCTTCCAACCCTAGCTAGCATGTCCTCTAAATTAGGCAAGGGATAAGGGTCCTTTATGGTAACCTGATTTAGTTTTCTGTAATCAATACAAAACCTATAGAGTTTACCCCGTTTTGTTTGATCAACTAACACTACGGGCGAAGCCCAAGGAGATACAGAGGGTCTGATTATCCCGTCATCTAGCATTTCCCTGACGTGTTGTTCAATAATTTTCTTTTTTTGGTCATTAACACGATAAGGCTGAGATTTTATGGGCGGACTATTTCCCGTATGAATCTCATGGAAGACAAGTCCTGTTCTTCCTACTTTATCGGAAAACAATTGAAGGAATTTTTTCAAGAGGGATTCTAACTGAAGACGTTGTTCATCCGAAATAGGGGATGCGGAAAAGGCTTCCCTTATTTTATCTAATATCTCCTGGTTTAATGGATCTATTCCTGATGGAATTGAAAAAGTGATCCTTAGGTTACACACTAAACAATGTGATGATTCAAAATCCAAGTTGACCCTATATTCCTCAAGAAAATCTTGCCCCAATATAAAGTCACTAGTAAGGGAAGGAACAATATAAAATTGAAATTTTAATTTTTTTTCAGTCTTATTATTTTGGGAACCTTTGATAAACGTATAACGACCGTCGCCCCAAACTACACAGTCATCCTCAGGAATTTCTAAAGAGTTTCTAAATTTGCAAATCTTTTGCTATTGATCTAAGCTGACAAAAGAAGCATCTGCCCCATTATCTTATTTTGCGTGTACAGTCGCGTGTTCTAAAATAACGGGAATAGTGACCATTTTGTGAATAGAACCTTTTTTAACGGATTCAATCCTTAAGGGGAACGCGAAACGCTTCTTGATAGGATTTGTTATTGGGCAGCGGGAGAGGGACCGCGAGGGATCTCTCCGCTTTGGCTTCCCCCGAATTGCTGGGTTGTTTATCAGGGGAGTCTGTAGCGTAATGTCCTGTCTCCTGACAATTATAACAAGTAGGAGGAGTGAATTGTCAAGCGGGGAACTTAGCTGTATACCTAGACCTTGTATTAGGTCGAGGGCTATTTCCATCAACACTAGGAATCATCATTCTATTAGGATTTCCAGAGTTTTGAGAGGGATATACCCAGGATTGGGAATTATGACTGAAATACATAGGTTGAGGGATAAAGTTCATCGCAAAAGGCTGAGGAGCGATAGCCCTTGTAATTCAGGAATGCTCTGACTGTTTAGGAGGAGATTTTTTCTTCTCAGTAGGCTTATTTTCCTTTTGAAGTATGTACAGACTGGTGTGCAAGTGGAATGAAAGAAGACCAGAAGATGGTGGTGATTAGAAGCCAGTATGTACTGACTGGTGTCCGTGTGGGATGGACAAAGACCAGAAGATGGTGGTGTGAGAAAACAAGTAGACGAGCCATTTCCGTGACTGTGAAAGCAATTCGGAAATGGCGAACACGTTTGCTCCGATTTGGAAACTGCGAACGCGGTCACGTGGGTGTAACAACAGACACATACACAGACACACACACACCCCCATTATTGTCACTCGGAATGGTAAAAACACTATCCCAGAAAACTAACGTAAGGTCAATAGATGATCTACAGTTTATTTCCGGAAAGAAATATTATGAGGCATCAATATCCATAAGGTCAAAGGTTGCAAGGAATATTCATTCCTTGGTCTACCTCCAGCAATTAACTGCTTTGCTTTATTTGCCTGCTTTATTCATCTGAGGCATACTACAAAAAAATTAACAAATCGATTAATACGTTATTGGCGCAAAATAACAATAAAATTTAGCTTTCGTTGAACAGTACATTACTGTTTATATAACTAATGAAAAATTGGTTATCTTTACTCCTAGATTATAAATATGCTAATTCATATCCAGGGTTAACTGCTTTATAAACCATTACATTAAATACTTATACAAGGGCGCGAGGGAAATAAGCTCCGATGGTGGTCCCACCCCCTCTGGTGTTTTCTTCTCTTATAGCATTAATAAAACGCCTCACAGATTTTTTAAAATTGAAAATAAACGTGACCACAAAATTTGAAATTTAATTTTTTTATTATTCAAGACTTAAAAAACTTTTTCCTCGTTTACTTCTAATTGGATAGAATTTTTATTTAGCTCGTCAGCATTTGGTTTCTCTCCTTCTCCGATTTCGACATTAGCGGGCCGCTCAACCAAGTTCGTTGAATCCTCATCTTTATCCAGAGTTATTTCATCTTCACCGATAACTTTCAATGTATCTGAATGAAACATTAATTCTATTTTTTAATACTTCAAACAGGTGAAATGTTTTAAAAAGGGTTTGAAACTTTAATGTAATCTCCATTAAAGCAAGGTATATTTCAGAAATACAGTAATTCTGATTCATTTTGAGTCTGATATCGCGCAAACAAGCAAAATGTTACCCATAGGATCAGAAATCCATATAATGGTCATAAAGTTGTCAAAAACTCTATTTGGAGATTATTACGTACTTTTTAAAGAATTGGGACAACTCTTTTTCGTCAGCACTATCAATGTCCGAATACAATAAACTCACCACTGGGAGTGACGAAACTCTCCTAAAAGACCTTTTTTATTTATTAAAACCATTATCATACCTACAAACACTGAAAATATTTGATAACTACTCATAAGTGTGTAGATTAGTGAGCACGAATAAGGAGAGTCGGAGTGATCAAATTCTCCTTTATCCCCCCCCCCCTCCTTTCGAAATCGGTATCAGGTGCCGCACATGACCAATCGGCGCAATAGAGAGGGGAAAAAAGTTTGTTTTAATCGTGCTCACTGTCTAAATTAAGCCGGACCTTACTTGAAAGTGTAGCTAACATTTAAAGTGCATTGGACCAGTGGTCTCTAGAAGGAATTTACACTTAAGTGTAACCAAAGAGGGTGTAAAGAGGGGGAGTTGAAAGCTAATGCTAAAGAAGGCATTTTAATTCTCGATTTTCTTTTTTATTCTCTTGATATATTTTTTCTAATAGCCGGTTCACCGCATTTCAACCAATAAGAGGGTAAATAGGATTCGCGCACATACCGGAAGCTTAGAAGTAAACTTTCAAAGAACACTGAACCAAGCCTTCTACTCTTGTCGTTCAACACATTTATAAAAACTCAACCGCTTCTTTAACCGTCTTTGGGGTGTGCTACGGGTTCAAGTTGTATAGAAATGGGCAACCATGATAATTACAATTTGTTTAAAATGATTATCGCACACATTACCATATAAGTAATTATATCATAAGAAAATAAGGTATTTTCCAAAAGTATGACGCTACCTATACTTCGTAATGCTAGAGACGTACAGCTCGAGCTAGTTCGAGAACGACAAGCGAGAATTGACTACACTCGGCTAATTTTGCAATCCATCTTCCTATTTAGTCTGTACTAAGTCTTTGACAGCGCCAGAACCAAGCGTCGCTTTACGAGAATCTATGAACTATGTCACTTCATGACAAGCTCCAGTTTGTAACCAGTGACAAACTTACTGAACATATCTTAATAATTTATGTTATACGAAGGTAAACATAAGATATTTTTGTCATAAACACCAATTATCTTCTACAAAAATTCCTAATAAATGTCCTTTTTGATCCAAAACATCTTGTGGAATTCTAATTATTTTTAAAAGCATTTTTAATTTAGCACAATACTTGAAAATATAATACTAATTACCTGCTTCCGTCCAAATAGCAATAAGCCCTTTTCGCTACGGAATAACTGCCAATCGACATTTTTATGTCCGTGCATGTATCCCACAAATTGTATAAAAGTGTTATCGATTTCAATAGGTTTTCGTAAATGTGGTCTACTTTGTTATGCGATAACGCATCAACCAAAATTTGGGCCGGAATGCCATTTAAATAGCCGAAGCCACCAATCATAGTTAATTGTTGTGGGTGAATTACAGTTTTCTTAAAAAAAGCCTCAAAATATTTAGTGGCCAACCACTAGCAAAATCACCAGCTAATCGCTGTACAATATTCCATGGATCGTACTTAGCGGAAAACGAAGCCTTTCCGCTATCCATCTAAAATTCCTATAAATTTGCAATATTTAAATGAAGAAAATTGTGGGTATTTTTAATGTTTTCAGGAATTTAAAACACCAAAACGTTACGGTGGAGGGTGGGGTAGGGTGAAAAGGAAAATCAAGTAATTTTTAATTGATTCTTGCACGAATTATAAGACCAATCTGCATAGTGAAACATCCAGGAAACACATACGAATGATTTGACAATTCAAATTACTTTGAGATTTCATAGTTAATTAGAAAATTGCACCTTCGACCAATTGCGTAACGCACTGCGTTCTATATCTCGAGCCACGATTGCCACATAGCGAGCAGGTGTTGTAATTAGTAGAAGAATCGATAAAAAACTAGACTTTAATTTTCACCCTCCCTTTTAGGTACTTTTTAAGGGGCTATCCAACTCTTTCTCCTTTTTACCCACCCGCTATGAGGAAGATCGTCGTTGTTCCTTCGGCTTAAACTCAGCTCTGGATTTTAAAAGTATTAGGGAACGGCATCAAAGTAAGGCAGACTCTGGGGAAAGGTTTGAATTTCTGTCGATCCGTCACAAATGGGGATGAACGAGTAATTCTACGCGTGACTTTCTGTCGATCCGTCACAAATGGGGATGAACGAGTATTCTACGCGTGACTTAAATTTCCTTATATTCACAAGTGTTTGCAAAGCCTAGTCATCCGCAAGGATTATATTTGGTCATCCTTTAAATTGTTTGTATTGAAATATTAGGGAATCCCCCCTACGAGTAGGTGAAGCCCCAAATTTTATAATAACATTTTCAATAAATCAATTTAAAATATAATCTCTAAAGACAAAGGATAGTGCTTCGGGATAATACATTAATGAACCAAAACGTAATTTTTAGGATTGAGGTCCGAAATCCATACTAAGAGTGATAATGGGAATGGGGAGAGAGTTAGACATTCTGGTGTGACGTCCCTAATGGACGGTCCCTTCGGTCTTGTCAATAAAACGTTTAACTTAACCATTTACATTACCCATAACCGAGTTTAACACTTTAGCGTTTTATATTGATGCTTAATATACATTAATTAAATAAAAAATATACATACGAATACCATCTTAACGTTGCAGAAATGATTAAGGTAATAGAGAATAATTATTGAATTTCGATTATTGTACAACTTTAGATTAGAATATCTCTCAAATTTTACGAAGTTTAGGAATGTAGAGGGGCTTGTATGTAAATAGTTTTTTAGCGTGTTGGAATTTTAATTGTTATTTTGTAGACCGCAGGAATTACGTTAGAGTTCAGCGCGAACAACTTTGTCCCGAAGCTGGACCCTGTCTTTGAAGGACAAAACCTGTTGTCGAAACAATGCCTAGCGAACGAAGATAAATTAAAGCAACGTCAACGCGATTTTTCATTCCAACTGGCCTGTTTGGAACACGCCTTAAAACAGAATGCAGACGTAAGTTCGTTTTCTAATCAATCATAGGTACTTTTAATGGGGTTTCATATAAAACAGACTGAGTGTAATATCCTAGTTGTAGAAAATAGAAAGAGGTGTTGAGACTGTATTTCATAGTGATGTTTGAATTGACTGGTGTAGAATACTTCGTAGATGGGTCCAAATTTTATTTTTATGCGCCTGTATTTTAAGATAAATGCCAAGCAGTGCCTCGAGTTGTTGAGATGCTTTACTTTAAAATGTATGCTTGAATTGGAAAACTATCGAAAGGAAAACATCATAGCCAATTTTAATGAATCAGTAAGAAATTCAGCCTTGTCTGAACGATACGAGACCCTCTTTGGTAAAGATTTCGCGGCAAACATCCTAACAAACTATTAAACGAAGAAAAATTTGGTAGTGATAAACAATGCTATAATCGACTAAAGGATATTATGTTATATAATACTTTCCTTTCTAGATTGAAGCAAAAAAAAAAGAAATGCATCCTTCGCAAGGATTTCAGCAAATCGGGGTCAAGTTTATAAAAAACGCTACAATTAAAATTGTATTGCACTGTAAATTGAATAAACCAATAAAAACATATTGACAGCGAACGCAAACTTACAAACATTTTGTCCTATATTTCTGTTCCTGTGTAGGATTGACGAACGAGACAAGGCTGTGCTGACAAAAGACTGAGCCATGGAACAGCAAGGTCATTAGACCTTCGTCCTTAACAATGCCAGCGTATAAGCGACCGTCGAACTCTTTCTCGAGTTAGAACCTTAACACGTCACACAACTAGTGCTCGTGTAGAAAGGGTCTCATCTAATTCGAGAGTACATTTCACTCATGTTTGTTGGGACCCGAGGCTGCAAGGTCGACCAGATACCAAACATATAGAACTACGTGATTCGAAGACTACGGACGTTGGGAACCAACTACTAGATGATCCATTGCATCCTTCAACCCATGAACTAGATTTGAGTCGATCTCCATATCAGAATCAATCTGCCCAGGCAGTTTCCATGGCTTACAGTCTTGTCTCTCTGGTCCAGAAACGTGCATACATCTGTTTCATTCCAAATTTGGTCCTACATAAGAAGTAATAACGCATGCACACGGATCTCCCCTACCGTGTGGGAAGTGCCCGTTGCGATGCAGTTGACGTGCAATGTGTTACACCTACATTCACTGTAAAAAATTACTGTTGAAATTACGGAAATTTTACTGGCAGAAAATTTCCAGGAAAGTTACCGTTAAATTACAGGTTTTTTTACCGTTAACATCAACATTAATTTTATCGTGAAACTTGCAATCAAAAACCTGATATATGTACAATTATAGTTAAGTTAGTTTAATAGAAACGTTACTGTTTTTTCAACAGTAAATTGTACCGGATTTCTACTTTTATTTTAAAATAAAATGACGGTAAAAAACCACAACGTTACTTTTCACGTAAATCTTGCAATCAAGAACTTGCTCCATGCAGAAGTGAAGTAAGGTTAGTTTTACTGGAACGTTACTGGTGTGCCAACGTGAAATTCTGCCTTCCTTCCTACTATTTTTTAACAGGAAATAAAATCTGGCGAGATCTTGCCTAGTTCATTTGTAAAGGTTAAAGTGTCTAATCAATCCTTTACTATATATCCTCATTATTTCTATTAAAAGCCTAACATATATAATTTAAATGTGTATTTAACTTACGGCTCACTCTGAACCGTAAAGACCTCTTCAAGGAGAAGATGAATCTAGGCTAATTTTGCTCTAGCCCAAGGAATTCTTAATTCATGGATCCACTTCGAACAACAGTTACTAAAACAATAAGCGTTAACTTCCATTGAAACTATGAAAGTTAAATTTTACGTTTACCCTATATATAAATGCATTAAAGCTGAATTAAAAAGTAAACACAAAATTTGAAATATTAATATCAAGAGATGTTCTTGGAATATTGAAATGAAACAGAGCTTTATAGCTACACAACTACTAAAAGAATCGTAATGTCGAAACATATTTAATAGATTTTCATTTAATTTTCTGCAAAAAAAAAATGTTTATGGTTTTGTAAGAGATCTTTTCATCCTACTCGCTTTATATTAACTTTGATACGCGTATAGTGTTTCGATTTAGATGCAATCTACATTACTCGTTCTATATAAACTTTCAATCGTGTCGTTCCGAAGAAAGAAGTTTATCTTAAATAATTAAATAAATATATCTTATATTAATAATTTTAATCGTCTGTATTTTAGATTAATTATAGTTAAGTCGATGCAAGAAACATCATTCCTAAAACTATTTTAAACATAGCTATTGTTAACGTTTGACTTCTAGCGAACACCTTTTTCAGAATTTTCGTGAATTTAGGGTATATAAGGTGATCGATTCACAGTGAGGTATAAGAAAATGAGCATATGCGTGAACCTATGGTGGAAGCCCTGCCATTGGGAGGCTGGACTTTTCTCGTAACCCTAGCCGCTCGCCGCGTACATCTTAAACCTAACGACGTAGATGCAGTAAAAGCTAATGTTGCAGATTGGTGTCTATTTGGTTTAGACGAAAGACTAGTGCATGGTGTTGTTGTTAGAATCCAATAAATATTTATTGGTATTGGGTGAAAGAGTTCGCCAGCAGTTGAAGTTATAACGGCTAGTTAACGATTGACGTAAAGTAAGATAAATATAGCGATGAAGTAAAGTTTTCCAAATTTCTGTGTACTGCGAAAGCGGTCCGGAAATTGCGAACACGTTTGCTCCGATTTTCCAACTGCTAACGCGGTGACAGACAGACGGACGCAGAGACACGTCCAATATAATACCTCTCCGTGACGTCATCGTCACTCGGAGAGGTAAAAATAAATTTCTAGATAAAAAGTTTTAGGAAAATGAAATTCTTGTTGAAAAATCTGAGATAGGTAATTTTTTATTTCAATGAATTTATAGGAAATAAATCCAATACCAGTAAAATAAATTTCCCTAGATATGGAAAATTTCCCTCAATCTGGCGTCACTGAATTACGCGGAAGAAGGCTGGTTAATCCGATTTGTTACGCTAAGTTGTTGTCCAATGTCGTAAATTGTAATAATAAATAAATAATAGTTAAAAATATCCTAACAGAGAAAAAAGGTGAACTTATTTGAATTTATTTCATTTGGGGTAGTACGAAACCCAATGCAAAGAATACCGTTGTCGATATACTATTATTCCTCACCTAACAGCATCCTCACAGTTGAACACTGATAATTTATTGTTGATGTTACGATATTTCTAAACGACAATGTTTCTACTATTACTTAGTGTTGATTTTACAGTATTTTTAATCGACAGTATTTTTACTATTACTTTATTGTTGATGGTACGGTCTATTAAGATAACAGTAACTTTCTTGTTATTTATTGAACATTTACTGCTAAATGTACAGTTACTAAAATTATAACATTTTTACTGTTTCTTATAGTAAATATGCTGTTAATCCAACGGTAATATCTGGTATTGGATGTTACTTGTTGAAATTCTACGGTAATTCAACAGGAAGAAACGGTTATTTTTAACAGTGTTCCACAATGGGTACCTAGTGTTTCCTTAATATGAATCTGGCATTGTGATCATAATTGTAGTGTAATTAATGAACATTTTATAACAGTGTTTTCACTGCCTCCTTTACTAAAGGCCCGTGTAAGGTGCCTCTCCAGAGGGGTACATTAGCTGTATAGAATTGCATTTTTTCCCGTAAGCTGGCGCTCGTTTGCGGAAAAATGAGGCCAGTTCGCATTCACCGCTTTTGGGTCAACATTGGCCGATTAGCCATTTGGGGTTAACAGCCTTATTCAGTTGTTGAAATTGCATTCAAGGTAATTTAAATAATTAAATGGTTTTAGAAATGAAGACCGTATAAAATATAAATTATAAATTATAGACAATTTTAAAAGTTAAAATCTGTATCTGATGTAACACTATCGCCAAGTTTAAAAATATAAATCCATATCTAATATAACATTATAGCCAAATTTAAAATCTGTATATAATATTACAACATCATAGCAACATTTGAAAGTTAAAATCTGTATTTAATATTTTTTAAGTTTCACATTTAAAATTCAAATCAAATCTCACCTGCTTAACCACGTCCAAGGCTTCGAAAAATTTGAGAGTGCTGCTTAAAAACCGTTAAAAAACGTCACAGTCACGTGAAAAATGACGTAATTTGGATAGAAACGTGCGCCACGGTGCGACTTAACGAGGCGAACTAAAATGTCACTTTTCGAGGTTTTGAAAAATTCTATACTCGGGCCTTTAGTAAAGGAGGCAGTGGTGTTTTACATATCTATACGGGTGACGACAAAGATACTTGAATTTCTCTCTTGTGAAGAATGTGGCGTTGTCAGTGACGAGTGTTGGTATTATTCCAAAACGTGCCATCTTGCTTCTCAGCGCTCGGATGACTAAATCTGTTGAGGTTGAAGGAACAACGTCTACTTCTATCCATTTTGAGAAAGCGTCCACCGTTATGAACAACATCTTTCCTTCCACTGGTACCGCAAAGTCACAATGGACTCGTCTCCATTGCAACTTGACCTTAGTGAACACATTTCATTCATATTCCTCCCCCGCGCCCCTGCCACATACCGTTCTATGAACTGCCGAGTGACCTTGACATACCACAAGGAATACAGATTCTTATTGCCGTTTCTTCCCGCGCCCGGTTTCAAAAGTCGACTGACCTAAACATAGGAGAAACCTAATCTCCCTTTGCTCATGTCGCGGTTTTTGGTTTGACATTGCGCCCAGTTTGTTTTTATAGGAAGTTTTACTTGCATAACTGATTATTTCACTTCATTTAAAGGAAATTCATTATAGTGACCCTACCTCTCTTAAAGGGAATCACTGGCGCTGGTTGGGGGGACCAGGGGACCAAATTGTTGATGAGCATAATGCTAACCCGCCCGCTGCGAAGATAGCGCCATAAGTTATGGCCAAAGAGCGGGGCGTTTTACCCGGAACTAAGGGCGGTGTCCATCCTAACAGCGCCGGTGACACCTTTAAATTCTATAATTTGAACATTGCCATAAACGTAACATAACACTGTGATACCCTAAAAAAGCAAATTCAATGCAAGCGCTGAACCCAAGGCTAACAGAAAACGTAAGTTTCACCAATATCAGACGGATTTTAAGTTCCCTAAAACAAATCTTGCTTACCTTTGGGTATCTTTAAGAGTTGTTTGGGTTATTGCCATGAAAAATAGAATTGCAAATCACACAAACAAGTGCAACAGATTTTGATGCCAGGCCGTTTTCTTGTGGTAGACTACCACGGTAAGAAAAATGGTCCTGCAAACTACGTTTCCCATAATCGCCAGAGTGGAATTTGCGTGAGAAATCGGTATCGAATACGGTTGGCGTCGTTTCCGTTACTTTGTCTTTATTTGCTGAACCCGTAGAACCTTTGTTCGAGGCCATTTCGTTCCAAATGAGAGCGATGTTTTCGTCCGAACAATTTTTTTCACGTTTTAATCATATTTGACGCATGCCCTGAATACGTTCTTCGTGAAATGGCTTATCAAACAACCTAACCCCACCCTATTTTAGGTCAAAACCCCAGGATCTGACGTCACAATATGAATTTATGCGAATCTAGAAAATACAAACAAGCTATTCGATTAAAGGTAAGGTGAAGTGGAAAATCAAGTTTTTTATCAATTCAGGACAAAATTATAAGATCTACCTGCATAGTGCTAAATGCATAGTAAACCATTTAGGAAACATCTGCCAGTGATTTTTAAAAAGAGAATAGGTTCAGATTTTACTGATATAGTAAAGGTTCGACCCCAACTTTCAGGTAACAAAATATCCGTGTGAGCGTGCAAGGTTTATGAGATCTCGCGCTAAATCGTGAGTGTTGCGGATAATACTTAGCTGGTAGACCGTGTGTTATGCGATTGGTCGGATGTGTTTTAGCTTTTAATGTATCAATGAAATGTGAATATGTTAGGATTTTTAAAATCATTCGAAGATAGGTGTTCAGATTGATTTTATAAATAGCAGACGAATCGATATAAAAGCCGATCGCATAACTCTTCACTTTCCCTTTAAACTTTTGTGATGAGCAAAATCAAGTGAACTTTGTACCGTATAAGACCAGGAATGCATACGGCTACCAGCCTACGAGGAATTATGGTGTAGTGTTTTTCTCTAAGTGTCCGCTAGATTCCTGAGGTAGAGAGCTTGAGGAATCATTATGAATGAGCCACGATAAACGTCACGGCACGTATAACTTATCTCGCTGATCGTTGAAGCGCCTGACCTCATATTTTTCTCTCCCCACTTCCTATTGACAATAACAAAATCCGTTCTTTTTTGAATATATAAATTCGAAGATCAGAGTGTCATAATTTTATAATATGCCAATCGCCTTTTCTTCATTCTGAAGAAACTTCATATGGGTGTTGCGGTATGAACCTTCATTTTGAAGAAACTTCATGTGAATTTCGCGGGATCGCGGGATATATCTTAAATTTGAAGAAACTTCATAAAGTTCTAGCGGCATGAATCTTCACTTGGAAGAAACGTAATATGGATCTCGCGGCATGGATCGTCCCTTCGAGTATAAAAAATGTTTTAACAATCCTTATAAACGTTGAACAGTGATCCTGATGTTTTCTCGCTTAACATGATTCATTCCTTCATGAAAGGAAGAGTTAAATGGTAAATAAAGACGTCTTTATCTTTGAGTGTGAATGTTCTAGCAATGGAGTATTAGAAAAGGCCCACCTTTCATTGGTACCACCACCAGTTTTACATCTCTCCTGAGCAATGGTTGCCGCCTTCTTAAGTACAACTCCTTTCAGGTTGGACCACTTCTTCTTCACCTCCGCGTCCGTGTGCTGGTGTTGTTGCACAGCGTTGACGCGCTCCGTGATGCGACTCCACATCTTTTTCCGCTGCTCAGGAGTACAGCCATACTCGTTTAAAACAAATGATGGAATGGCCTCCAGCTGTGTAACCAACGTTTCAACTTCGTCTTGCGAAAATGGTACCTTCTTCGACGAACTTGACATTTCTTGAAATCTCAGTATAAATCATGAATAAAGGTTTAGAATACAACATACAGAAGAACACATTTTTAGCAGAAAAGCTCAGTGGTAAAAGTAGTAGGGGTATATATTACTACAGCTTAGTTTTAGAGGACTAACACATGTTCCTGCAAACACTAGTATAGTTAACAGACTACAGGAAGAAAAGCGACCTAGGGTCGAAACATTGTTGAAAGATAACAATGAAACGTATTGCAAACATAGAGCAAAGCAGCAACCCAAACAATTCATTTCCGATTAAAAACACATATTGAAAGCAGATAGTGCGCTATAATATATGGTTATATTTCAATAGAATTGCACTACTACTTTTACCTGTAAAGGTTAAGACTGCAATACATTCACAGGCCTGACTACAGCCAAAAATAATTGCTGAAGATATTCGCAACAATGGTAAACGACTTACTTACTTGTAGAGCTCAGTAAAATGGGGTCAAGGGAAAACTTTAAGGTCCTTAGAAGTGTGTATTTAATTAAGCATCACAAATCGCTGATGATTTCTGTTTTAGGCTTAGTAGCTGTTCATTTCGTTAGGAGCGGCTAAATGTTCGCCGGTTTTTTGTTATTATCAGGGTTTATCAACTGAATAAATTCACCCTCCCCTTTTCCGAAATACTTGAATTGAATTGAATTGAAATATGACTTATTGTGCATTACAACAATACAAAGTAGTACCTTCTAGGTAGTGCACCGCTTAAATTAGTTTAGTACTGAATTAGACACGCGTCATAAATAAAACATAAAAATAAAATAAACAATAATGTCATAGGGATTATACACTTAGGTGACGGAGTTTTAATTTTCGTTTAAAAATGTCTATTCGTGATCCATGGTCCTTAAAGTTCTTCATCATTCGGGCTAGGGAATAGGCCATTTTGCATCAAAATAGAAGGTGTGATGTTGCTTTGTGTTTCTATTTGAGATGTTAAAGTGTATTACCGAAAGTAAGGTAGCACAGTCAATTCTACTACTTATCAGTTTAGAGAGAAACATTATGTACAATTTCTTGAAAACTATAGTAAGACGTTCCAAATGGGTAGAACTTAATAACTGATCATAATGGTAGGTTTTCAAATTCGTAAAATACGTTTTATAGCAATAAATGAATTTCCTTTGAACTGCCTCAAGTTTTTATAATTGTGTATGACTTGCTTGGCAGTAAGTCAGTGACCCAAAGAGTAGAGTAGGTTTTGTAATTGTCTGATAGAGCTTCATAAAACACGATTTGGAGCCTAGTTTCCTAGATATACTTAGGGCTCCTCCTAGTGTTCTACGAGCTCTAAGCGAGGCATAGATTATATGATCTTGGTATAAAAGCTTGGAATCAAAAACGAGGCGCAGATCATAAATGTTCGTCACTCTTTCCAGCGGTTTGTTGTTGATTGTGTAATTATACAATATCGGTGCCCGTTTTCGTGTGTACGTCATAACTTTGGTTTTGGCTTCATTGATGGGAATATTATTGTTGTTGCACAAACACTGCAGGCTATTTATATCCTTTTGGAGCGACTCACAATCCTCTAAGGTAACGATATTATTTTCCGCTTTGTGGTCGTTGGCGAATTGTAAAAGCGTGGTGTTGGGTAGATAACTTGGGAGGTCAGCTATGTATATGTTGAAAAGTAGGGGTCCCAAATAGGATCCCTGGGGTACCCCGCATCGGACGTCGAATGATACCCCGGAAATTTCATTGTTGCATTTCATTACATTTTTCCTATCTTTCAGGTAGCTCTTAAACCATTTAAGCAAAGATCCAGCCACCCCGAAGGAGGCAAGCTTTTTTGGTAAGACATGATGGGATACTCTGTCGAAGGCCTTGGATAAGTCCATGTAAATTACGTCCACTTGCCCTCCTGATTTCACTCTCGGTTCGACAAAGTTTAAAAACGATAAATCATTTGTGTCGACTGAGCCGTGCTGGGAGTCGTTAATATTTACAAACTATTGCTAATTAGCTTGTTTATTGTCACCTTTTTCCACAGTATTGTTATTTTACGTCATATCTACCCTAAAAAGCGGCGCACGTTTAGCCACTGTATCTCTTTTCATATATCAAGCACAATGATTTGAGACATTCTTGTCGCAGTGAATTTAGTTTTCATTATTTATTTTTATTCTATACATTATTGTGACTTAAATGTATTATCATTCATTTAATTCAGTTAAAGGTTCAGGAAATTAAACATATACATAGTAATTAATTGTTTCATAGAGTGAGACCCACCTAAAGGCAAACAAATTTGACGAACACAAATAACCCTTTACTTACTTTCAAAAGACACGTGTACTAACTACTTATTTCAAATAAATGTAGCAGACGAAATAGAACAGGCTTGTGCGGTTAGTAAGTTAGATGGCGCTATATACCTAAATTGCACCGACCTTTACCGATAATTTGCACTGTTCACTGACCTTACGTCAACGGGGCGCTATATTCTACAGGGCCGGTAGGCCCTTGTAGATATGACATGTTCTACAGGGCCGATAGACCCTTGTAGATATGACATGACACCCTTCCGTAATGTTAAAGAAAAAGTCACACCTTTTAGGGTTAGCGTCCCATAGAAAAAGCATTAAAAATCTTTCGGTTTTTTAAGGCAATTGTGACAGGCTATACGGAAAAAGTATAGCGAAGTTAGTTTTCGGAATACTTCTAAATTAACAAGCATTTATTAAATGGGAAACTTACCTGTTTCGATTTTTAATTAATGAATTCTAATTTTTGTAATTTAACTAATTAAGATAGCACGTCAAAAAATTACTTTTGGGTCAGATGTCAGCCTAACCTTATAGCGCGCTTAAACCTATTTTCTTCATTTCGTTCTCGTTGACAACTAGAAGGTCCTAGGTTTGTGGGTAATAACAAGTTACGTAGACATATTGCAAATTTTGGCTTTCTTGCTGATTTTCCTAATTTCTTAGCAGTAGACTCTAACAAATTACTTTGGTATTTCGTCCTAGCTTGAGCACCTTATATGTATTTTCTAATTAACTTTAGCACCCTTAATAAGAAATAGGTCGTTATCAGGTCGAATTTTCGTCTAGAAAAGTAATTCAGGTAAATAATTACTGTTAATAGGGGTTTTATATCTTTTGAAGTAAGTTTTTTCGACGTTCTTTACGGCCAAGGCTTAAGTTGTATAGACTAATAGCACCGCATGTTTTTCCCCATAGAGTTTAATACAGTCGAAGGCAGAGGGCTGCCATTACCCTATTTTAGTTACTCTGTGTATTATAGTCTCATATAGTGTCTTTCCTCTTTAAAGATTATTAAAAAGCTGATTTCCAGCTCTCATTTGTTTTGGAATCCTGTGTATAGTCTGCTCAATTTTATGCTAGAAACATAACCTAACCGGGTTAACCCTAGGTTTTTTATGCAGTATTTATCGTGTTCGCTTCCAATTTGATGTAAAAATGGCATACCTATTCAAATTATTAACGTGTTGAAATAAAGATAGTGCTTTTCACCCTGTGAAAAGATCTAAAACTTCAAAATACTACTGGTAAGATGACAAAAAGTTTAAATGTTTTCTTACGCAGTAAAGAGTCGTGCTGTTTACGTTAGCGCAGTTTAACTATTTTTTACCACAGTGGATTTTGTTAATTCATAAATATAAGTAACAGTGGTGCTGATTAATCCAGGATGACAGTGTCGTTATGTAATTTAATTAGTCAAATAATTTCCATGTTTACATCAGCGCAGATTTTTCCAACGTAACCACGTCAGCAACGGAGGGTTACGTTGTTGGCTATCTCCACAGTTTACATTGCCGATTGTTTATTTGTCTAAATTGCTATGAATTGTTTAGGTATTAATTTAATTACTGTTATTGA